>JAJOZX010003464.1:310000-487495 GCA_023014485.1 Bathynomus jamesi | reverse complement strand
AAAGGCAAAGGACAGTCACCCCCCACTACTGAACGTCTCAACATCGCTTAACCTCTTGATCTAACGGGAAACGGTGTTGTGACATGACCACAAAGTAACCCAAAACAAGGTGAAAAAAGTGGAGGAAGCTGTTCAGCTATTAAGAAAAGCAAAAGAGAAGTTATCAAAGTGTTACAGGACCTCTGAAGAAGAATAACACTAATAAATGCAAAACTTCACTTTTATACGTGGAGGTCGAAATGTGACAATAAAACCTACACTAATAGACAGAGTTTATTTCCACAACAGTTTCGATGCCCACTGGCATCCTCTTCGGGTGGATACAGAAAAACTAATGAATAAAAGTGAGTAAGGAAACAATCCAGGAAAGGTAAAGAACATTCTAGAAGGCCAGAGACCATTAAGAAATTCACACCTAGGTTAGATCCCGTTCACCCGACACCAGAAGGGATTTTTTTACCAAGAATTTCATTAAAGGGTCCAGCTTATAAGTACCTTCGCACAAATTAAAATTATCTTCTTGTTCGATACATACAGATTCTATTATTTTTCTTTCGACATAATTATTACATTTATAAAGTAACTTACTTGATTCCCAATCTATGCCATGATTATTTTGGCTGGTGTGATAAAAAATTGCATTATTAGTGTGACAACATCTGAAGGCATATTTATGTTCTTTAATACAATTTTCAATATTTCTTCCAGTTTCTCCTACACATACTAAATCACAATTTTTACAGGGAATACTGTAGACACCAGCTTTTTTCTGTTTTGCAAAGTTATTCATAACTAATTTACTACGTTCGTCTACTGTAAAAAGTAAATTGGTTATGAATAACTTGAAAATGTGTTCTGCAATGCAGTGGACAGATTTGAGATTTGCAGACACTCTGATGGTGCTCACGTCGAATCTTACTCCTAAGCTTGATAAATATACATCTAATTTTGTTACTAACATCCTAAAATAGTATTATTTCAGCAAAATAGGAACTTTTGGACCACCCTGTAGTACATATGCATATTAAAAAACCACCAAACTGATGAGAATGGTAAGCAAATTGAGATAAAATTTGTCATATTCAAATTAAAATAACCAGTAGTTTAATAAATAAACTAATGTTCACAGATGGAACAAAAGAATAGGAAAGAAAACAAAGTATTACCAGCATAAACCAAAGATGCGGTCTGACTCCTTTCCAAAGGAGGAATCCATCTGGACATCATAGAATTCATTGCAGGAAATGTCACTCCCTGAAACACATGACAAAAACATAATGCTAAAAATTACTTAAAATTAACTCATCCTATGACCGCAATATGTAAAACAGATTCAGTATCATCATTATATAGGGATGGGAAACTGAATCGAACTGGAATCGATAAACTGATAAAACCGATATTATTTTATGAACTGAAATCGAAAAAAACTTGACCTGAAAAAAATTCTGACAACTAAAATCGAAATTCGAACTGAAATTGAAATGCAATCAAAAACTGAAATCTGAATTCGAATAGATTAAAAATAACAGTTTTGCATTTCAGTTCTGAGGGGCATTTGGATTGCCAAAAATATAAATAACATGAATTATTTTCCTTTTTTTGCAAATTAACATTTTTATGGATTTAAAATATCCATTTATCTTTTAATTCAATGAGGAAAATAACACAGCTACGTTTTCCTTAAATATAAAAATTAGAATGGTAAGACGTTTTCATTCAGCTTACCTTACTCTTCACTACCAACACTGGGAGAAAGAAAGGGGAAAACTCAAATCTAAATATCTGATTTAAAAAAGTTTAAGTTGCCAAAAATATTTTTTAATAATTTCATCAATAAAGACATGGTACATTGCATAATCTTTCATAAAACGCAAAAACTGGAACAGTAGATGATGGCAACAACATAAAACATGGATGATGATAATTGTATTTTTTGTTGTTTAATCATCTTTGTAATAGCAAAGGTCATGCGATGGAAAGGATATTGAGCTTGATGTGGGATCCAAACCATCTACTGGTTGCTACCATCATCTGAAAAGGGAGTGCAGTTGCACATCAAACTACTCAACAAACCCAACTGGAAGCAATGTCATGATGAGACAATGTACCCAACAGACCACTAACTTCATATCAATCTTACCTCCCCGAGTCCAATGCAAATACGTAAGGCAGTTAACAAATATGAGGAACTCCTACTGGCCAAGGGAGTCAACAAAGTTAAAAAAGAAGTGCAAAAAACTCCAAAGCAGAAAATGATCTTGCCTCCAATAATATCTGCCAATCGACCACCAATTGGGTTGGTCAGAATATAACCCCAGAAGAAAGAGCCAAGAATGAGCCCTTGTGTGGCTTCATCCCACAGAAATTCACCATCCTGAAAGTGAAGAAAAAGATGAATTATGGGAAGCCTAAACTGCAGATCAAGCTTAATACTTTGTGAAGCATAAGTCATTATTAATTATATTAAAATTCTGAAACTGGTCAGATATAAGTTTGTCAAAATACAAGATTTTTTTTGAAGCATCTGTTTCTATATTAACTAAAGACCAAAAATTCAAACAGCAGCAGGTTACATATCAGCAGGGAACAGGATGAGTATGGTACATACATGCTGACACACTCAAACCCCATTAATTCACACTCCATTGTTTTGTACTTCAGGTTATTCATACATTTCTTTGACCCTTTGAAATATCCAAGGAATTTCAAACTCTGATAGTTGTACAAATTGTACCCACACAGCCCACAGCAGCCTTCATGTTGTATTTATCTCTAACAGTCCCTAATATGTACAAAATGATGTGCAGTAAAATATATAAAAAATACATGTGATGTTTAGTGTTCATGCCTGGAATCTGAAATTAATTTGTGACTATTTGGAATAAGATAGTTACCACCACTATGATGACGCATCATAAGACCAATAATTAAACTAAACATTAATAATGTACATACAGGTGATCCTCAGTATACACGGGGGTTAGGTTCCTGAAAACGCCTGTGTAAATGGAAACCGTGCATACAGGGACTAATACCTTATGGGAAAAAATACAATCAATCCCTACACCAACTAACTGACCCCCTCCCTATGACCAACTATATTTCCTCATACATCACTAAAACACGTACAGAAACACCAAAACACATACTATACATACATGTATATTTACATATTAACTGCACATAATATTATTACTGTAGTAACAAGAAAAAAATGGTTTAACTTACAAATAAAGGTAGGCAGATTGGGTAGAGTTGCTGCGGATTAAAATATTGGATAACACCCTTTATGTGATGTATAATTTATAAATTTGCAAAATTGGTAATAGAATCCTTGCCACAATTAGGGTAGGGAGGGGAGGGGTAGAGTGACAGGCCACCACACACAGCTGTGTCAGCTCAGGAAACTGTGTATGGACAAGATCCCCTCCCGTGTATATGGTGGGTGGGGAGCAATACCAAAACAGTGTATAGCTGAAACCGTGTATACAGAGGGTCACCTGTACCTACTGTACAGTATTACAGTAATAAAACTGTACAATATTACTATTAACATTATGAAGAAATAGTTTAAAAACTTTGTAATTAATTTATATAGTACAGTTTAGTTACTGGACAGTAGATTTAAGAAATACACCACACATTTGTATAAAATATTAAAATACTCAACAAATTTTGTATACAAATACTTTGATACTTCGTACAAAAGTTCAAAATATCCAATTAATTCCGTACTGTCTGGTTAATTTGTACCTTCCAGATTATTTGACAAGGGTAGAGAGCCCTGAGAGTGTCAAATTAACAGGGTTTGAGTGTAGTGTATAAAATCATTTAAAAAACAGCAAAGAAATGTTATTTTTGTAAAGGCATTTTAATAGGTTTACAGCACCTGAACTGAAAGTTATATCCAATAAATATTTTTAATTTTCTTTTTTACTCTTTCTATTATTATGATAAGCCAAGCATAACACAGTTGGCATTGATGAGGGATGTGTGCTCCCCTTCCCCCAAACAAAGCAAATTCAAAATACCCCCTTGTCCTACCACATTAAAAGTTCTGAGTCTCCATTTAAAGATATACATTTTTTAAGACAATTGCATTATGTTTTAGCAAATTAAAGTTCTTGTAAATAAAACTTTATTTAAATTCTGTAAGAGGTTAGAAGATGGTGTAGTTATTAATTCTTCTGAGCATACAGTGATAAGAATTAAAACTTTTAAACATTATTACAGATAATTTCAAGTAAACATTTTCTGAATATACTATATAAAGTCCACTGTTCTTCTCTGCTTCAAAATCTCTAAGTCCTCACATTCTCTAATTTTGTCTTATTTAGGAGACTGTATATAAAAAGCTAACCTTTTTAAGACTGAACTACATTATGCTTTGGCACATTAATGCTTGAGTGAACAAAACCATTCAAATTTGAACTTTACAGTTCAATAAATCACATGACAATTTGGTTATAACCATACTCACTAGGTAACATGGTAATATATCTACAGTTTTTATCATCACAAACTTTTCTTTTAACTTGAAAAAAAGACAATCAAATGTAGGGGTGCCACACCCCTACATTTGATTGTGGCTTTTTTTAAGTTAAAAGAAAAGAAGTTTGTGATGATAAAAACTGTAGATATATTACCATGTTACCTAGTGAGTATGGTTATAACCAAATTGTCATGTGATTTATTGAACTGAAAAGTTTAAATTTGAATGGTTTTGTTCACTCGAGTAAGGATATAAATCTTTTTCTTGAAGGTTTATGTTACTGAAAAATGAATAAAACAAAGCTGTAAATTAGGAAATCAAGATGGGTAAGTTATTTAAATGCTTTTATCAAATGTAGAAGTTAAAATTGTATGTCAATGATGATATACAGTAAGTCCTCAATTATCCAACTTAATGTGGCATTGGAAGGTTGGAATAGCCAAAAAGTTGGAAGAGTTGGGGGATTCCTCCAAAGCCAGTGGTTCCCAACCTTTTTTTGTTGCAACCCTAAAATGGCCACCAACAGGACCTCCCCACCCTCAGGCTTATGACAAAATTTAAATATGTATATAAACATAAATTGAAATTAAGAAATAGTGACCCTTCATGACCCTACTTGAGGACCCCCAAGACCCTGATTTGCGTCACAACCCAAGGTTGGGAACCATTGCCCTAAGCTATCATGAGTTTATTAGTTTATTACAGAAATCGTTGTTGTTCTACACTTTGTATGAAGTTACTGATACCTTAATTCTAAACTATCTAATATTACCATTGTAATTAAAAACTATAAAATAAGTATATACGGTACCATACACATAAATGTAGGAGAATGTAGACACCAATCAACCAGGGAAATACTCTGGGATGGATGTTAGGCAGGATACAGGGAATGCTGGAACGCCCATTTCTCCTGTCACTGTCCTCCTTAGCTGATCATTTTCCGTGTCTCACTACCCTGTGAGCAATGTTCCCTCTAATTTATTTTTAGTCCGTGCATGCAAGAAATTTTCGCTGTGTATATATTTAGATTCATGGTGAAAAACTGTGCAAACTTTTCTGAGCGCTATTATCTTCAAAATTAAATATATATATAAATAGTAAATACTTAATAAATATTATTTCCATAAGGTGATAGCTTGATCATTACGGTACTATTAAATGGATATTAAAAACTGCTTACAATATTATATATTCTTAAAAAAGAAAACATTTTATCCATTCTAAAAATATGAATAAAATAAAAAATAGTAAAATAAAATTCAACAAAAAGAAATAAAATAAAAATAACATTAATTGAAAATGACTATTTTAGTTAGCATTTCTCAAAACAATTTTTAGCATTTAGCAATTTAAAATAGACTATCAAGATTAATACAGGATTTTATCCATTCACAAAATAAGAATAAAATAAAAATTAATAACACTCAAAATAAAATAAAATATAATCAAAATAACATTAAATGAAAGTGCCTTTCATTTAAGTATGATTATGATTTCTCCCTACGATCTTTAGCATTTGCCCATTCCAAATAAACTCTATGAAGATTAATACATCTGTCATCATTCAGGTAACTTTTAATTCGCATGAGCATGTCCAAATGATTTTCTTTCAAGCAGTTTCTTAATTTGTTCTTTATAGAATTCATTAAACTGAAATTTTTGAAATTACTCATTTACTGTCGTGACTTATGATACGCTTGAGCCTGTGCGCTTTTATTTTGCTGTGTGCGCAGGTTTCACAATGCGTGCACACACGCACACACCTTAGAGGGAACATTGCCTGTGAGCGGGTCAGCATGCTTTCAAACATACACTTCTCCCTCTATTCCTCACTACACATGCATCTTACCCACTACACAACCTTTTAAAAAAAAAAAAAAGGCATTATTGAGTCTTGGAAACCTTGTTTCTGGCTCTCTTCATCTTCTATGGAGGGGTCACTTTTGCGGGTGTTCGCCTTTAGCCCCCCCCCCCCCCCCCCACTTCCTACATAAAAAAAAAAAAAATTATCTGCCTTACAGTCTTGAGTCAGAATAAAGGAGCATTGGAATACCACAGGGTCAGATTACTGGGGACTTGCTGTACTTTACTTTCCATAACCACTCAAACAACATCTAAAGTTCCTGTACCCATCTACTAAACTGGCATTAATAATGCAACATTATTATTATTATTATAATCAATAATTAAAAATATAAAATATACAATAAAATAAAAAATAAAGTGAAATAAAATGAAAAATTATGAAAATTCTAAGTTCAAAGTACAAAAATGCACACATGCAGAAAAGTTCAGAAGTGCATGATAGGAAGCTTCAGTAGTTAAATACATCCTCAATTTGTAATATATTTTAGCATAAATTTCATAATACAGTAAAACCTCTCTACAATGAAATATACAAGCCAAATGGCTGTCATTGTAGAGAGGTTGTTCATTATAGAGAGGTTTTCCTTTGCTGATCTTGTAGTGTATATTTTAATGACCTATTTACACACGCAGCTCAGGATGAGTTAGCCAAAAACCTCCTCATCACAAAATGCATTTTTGATAGAGGTTTTTTGAAATGAGGTGTTTGGTAAAGAGAGGTTTCATTATAGTGGTGTGTTGTTATTGAGAAGTTTTACTGCAATAATAAAAATATAGTACCATCATTAAATGTAAAAATTAGAATGGAAGGTTTTAAAAATGTCTCTTCTCGAGCATCCCAAAACTTAAAAAACTTCAATTCACAGAGTCCAAATTTACAATTTAAATAGCAAACAGCAAAACTGCAGAGAAAGTCTTTTATAATATAGTAATGTTTTCTTTTATCTCCCATCTCCCTTTTGGAAGAATACCAGAGTCTTTGAGTTAGGTAATACAAGACCAGCAACCTCAACAGTTTTGACTTATTGAATTTTTTTATATAAAATTTTATTCCTTTATATTACATACTAAACTGTTAAACCACCACATAAAAGTTCTTGTTTAACGAGCTTATTTTTAAAGAGAAATTCTTAAATGCTCCTCCTTTGGCCCCTGGTTGATGTGATAAGTAAACCAACTACTGGTTTATGAAAGAAAATACAGTTCAATTTGCGCCCCTATAAAAACTGCCCCAAATTCAAGCAGCTTCTTAACCTTGTCAAGTCTGTGACTGTCAGTTGGAAGCCAAAGTACTCTGGATTGGTCATGATCTAGTCCTTCCCCAACAACCCTAATTTACCATGCTAAGTACTTGGTCTCTAGTCATGGGGGACTTATTTGGCAGCCTTAACTTTAGAGGATACAAAAATCTTCTGATAAGATGAATATGTTACCTGCCTAGGACTAGAAGAATTTGTTGTAGGAAGAGGACATGTTTCATCAATAGAAGAATTCTGATGAGGAATTGCTGAACTGTTAACCATAGCCACTATTGCAACAGACAAATTAACCCTCATAGCATAAACATTGGCAAAACCAAGGAATCCCATAAAGATAAGTATGTGTCGAGTTTGAAACCACTCTGGAAAAAGAATATTAAATTGAGGATTTAAGCATATGATAAATAATTGGTAACATTATACCAAAACAAAATTTATTACATTATTAGTCTACACTATGGTCTAATCCCATAGCCTACCAAGTCAATCATTAGTGCTATGTAAACTAGGGATGCACCAGAACCAACATTTTAAGTTCTGGCTGGAACTGGAACTGACTGGAACTTTAAAAAGTAACTGGCTGGTTACTCTTTTATAGCTTGATATAGGCCTAGTTATATTATGTAGGCATACATTTATTAATGTAGCTGTGGGATAATTTTTATGAATATGGTATATTTTAAGAAGCTGACAGCCCTGGGTGTTACTTAGTACAGTAATGATGATAAATCAAATTCATTTTTTTTCAGATATCATTTGAAGTTTAAAGTAAATTTTCTATAAAGTCCTTTTTAAATAATACATAGTATAGAGCTCAATTTTTTATCACATCATAATATATCATTAGCCATTGACTAATACAGACACTAATGAAGTTGCAGAATGCAAATTACCATATATACTCGTGTATAGGTCGAGTTTTTAAGACTGAATTCATAGGCAAAAATTAGGGGGTCGACCTACATAAGGGTAACATTTTCGTGGGGTTGAAATCCATGCATGATGGGGAGGGCTAGGAGCTACTGTTAGCTTCAGACATGAAAAACATTTACCATTTAGTACCAGTAAACAATGAAAATATAAAATATGTACCAATTATTAAAATTACCAAGACACAATTGGAAATGGCTGTTACACAGTAGGTTATCAGTAACCTGTCTATACATGATGACGTGTTTAAGGTCACCTACACACAGTTGCCAATTTCTAGTTTTTAGAAATGAGTTTTATATGCCATAAAATATGGTGCTTTATTACCCTAATTTGTTGTTCCACTACCCTCAACAACTGGGGTCGACCTATACATGAGGCACATGATAAATTAATGATTTCTTGACCAAAAATCAAGGGTCGACCTATACACAAGATCAACCTATACTCAGGTGTATATACATTATGTAAAAAGGGCATAAGGAGAGGTGGAAAAGGTTGTCTTCCTGAAAACTTTAGTACCACACTATTACATAAGCATATGAAAACAAAACATATGCTTCAATATAGAGAGAATGAAGAGGCAAATTCAAAAAAACCCAAAGCAGCAGAAAGTGAAGATGCTCAACCACTCCCAAAACAAAGGAAACTGGCATGATGGAATGCCAAATGTCTCTGGAAAAGAGCATTAATAAAAAAAATTTTGGTATATTAATAACCAATGAGCCATTGATATTCATCACAATTATAAACATGATTGCTGTGGACAATCAGCCTTTTACCATTGTAGAAGATCAAGGCTTAAGCAAGTTAATTGCCAACATTCAATGTCGAATTTTGAAGGAACTGGATACAGCCAATGTGCCATATATATTAGGGTGGTTCTTATATTACCTTAAAAAATGGACTTCAGAACTTTCCACCTCCCACCATCCTATCTTGTACTCCCTCTATAAATATTAAATCCTACCAAAAAGTTTGGCAATCAGTGAATATTTAGGGTATGCTCAACCCACTTCTATTTTGCTGTTATATGCACTTAATTTGTATTATATGGTAATACCGTTTACTGACACATTTCTTCTGTTTCAGCAAGTATGGCAACTTCTACTCACAGCAAGACTGATGTATTCTTGCTTAGTTCAACCAGGGAAGATCTCACTGGCACAAAGTTACCTTGTATTGGGGTGTTCTCAGGTTTTACCTCCGCAAACTGAAGACAGCAAACACCAAACATGAGGATGCCATCTGCATGTTGAAGGTGCAGATGTTCTGGGACAGAGCCTGAATTCTGATTCATCACATCAACCATACAGTCAAACAGCTCGAGGAATTGGTGAAGAAGTGGGAAAGACTAAAAAAGAACAAAACCAGGAGGACAGTGACCCAAGTGGCCAATGAGGAAGCCTTCAAGGAAACATTTAATGACCTGTTTGATGTGACCCATTCCGATGCCTTGATGATGATGAAAACCCCGGAAGACAAGGAATTCTTATTGGCACAGCATGAGAAGGGACGGCGAGGGGTCGTGGCTGGAGTTGCTGTTTCTTTGTTGAAGGAGAGAGCCCAAGTAATAAAATGAAGAACTCAGCTTGTGTTCCAGGACAAACAGCTTGCAGAGAAAGCCAATTTGGATAAGTCATTGCCTTGGATTCTTCCACTTCATCTTCCAATCCTGAAGACATGCATGATTGTGAGAAAGAAGAATCAGTTGGAGAAGTCACTCTATTGGCTCGGAAATAGGGAAGGACAAACATCCTTAGCCCTTCCATCCTCTCATCACTCAACCAGATGAAGACAAGTGACTATCATGCAGTGCAGATAATCATCCCCATCATTCATGCTTCAGGGATAAACATCGAGGAATATACCATCAATCAGTCATCTATTCGTCATTATCATCAAAAGCATCGGTCTGAATTAGCAGCCCAGCTCAAGGCTGAGTTCAACCCCCAGAAGCCACTGGTACTTCACTAGGATGGAAAGCTGATGCAGGATCTGACAGGGGATCATAATTGCAATAGACTTGCAATCATTGTCTCAGGGTCTGGAATTGAGCAAATCCTATGTATTCCAAAGCTGCATTCTGAAACTGGTCAAGCAATGGCAGACGCAATGATTGAGGTGGTGTCTGAGTGGGGTGTCAAGGACCGCATCAAAGCCCTCAGTTTCAATACAACATCGAGCAACACTGGATGGAAGAACAGTGAGTGTGTGTTGCTTGAAATGAAGCTGGAGACAGAAGTTCTCTGCTTGGCATGCAGACATCACATCCATGAAATTCTTCTTGAAGAAGCATTCAGCATCACGATGGGACCATCGAGTGGGCCTGAGATCCTCCTTTTCAAGCAGTTCAAGACATTCTGGCCATATATTGATGTCACTCATTACAAGCCTGGAGTAGAAGACCCAGTCATTGCAGCTGCCCTTTTAGATTTTTCTGCTGATGTCAAGGATTTTGTGATCAGTCAACTTGGACTGACACATCAACTTGATGATTACTGAGAACTCTTGGAGTTGACTCTCCTGTTTGTGAGAGGAGATTTACTGCATGTAGTATCATTCAGGAAGCCAGGTGCCATCCACCATGCACGGTTCATGTCAAGATTGATTTACGCTTTGAAAATCTTCATGTTCAGAGATACTGGCTTCAAGTTGACAAAGCAAGAGACGCAAGGTCTTTGGAACTTCTGTCTTTGGTGTTGGAGTGTATGTTAAGTCCTGGTTCCTCTCCTGCCTGTCAACTGCAGCTCCTGCCAGCAATCTGCGTCTGTTGAAACTTCTCGTGTCAATCAACTTGCCAGCAGCCAAGGGTGCCTTGAACAAGCTGCGCGGGCAGCTCTGGTATCTAAGCGAACAACTGGCAACACTCGCCTTCTTTGACCGAGACGTCGACTCTTCCGAGAAGAGGGCGATGGTGGAAGCACTCAATCGCGAGGGAGGAGGATCCTCCCAAGTGAATCTCTCTGGACCAGGCCAGAATTTGCTTCTTTCTGTTGTGCGTGTTCTTTCCTTTCCTGTTGCCTTTATATTAGTTATTTCAATGATGTTGTGGTCTGATATCATAGTTGGGGATATTTCTACATTATCAATTAGATTACTGTTGTTTGTGAATACCAAATCTAGGCAGTTGTGTTTTCTTGTTTTCTGTTATTTCTTGTGTTAACATAAATTCATCAGCTAAAGCTAGTAGCATTTTTACCTGCTCCTGGTCTTCCCATGTGGCCCCCTTGTCTTGGTGTACACATATATTTTTTCCTATCCTTTTATATTTCATGAATGGAAAATTAAAATCACCACAGAGAAAAATGTTTGGGGTTGGAGAGTGTAGATCTTTTACCCAGTTTCTTACCTCTGTAATGGAATCAGAGAATTTTCAGGTTGATGTGTTCGGGGGGTCTGTACATTACAATTCATACCATATTTAATTTTTCAACTTTTGTTGCTACACATTCTACATAACTGTTTGAGGTACTTATAGTCATTTCTGCCATATACCTTTCGTGTGTGTAAATAGCACATCCTCATTTATGTCTCGCTGTTCTGTCGGCTCGGAGGATGTTATAGTTGTCAATTTGTATTTCTTTTTTATCAATACAAAACTCACAGTTTTCACAGTTTGCCTGGCAGTCCTTTAGATGGGTTTCAGTGAGGCAAGCAAAGTCTGCTCCAGTTTCTTGCATGAGTCCTTTCAGGTATAAAACTTTGTCCAGGGAATGATTTGATTTAAGACCTGAATGTTGGCTAGGATTATTTTTATTTTTTCTCTATCATTTTCACATACATTCAATTAATTTTCCAATAGTGGTACCAGTTTCATCGTCTTGTGGTCCTCCAAGAATTTGCCTCTCTTTATATTTGTTAGTACCTGTTGTCCCAATAATGCATGAAATGGCTTTGTGTGTGCAATATATATATATATATATATATATATTATATATATATATATATATATATATATATATATATATATATAATTAGAAAAATGGATTAATTTGTAATAAATTCATAAAGAAATTAAAGAAATGTCTTTATTATAGGCCTAAACATATTTCAAATTCATAAGTTCCAGTTCCAGCCAGTTATTTGTAAAAAGTTCTGGCCAGAGCCGGAACTGCAAAAAAATTTAGTTCTAGCCAGAACAGAAGTAACTGGCCAGAACCAAGTTCCAGTGCATCCCTAATGTACAGTAAACTTAAATAAGCTATCAATGCCCTACATTTAAATATAAATGTAGGGCATCTTTAACATTCTCTCTTGATTTCCTGGAGTTTACTTTGAGACCATCAAAGATTTTTAATCCATCACAACCAAATCTCTTGTTCAGTTCTCCATAAATATGCATATGCAATTATGCATAATTATGGTATACAACATCTAATGTTAGTTAATCCTCCTAACAAAACTGACATTGCTATCAAAGAAAAATCACTATTGTAGCTGCATGTAGACTACCTAATGGATGTATACCTACTGAGGATCTAAAGGATTCTGATACTAACCACTGCTTAAGACAATTAAAATAGCTACTATTTTTGGCTTTAAAAATTAGCATACCTTTGGGTATATTGCTCCTTGCTGCTTCATTATCATGATCATCATTAGACCTAGTATGTGTTGAAGCTGAATCAATATTGTTTTCATTGAAGTTCTGTCCTTCAGTCACATTAACATCTGACATCCTCCAATAAATTTATGGTAGTAAAATCAGTTGAAAATAGAGGCAATATGCTATATTTTCTGCAATATACTGTGAGAAACATTTATGAAACCTTAATTCAATTTCTCAAGTTTGCAAAATTAAATAGGTGTAAGTACTAATCTCCAATTTTCACTAATGTTTTTTTGGCCTTTAGGCCCAATATCTCAAATATAGCTTAAGTTCATAGCCAATAGTGATTACACAGTAGGAATTGGCATGGACATTACCTATCTGCTCCAAATCCCATAAATAAATAAGCCCATAGGGTCAAGAGCCTAGTACAGTGATTCCCCAACCTGCATGAGGTCCAACATACACAAATTCAGAGATAGGATGAGGACATTTTACTTCCATTTTTTTGATCTGCATGAGCTACAATTCAAAGATAGATCAGGACAATTTTTTTAAAACTGTGATAAAAACTAAAAAATTACTTAACACCTTAATTTGCATATGCAGTATGATACATATGATACTTATGCATACAATACGATATGATACGTATGATACTGTGCATTGATACAGTAACCCCTCACTAATATGACAACCACTAATTCAAATTTCACTTTAATTTGACTAAGTGTTAGTTGAATTAATATTTTTGAGAATTTAAATTATATGAAAACATTTCATAAAATGTACAAAAGAAATTGGAATAAAACTCACGTGTGAGTTGAATTGCACGTGATACTTCACCATGCTATCAAGTATCAACTTGTTGCTTCGGAGAGAGTTCTACATAGTATTAGTATTAATACATTACATACCGTATGTCTATTTAGATAAAGTACCATACTCTTCTGTATGAATACCAAAATATTGAGTTCTAGTGTGAATTAATATCAGAGACAGGTCAAAAGGGGAGGAATGGGTTCGTACAAAGTTCAAATTAGCATCAGAGACAAGTCAAATTGGGTTAAAAAATTCAAATTCATAGTAATTCATACTTTCTCAGTATTTCAACAGCATTTGCAGCTGGCAGCAACATGCCTGGTAGCATGTCCTTTGTACGACCAGCTAGTTTATATCAAGTTGTCTTTCTTGCACTCCTCTGGATTATTACATTATTTTTATAGCTAGTGATGGTTTCAAAATTTGTTTTTTTACAAGTTTTTACTGTTTACACCTCTTGTTGTAAATTATTTTACATGCATTATTATTATTATTTATATACACTTATTTTACAATGATTTTAAAGCTTTCATTTAGGTAAAAATTACTTTTCACATGATTTTTTAAACTTTTATCCCTCTAACCCCATTTATATTATGGGGAGATTGTTCCTGAAAAAGCTCATGTAGGTTGGAACTGAACCCTTGTGCAGGTCAGGGGATCACTGTATAAACTTTCTAAACCAAAGTTTATTTTTAGCAAAGAATTATAAAGAATGATATTCAAGATCATTTGAAGAATTTTAATCTTATTTCAAGTTCACAACATGGATTTAGATCAGGAAGGTTTTGTTTGTCTAATCTCTTTTTAGAATTTGTAATTTGATCAAGTAGATAATGGAAATGATGTAGCTAGATGTTATTTATTTGAATTTTAGTAAAGCATTTGACAAGGTTCCACGTAGGAGACTTCAATATAAATTAAAGGCTCATGGGATATTAGGGTCAGTTAAAAATTGGGTTGGAGAACAGAGAGTAGCTAATTCTAAATGGTCATGAATCTGGGTGGCAGAAAGTGAAAAGTGGGGTACCACAAGAATCAGTTTTAGATCCATTAAGTACTCTTTATTTTGTATCTAAATGATTTAGAGAGAGAGTAGGAGGTTGTAAATTTCTAAATTTGCAGATGATACAAAAGTAGTTGCCCCAGTTACAAATATAGAAAATTCTTATAAATTGCAAAAGGATCTTCATAGATTAGTTGCTTGGGCTAGTAAATGGCAGATGGAAATCAATGTTAAAAAATACAAAGTCATCCATTTTGGTAGAAATAATGAAAACTTTAGTTATGAGATGCAAGGGAACTGGTTAGAGGATGTTAGAAAGGAAAGGGATCTTGGCATTATAGTTGGTAGTGATCTAAAATTTTGTAAGCAGTGCTTAGAGGCTAGAAATAGATGTTAGTTACAAGAGTAAGGAAGTCATCTAGAAATTATATAATTCTTATTTTAGGCCTAACTTAGAATACTGCATTCAAGCTTGGTTCCCTCACCTTAGACATGATATTGATATGCTTGAAGGTGTGCAACATAGGGCAACCAAGCTCATCCCTAACCTAAGAAGATTGGAATACAAGGATAGATTAAAAGAATTAGTATGTTTAGCTCTGAGACACATTGTATGAGGGGAGATATGATACAGATGTTCAAAATGTTTTCAGGTTTGGACAATTTAGATGTAGCTACATAACTTTTTCTCACTAGATACTGATGGGATAATTCATGGACATCATAAAAAAATTAGAAAACAGACTTGTAGACTTGATCTACAAAAATACTTTGAGTCATATAGTAGATGATTTTTGGTGTGGTAAACAGTAACTCATTAGTTACTTTTAAGAAAAATTTAGACACTTTCATGATTGAAAGAGATAATTTGTAGATTGTATATTAGGGTGGCCCACTTTTCAATTTTTTTGAAAAGTATAGGTGATCGTGGTTTTTCCCATTATTTGGCACTATACTAGCATATTGGTACCATTTTTACAAAAATTGATCAATATTTAGGGGTCTCGCATCAACCTTGAAATTACTAGTTTTTTTTTTAAATGCGTACTTTTTAACGTTTTACTGCATCAAGATAAATCATTAAGTAGGGATGTTTTCTGAATCCTCTTAATGAGAGAAGTCATTTGGTGTGCCTGCCAATGTCATACGACTAACGGTTTAAAGGTTGTGCCTGTATACAGGTAATACCAATGTGCTAGTATAGTGCCAAATAAAGGGAAAAACCATGATCACCTATACTTTTCAAAAAAATGAGTCACCATACCCGGGCAGAATGTATAATGTATATAGGTAATTAGAAAATGCACTATGCCTGTGCCAGGTACCTAACCTATTTCTTTTTTTGTAGATCATAACATTTTGAAATTCTATCTGAGTTCCTCATCCTTTGTCATGGACAAATCGATGGCAACCACAACTGGAAGAACTCTTGAAGCTACAAATAGAGTCATCATAAGGAAAGGCGAAAACAACATCGCTACCTTCTCTAAGATCGGCCTCGGAAATTTTTTTAGTTGGCCAACCATCATCCTCCATCAGTGGCAGCAAATTGCCAACAACACGGCAGGTTTTGCAATACTTCTTCAGTGTTATCCAGTACACTGCTAACAGGAAAGACGCATTCAAAGAAACCATAAACAACGTCTTAAAGTCTTGGAACATGGCCCGCATTAAAACAATCATAAAGCTCAACTGCGAACGGAAGCTAGAGGCATTGTGGAAAGAGTGGCACTTACTCCAAAAGAGCAGAAAATGAGAAACTGATGCCGGATGAAAATGGCAGAAGTTTTCGGAGAGTGTGGACAAGCTCTGGGATATCGGAGCATCTGACGCTGTCGAAGATATAAAGAAGAATCAACTGCTGTCCGACAAGGACAAGAAAAAAGACATTGACTTCTACCTCGATCAATGTGGTCCTCGGGTGGCAACAATGAGCGGGAACGATAAGTTTAAATGTTATTCAAAGATAAACATTTCATTATAACACAAACAAAGTAATTGGTAACAATAAACCTGTCTTACTTACAATGGTGCCTATTCTGTTTCAGGTCATCTACTACACAAAACTGCTGATGTTCAGTAGGCAGCTGGAGCTCGACGCCGAGCTGGTCGACAAACTGCACAGGATCGTGGTGTTCATCGCTCTTCTGTACGTACCAGCTGATGCACCAGTGAATGACCTGGTACTATACCAGCGTTTTCTGAGGTATAGGGCAGTGGACCGTGAGGTGGCAGAAGCGTCACTGGCAGTGATGAGGCAGCACTTCTGGTATCTGAGGCCTCAGACTGTCATCTTCGCTCTATGCAGCAACAAGGTGGATGGCACTGTGAAGCAACAGATGGCAGAGAAGCTGTCCCACCTCCCTGTACCCAAAGACTTCACATACGAGAACGTCTCAGTCAACGAGATGACGCTACTCCCCAACCTGATCGATGAGTCCTCCTGGTTCTTATTTGCAGGTCTGAAGATGTATGGGTCTTACGTGGCTCACCTTGCCAACTGATAAGTGGGACGAGAACGAGGACTTTTGTCGTCTGAAGGATGTGATCTCTAATCTCCAGGTCACCAATGATGTCACTGAAAGAGGAGTCCAACTGATACAAGACTATGCGAACATGGTCACAAAGGACGAGGCACAGCTGCAGGATCTTCTGCAAGTAGTGGAAAAGAACCAGAAAGAGCTCAGCAACTTCAAGAAGTCATCACTCGCCATGATGACATAGCACAGAGGGACAACGTTGCAGCCAGTGACATGTGATAGTGGTCAATACAATGCAAAAGTGATTGTTTAAGTTATTGTTTCTTTCTTCCTTATTTGTCTGCTATTTGCTGATTTTTTTGAAAAGTATAGGTGATTGTGGTTTTTCCCATTATTTGGCACTACACTAGCACATTGGTATTACCTGTATACAGGCACAACTTTTAAACCGTTAGTCGTATGACATTGGAAGGCACACCAAATGACTTCTCTCATCAAGAGGATTCAGAAAACATCCATACTTAATGATTTATCTTGATTCAGTAGAAAGTTAAAAAGTACGCATTTTTAAAAAAACCCTCATAATTTCAAGGTCGATGCGAGACCCCTAAATATTGATCAATTTTTGTGAAAATGGTACAATGTGCTAGTATAGTGCCAAATAATGGGAAAAACTACGATAACCTATACTTTTAAAAAAAAATTGAAAAGTGGGCCACCCTATTGTATATAGTGTAGGGTGTTCCACTTTTATCAAGTTGTGAATTTCACTACACTTTGCTCTTCCCTGTACACTTATGATCTGTAAAGCATATTTATAAAATTTGAAGCAAATTGAACACCATTTTAGAGGTTGCACACTTATGTCACCTCTGATACCTTAGCCCTTTGTAACCAAATCTCAAGAATGTTCCAACTTCCAACATATTGTAATGTTTTCTTTTCTTTCACAGGTGCAAAAAGTGTTGAAAATGGAAAGAAACATGATCTGGCTGATTGAAAAGACCAGTCAAAGAGCTCTTAGGAGCAAGATTGCCATCCCAGGAGCAAGTCATCCTCTGCTTTATGTACCATCACCTGGAGCTGAAGGAAACAATCCCCCTTGCCATCAAGTCTATGAGTATCAAGCTTCAAGCAGTTTGGAAGGCGGCGAATATCCCCATGAAGACAGAGGAGAACATTAGAATTGCTATACTAAAGCTGTACAAAGAGTACCAAAACTTGAAGGAGGAGAAGTCGAGAGAGACGGACAAAGCCATTATGAAGCATCAGGTGTGGAAGGGAGACCTTGCTGACCTTTTTGACATCGCTTGTCAAGGTGTGATGAGCATGAGTTCAGTTCCAGAGGAGGACAAGGTTTTCTTGTCCTTCCAGAGGGAGGACAGAATGAGTTCTTCAATGGCTGGGGTGGATAGGAAACAAACCATGGTTGTCAAATGGAAAGAAGCAGCAGCTAAGGAACTTGAACTTCGAAAATGAAAGCATGCTGAAGAAGCTGAAAAGATCTGAGAAAATGAAGCTGGATAGCACATCCTCTAGCTCAACGGCAACAACAGATGAAGATTTTGCTGCTTCATTGGCCTCTAAGTCACCTCGTCATTCCAAGAAAACACTTGATCCAACACTCATGGCTACTTGGGATAGAGAACAACTCTCTATTCGACAAGCAAGCACTTCCTTCATTGCAACTGCTAAAAGTCTCGGACAAGATGTATCACAGATTATTATTTCACCATCAACTGTTCATTGAGCACATGCCAAGTATTGAGAGAAAATGGCCAAACAACTTGAGGAGTCGATCTTCAAAGATCCACCTCTCTTAGTTCTGCACTGGGACAGCAAGCTACTACCCCAAGCTGCTGGCGGAAGCTCTAGAAGCTTGGAAGACAGAGTAGCTGTTGTAATAACAGGGAAGGAGTTCGAGCATCTTCTTGGAGTGCCTGTTGCCCAGGATGGTACTGGTGAACAAATGGCTCGAGCCATCATCCAGGAGCTGCAACAATTTGGAATTCAGGACCGCATCATTGGCCTCTTGTTTGACACTATGGTGTCCAATACCAGACTTCTGCGAGGGGCATGTATGAGGATTGAACAATTCCTTGGTCAGTTGCTCTTGTGGTTGCCTTGCCATCACCACATTTATAAGCTCATTTTGAAGGAGGTCTTTCATAAGTCCCTGGGACCAACAAGTGGTCCTGAAATCTTGTTGTTTTGACGATTTCAGCAGCGTTGGGGTTTTATTAACAAAAATTGTTTCAAAACCATGATCGATGAAGAAGAGCCAGCCACTAGGTACTTGGAAGATGAATGAATCAGGATGGTGAGTTATCTTCATGGAGTCATTGAAAGTTCATGTCACCCAAGAAAAGATTATGAGGAACTCCTCAAGCTGTCGCTCCTTTTCCTTGGAGGCTGGGGTGGAGCTGAGTTCTCCTTCAGGACTCCAGGAGCCCATCATCAAGCCAGATGGATGGCGAAAGCTATCTATGTGCTGAAAAAGGTTTTGTTCCAGGAGCAACTGGAACTCACCGACTGAGAGGTGAAGGGATTGCATGACATGGCCCTTTTTATGTGTTTCATTTATGTCCAGTTCTGGCACGAGGCAGTGGTCAGTAGGTGGGCCCTGAAAAGTGACCTAAACATAATTCAACTGTTGATTTCATATCCGAACAAGGACCTGGGCCAGGCTGCCTTGAGAGTTGCCAAAAGGCATCTATGGTATCTTTCAGAGACTCTAGTCGGCTTGGCTTTCCTTGATGAATGGATATCGCCAAATGAGAAAGAAAAGATGTTCCAGGCCTTGAACAAACCTGCATCGAGGAAGGAACTCAAATGACTCGAGTGGAAAAACCTGAGTTTTGAAGGCTAGGATCTGAGCAACTTCGTCACTCAAAGGATGAAGACATTCTTTGACAACTTCGGCATCGGGGATGTCAACAACGTAGAGGAGTACACCAAAAATGATGGCTTGAGAGACAGTCAATGTGCTGAAAGTTGTAAATGACACAGCAGAGAGGGGAATTGCATGAATCAAGCAATTCAATGAATTAGTCAAGGACGAGAAGCAAAAACAATTCTTATTGCTGATTGTTGAACATCATTGAAAGGAGGTGCCGAAAAGAACCAAGGCAGGAACGTCCTTGTACCAATTCAAAAATTGATTCAGATTTTCTGATTTTAATACTAAAGTTTTTATTTTCTGTGCTTCCAAGGGAGAATTCTTTTGTAACACTGAAGAAAATTTTGTATTATTAAATTGTATTGTACAGGGTGTCCCAGAATTAGCTATCTATTTCAATGAAATCGGACAAATTTAAAAAAAAAACACTTTTATTTATGTTTATCATGTTTAATATGTGTTAAAAATATATAAATTTCTATTTTTTTCATAATTTTATTTTCATAATTTTTTCATAGTTTTATTTTTAGAATGGCAAAGAGACTCTCCAAAAGTTAACGTGTGGCTTGGAATGACCAAATCCAAAATTTATGGCCCATTCTTCTTTGCGGAAGCAACTGTAACAGGTACCATCTACCTTGATATGCTTCAGCAGTTTCTCGAACCACAGCTTCTTGATGATGGCATTCTTGATAATGTTGTGTTTCAACAAGATGGAGCACCATGTCATTATGCTCTAATTGTTCGAGAATACCTCAACAGACGCCTTCCGAATCGGTGGATTGGACGTGGAGGACCTCGACCTTGGCCTCCGCGTTCTCCGGATTTGACACCCCTGGATTTCTTTGCATGGGGTTTCATAAAAACAAAGGTTTATCGCCAAAAGATCAATAGTTTAGCTGAACTTAAAGAACGCATCCAGTTGGCAGTGCGGGAGATAACACCTGAAATGCTTCAAAATGTGTTTCGCAGCGCTGAGGATAGATTTGAAATTTGCAGAGATACAGACGGTGCACATGTTGAAACTTCAATAAAGTTTTGACTTATGATTTATAAATCTATTTGTTTTTGTATCATAATTTAGTAATAAACACAAAATTATGTCAGTTTTTATTAAATTTCTCCAATTTCATTGAAATAGATAGTTAATTCTGGGACACCCTGTATTGTGTAATATGTATTGATTTGAATTTTCCAATTTTATTATTAGAGTTTTTCATTTTCCGTGGTTCCAAGGGAGAATTTTTTTGTAACACTGAAGAAAATTGTTTATTATAAAAGGTTCAAATGTATGCAACCCCTAAATATCACTTAATCATTTTCAAAATTGGTGCACATCTTTCTTACATGAAAAGGAATAAAAGCATACGCAAAGTGGAGAAAAATATTGACCTTTGATATTTTACTCTGTACAAGTGAAACACCCTAATATAGTGTATATTCTTTGTTTCAGTTATATAGGCTACTATGGTGGTAGTAAATAGTTGGGTAGAATCAGTTTAGCATTGTAAAAAAATTTTTTTGCCAATATCCTATTTTCATACCAAATTATTCAACCAACCAGTTAGGTCAACTGTATGACCTTGACAATTGGTTAGGTTAAGTCATTATATTTTCATTTAAACTAATGAAAATATGAAGACCTAAACCTTTGAAAAAACTATATAGGACTATGGGTTGATTGCCTGTTACCTCTCATCCATTGGAAATTTCCAGCAGATTTCAGTGGAGAGTTAATGACAAATTCCTGAAGGTGTAGGCCTATCCTTTTGAGTTATTAGGTTTATATTACTTGTTGTTCACTCAGAGCTTATAGGAAGATTATGTACACCTTCCTTGCTTAAGAGCATTGCTTAACATAAGCAGCTCTCAGTGCCACAAATATATAAATCTTCTTTTAGGAATTCGCTGATTTTACAAAGTTCACTGACTCTTCTCTCAAAGTAATTTTCATGAGTCAGCAATGGGAAATTTTTATATGAAATAATTCATTTTTCATGTTGTTATATGGACCCAATGCCTCCATATTGCATTCTATGTATGGTAATTATTTTCATTCCCAGTAGGCTATGTCACCAATCCTGAGGCAATTTTATAGATATTTAATTCAATGAATTAATAATTTGTATTTAATTAAGAAATAAAGGTACCATAAAACAGGGTAATTCCAGCCACCTGAGCAATTCTAGCCACTTTTGAGCCCATTTTCTTTTGGCAGCTATAACTCTGTTACTAATTCATGTATTTCCGATTTCTTTGCAGCACTAGAGGCTGATGAAATAGTGGTCAAGTGACATACAAGAAGGGCTATCATATCCCAAAAGCCATTGGCTCAGTGAAATTTTCAACGAAATATATGGCCTATCTCACAAACTTGGCAAAGAAAATCTAGGGAATCCTCCCGCACCATTTGACAGCCCCATTACCCAATTTAAATAATCTAAAGACTTTGAGTCCATAGTGATTCACTTCTTTAGATTATTGACATTGCTATAGAAACAGTGCTGCACTCGTAGGGTGGCCGGAATTACCTAACTATTTTTTACATCTTATATATCCACCAATTAACCTGTATTTCTTATTGTTTCAGCAATAATATAAGATTCTACTTATAGTAAAGTGTCAAGCACTGCTCCCCACACATTTTTTTCTGAAAATAATATAAAATGTGCCCTTAAGGCCATAGCTAAGGGACCTGGTGTGAGACAGACAGCCCAAATATCCTATTTCCCAACCACCAACTAACCTGTATTTCTTACTGTTTCAGCAATATTAATAATGGGTCATACATACCATAAAATCCCAGGCAGTGCTACACGTAAAAATTACAGTGACACTAAATTACAACCTGCCCTTAAGGCAACAGCTGACGGTGAAAGTGTGCAATGGATAGCCACGAAATTTGGCATCCCACAGTCCACATTACAAGATGCCATCTGTGGCAAGTACTGTAGCCATGCAATTGGCCACCCCATTGCACTACTGGGAAACATGGAGGAAGAGCTTGTGTGTGTTCTCCAGCCGAGTTCCAGTTGGGGCTTTTCACTGGATAACACTGAACTGCAGTACTTCATTGGTGACCACCTCCAGAGGTGAGACATTGGTGGCACTTTGAGGTTTGTGGAGGAGGCGGGCCTATTCCACGAGCTGTATTTTTATGGTGTGATTGTTAGTGTTTGTTTGTATGCTGTAATACAATGTCCCATTAATCCAAAAAACCTTCACAGGATAGATGTACAGATACCAGCATTCACCAACAACATTCCGGGTGCTGACTGGGCTGCTGCATTCCTCCAATGACACGAGCAGGACCTGAGGGAACGGAGGGTGGCCAACATCAAGAGGAGCCGGGCAATGGTCAGTAGGGCTGACCTTCAAGCCTACTTTAATGAGCTTGCACAAGCTCTACGCGACATCCCTGCTGGCAATATCTTTAATTATGATGAGTCGAATGTTGCCAATGATCCTGGGTGGAGGAAGCTCATCTTCAAATGGGGGCAAAGTACCCTGAAAGTCATGACCAGTACCAAAAGTTGTATTAGTTTCATGATGTGCGTGGTGGCCAATGGGACAATGTTGTCCCCCTTCATCAGGGTTAGCAAAAAACCAGGTTTTTCACACAAAAAAATAACCCAACTGGGTTTTTGGGTTTTTTGCTGGGTTTTTTGTTTTTTGATGGGTTGAAAAAATTTTTAGAAAGGTTCAATAATTATGTAGTGCCTAATATATCTATTATTTTATTAATTTATTTATCTAATCTACAATATATATTAAAAAGACATCTTTATTTCACAGAAAGTTCAGATATGAGAGATAATAATGACATATTAGATTTTTCTCCATTTTAATTTTAGATCTTTCCTTTATTTCTTAACAGCAGATTTTAGCTTTATTTAGACCTAACTCAAATTTAAATTTTTAAGATGCCAAAGAGTTATAGAGGTGGAAGATCTAAAGCTAGCAAATGGGATGAGGTGATTTTATTAAGTGATCAGCCTACTAGAGTACTATGCAATTATTGCAAAGAAATTATCACTCAAAAAATTGAGATAGTGAAACATCATCTAGAGAAATGCAGTAAAAGAAAAGTGGAATGTTTTGAAAATGAGGAAAGAGGTATGCCAAGACTCAAATTTGGAGCATCAGTTGAAACTGATTCACTTCCTCCAACTTTGGCTTCTGGCAAAGATGATCCAAAGATTATAAATGAAAATGTGCCTGAAATGAGTGACACCAGTGCAGGTTCTTCATCATCCACATTCTGTCATTCAACACCAATAAAGCATAAAAGGCAAAGATCAATTACACCATTTGAGGTAAGAATGACTGTGGACCAAAAGGAAGAATTAGATTTACAAGTTGCAAGGTTCTTTTTATCAGCTAATATACCCTTCAACGTTTTAGAAAATAAAGAATTCATAAAATTAATCAAAGGTCTAAGATCAGGAAATGAACCACCAAACAGGAAAAGGTTGGCATCTGATCTGTTAATAAAAGTTAATGATGAAGTAATCCATTACTTATGGCTGTTCAGCACACCATCTAAACTTGGTAAAAAAAGATGTCTCCCCAAAATCAGTTCTCAGGCATGTTGTAGAAATTAACAAATATTTCTGAAACCATCACCAACCTCATGTAAACTAAAAACAAATCCAATAAATTACCTACTGTCGCTTTACTTTTATGCATTAGCACTGTCACCAGTGTGAATCCTAATTCATGACTCATTAATAAGTTGCAGAGGCTATTTATTTATGCTGTCAAATCCAGCAATATTTGCAATAAAAATTTATATTTTAGCGTTGGTTAATGGAGAAAGGAGGCATGATGCCGCAACTACCAAATGAAACCAGATGGAATTCTCAGTTAGAATGCATAAAAACCTATTTGTCAAATTACTCTCTATATATAGAAATAAGAGGAGAGCATATTGAAGACATTGATCACAACATCAGAAAAATTATAGATAACTTATCTATACAGAGAGAGGCACTCAATTTACAGTCACAACTCTTACTTGTTGGAAATGCTCTAGATAAGGTGTGTTTATATTATGCAGTTAAAATTACTTAACTTTAAATACCAATATTAATTTCAAGATATTTTATAGAATTATAGTGCACATTTTATTTATAGAATCCTGTACTAAAGCACTACTAATAAATAATTAAAATACACTTCATTTTATGTGTTGTAACTTGTAACACCAAAAAATAAATTCTAACAATGCATAATTCTAAATGTTTACAGACGTTTTCATTCAGCCATATATAACTTTATACTTTTTTTTTTTTTGTTACAGTTGCAGGCTGACAATACAACATTATCTGATGCTGTTGAAATTTGGCTCATTTAATCCAAGATGAAAAATTAGCTCCATACAAAGAAGATATTATTAAGAGATTTAAAAAAGCTATGGAGCCATGTCATCTTTTGGCAAATATAACTGACCCAAAGTATGAAGGTAAATATGACCTAAATACTTAACTACTATCAATATACAAAACACAGGTAACTCAACTGTATGGGCAGAAGAGTTTTCTCTAATCTGAATCAAATCATCTGGCATTGCCATATTAGATAACAATTAGCATAAATTAAATACCATAACATAAATTATATAATCTATAATATTAGCTTTATTTTTGTTTCCACACAGTTCTATTATTTTTTAGGACAAAAAGTGAAGAGAGTTCAAGAGGAAGAGGCTGAAGAATGGCTGATTGAAATAAATTCAGAATACATGGCAGGATATTATGCATTCCGCTTAAAAGACTCACTAATTTTTCCTCCTTATTTATTCAAAGATAGTATAGTGAGCTCTACATCAGCTAGTAATTGGTGGAAAATTGTTGAAATGAAAGAAAAAAAAGAGACCAGGTTACCATTAGGTTTTGCTAAATTTATGAGATATCTTCATAGTTGTCCGGCCAGTTCCGGATCATTGGAAAGATTTTTTTTCAATGTTTGGCTTGGTATGGAGTAAAATGCGAAATAGGTTAGGGAAAGCAAAGGCAGAAATGTTGGTTCGAATCTACCACCACCTAAGGTCAAAAGATGCTGAACATACTGATCAATAATCAATATTAGGTACCACTTAAATTATTTAAATTATAATGCTGAAAAGAAACAGGATTTATTTTTAGATATAGGTAGCCAATTAGAAGATAGATAAATTAGATACAGTATTAGATATAAGGTTCATAATGAAACGTCAAATAGGTAAGTAGTTTCTGGAAATTTTAGTTTATATTGGCCTTATCACATTAATTATAGTTTATAGTTGTTAATACAGGGTGTACATAAAGTCAGGATCTATTTTTGTGAAGCACTTGGAAATTATATGGAATTCAATCATAAAATGATAAAGTGGTAACATTTATTAAATAATTAAGAGTAGGATTCGACGTGATGCCCATCAGTATCCCTGCACAGCTCAAATCATTCTGCAGCATTTCTAAACACATTCTGGAGCATTTGCGGGGTTATGTTATCTGCAGCAGTTCGTATACGTAAGTTTTCAAGACTCGTAATCTTTGTCTGATAGACGTGCGATTTGATAAAGCCCCATGCAAAGAAATCTAAAGGGGTTAAATCTGGTGATCTCGCTGGCCAAGGTCTGTTGCTTCCGCGTCCGATCCAGCGATTTGGAAAACGTCCATTTAGATAATCCTGAACAATTTTGGCATAGTGACAAGGAGCACCATCATGTTGATAGACGACGGTACTAACAATCCTATCCCCAATCAGCTGAGGTTCAAGGAATTGCTGCAACATGTCCAGATAAATAAGCCCCGTAACTGTAGCTTCAGCAAAGAAAAAAGGACCATAAACCTTAGATTTTGTTAAACCCATCCAGACATTAACTTTAGGTGAGTCTCTCTCCCAATTTTGGACGAAATAATTCAGTCTTTCATCTGCCCAAATTCGACAGTTATGGCAATTTACTTTTCCACATGTATGGAAAGTGGCTTCATCACTAAAGAGAATGTTGTCCATTAAATTATCACTCCAGATTTGTTCTACGAGATCAGCACACACAGCACTTCATCGAGGGAAAACTTCCTCATGTAAATCATGTAAAACCTGCAAATGATAGCTTTTCTTCTGCAAATTAACTTTCAGAATTTTGTGCACAGATGACATCGGGAGGCCGAGTCTGTGTGATGCAGCATGAATGGACATACGTGGCTCCTCAGTGATAAATCCGCGTACTGCATTCACGGTAAGATCTGACATACACGGTCATCCTGATCTTGCTTCATCATTTACAGATCCTGTTTGTTTAAATTTGTTCACCAATTTTCATATTGTCTTGTCTATTGGCCCCGGCTTATGAAATCTCCTTCTAAACTTCTCTCTGATGTCATTGTATTTCTTTCCCTCGATTTGCCAAATTACTATTGCCACACGCTCTTCTGTATTCATTCCAGGGATGGGGAGTCGGCCAAAAACAACCAACTCCCGAGTCGGTATTTTTAAAAACCGACTCTGACTCCTAACTCCCAACTCTTTCCTTATCATGCTGATCTACAACCTTATAAATATTGGGATGTTTGTTTCGTAGATGGCGTTTCAAGTTTGAGGCTATAGTTGGAGCATTAGCATGTTTCCCAGTGTAAGCACTAATTTTTGCATTACACTCTTTACCATCCTTTTCTACTTGACAAATAAAAATACTTTCATCCTCATTTAGCTTAAAATATTGAGACTGCTGATTTTCTACTAGGCCCACAACTCATTACTAATAGGGGCTAATTAAATTAATAATTAATATATTGCTAATTTTTATATGGTACCTAATATCCTAAAATAGAAATATGAAATTCATTTGCTAAGATTTACCAGAACAATAAATCAAATGTGGAAATGTGAATCTAGAATTAGTTCAGGAAGATATTTATTTAGGGCAGAGTAGTATTCTGGTAAATTGTTGGCATATAGAAATTGAATCAGAGTCGGGAGTCAGTCGTTTTTACCGACTCCCGACTCTTCAAAAAAGCCCCGACTCCCGACCTCTGATTCATTCTAAGGGCTTCTGAAAAGAAAAATAGAAAAAAATAATTATTTCACAAAAATAGATCCTGACTTTATGTACACCCTGTATATAAGACTGCATAACCATATTATAAAAAATGCCAAGTTAAAAATAAGTTTATGAGAAGTAAATTGATGTGGGATTTTAGGTTCAGTTTTTGCTAGGTTTTTGGTTGGTTTTTGGGTTTGGGTTTTTGGGTACCAACCCTGCCCTTCATCATCTACAAAGGCCAGCAGGTATGGTACAGTACAACAGCATAGCATATTTATCATACCTTTATATAATAGATATGGTACCAGTTCATCACTGTACCTATAGCATTACCATGTTATATTAGTGTGTACAGTATCTCATATTTACTCCTTTATCTGTTCCAGGTTTACCCAGCCTGGTCAGAAGGTGGACCAAATGGACCTCCATGCTGCAGCAAGCGTGGCTGTTCATGCGGAACCCAGTATGGGGCAACAGCTAGAGGATGGTTCAACCATGCAACATTTGAACAATGGTTTCAGTGCACATTTCTTCCACATGCCAAACAGCTACTGGGTAGGAAGGCAGTGATAGGGGATAACCTGAGCAGCCACTTCAACCCTTTAGTCCTGCAGGAATCCCTCACCCACAGCATCCTCTTCATCCATCTGCCACCAAACTCCATGCACCTTCTACAGCCACTGGACATTTCCTTTTTCCGTCCCCTGAGGGTGCAATGGAGAAAGTTGGTGACTGAGATGAAGGTGAAACAGCCACTTTGCAACACTGTTTTGAAGCCATCTTTCCCTTCTATGTTTAGGAAGCTGATGCAAGCACTCACCCCCATAGCCAGTGCAATCATCATCAGTGGTTTCCGAGCCTGCGGGATCTTTCCCTTAGATCCACAGGTGCCTATGAAGCAACTGGTGGAGTGTAGCACTGACACAGAAGCATCATCCACACCAGTAGCTCCGAGTGAACCAGCACCCTCAACCTCCTCCCAGTCAGCAGAAGTACCAGTACCATCTCTAGAGAGCAACCTTGTTGCCTACTTCAAGGAACAGCATGGTACAGGGGCCATTCCCAAACATGGGAGAGGACAACAGGATGGTCTGATGGTCACACCAGGGAGACCAGTCAGGCCTGTACTGGTACACCCCACCCCCCACATAGATGATGAATCTCGACCACCTTCCCCACACACCCTTGAAGAGGCAGCAGGAGAGATGGAGCACGAGGACCCAGCCCAGGACAAGAGGAACTGCAGAACTGGGGACTGTGTGCTGGTGACCCTGGTAGGAAAACATAGTGCTGTACCAAGGTATATGTGGCTACCATCTTTGCCAATGACCCAGCAGCCAGGGAGATGCAGCTGCAGTATCTCCAGTCCACAGATGGCCCCCGCAACACCATCATCAGGGAGAATGACATCAGATGGATGCCATATAGTGACATCGTGATTTTGAAGACATCTTTCAGTGTGGACTCTCAGGGCCACTACCAGTTCCGAGAGCCTGTACAGGCAGTCTAACCAGCTACAGTACATACCATATCAATCTACTGTTATCTACTATTAATAAATTTTTTACTTTTTTAAAAGAACATTTCATTGGCCACATTAATAAATTTTTCACTTTTTTAAAAAGAGCATTTCATTGGCTAGATTTACCCCCAAAATGTTTAACATTGGAGATTTTTTTTTTTTAAGTGGGGTTGTTTAACCTCCTTCGCAACATCTAAGGTCATATGATGGAGGGGACCTACAGCTTTACGTGGGATCCGAACCACGGGTCGCTACATAATCTGGCCGCATACTACCCAGACCCAATGTCGCTTAACTTCGCTGAGCTTTGGGAAGCGGTGTTACGACATCGGCCACGATGTAGCCCTTAACATTGGAGATCATTTTGCCCATTTATCACGAGGATAATTCTGGCCAGCAACCTCTTTGGCATTTTCTCCAAAACTAAAGGCAAATATGGAGAATTGAAGTATATCAACAGATACTACACAGCCAAAGATCCAGATTTCTGAAAGAGTTTAAAAAAATTTTGCTGGAAAATTTAGCTGTGACAGAGTGCCGAACTTTTAAAGTTGCCAGAATTCCCCCATTTTACGGTATCACATACAATACCATATTGTACGCATATATATTTTTTCCATGTAACCTAACCAATCATCAGGGGCGTACAGTTGACCTAACCAGGCAGTCAATTAACCTAATTAATATAAACAAGTAATTTCAAAGTATTGGAGTGCCATTTATTTTTGGTTGGTTGAATAATTTGGGATGCCAAAATAGGATATTGCCAAAAAAAAATTTTTTACAACACTAAACTACGATTCCACCAATAGTTGCATATTAATTAGCTGACTTGAGTTTGACATCTTGCAAGATTTTTTTATTATTAAAAAATGTAGCTCATGACTTGGATTACCTCGATAGGCCTGAGTGGCTTCATGTTTGTTTTCCATATGAAATGTAAAAAAAGTGATCTTGGCCTTATAGTTGGTAGTGATCTCAAATTTTGTAAGCAGTGCTTAGAGGCTTGAAATAAGGCAAATAAAATGTTAGATATTATTAAGAGGAATGTTAGTTACAAGGGTAAGGAAGTGATCTGTAAATTATATAATTCTTATGTTAGGCCTCACTTAGAATACTGCACTCAAGTTTGGTCCCCTCACCTTAGACATGATATTGATATGCTTGAAGGTGTGCAATTAGGGCAACCAACCAAGACTCACCAGTAAGAATAAGTGAGATTATAGTGTACTTATTTGTGCTTATTGCTCACTTCTAAATTAGTAAACTTTAATGTTGGTAAGTGTGGTTGGTACTTAAAAAGTTTATACAGTATATTTATCATATTTGTTTTTGAATTGATTAACAGTGATAGAGTTTAGTATAGTATGGTCATACTCCACTTAGTTGTTCCATTGGTTCACAATTCTCTGAGTGTAGAAATATCCTACTTTCTTATATCTTTATTGCATTGTTTCTTGTATATTTTGGAAGGATTTCAGTTTTTTCTAGTAAATAAATTTAAAAATTAATGTTGCATTGGCACTGAAGAATCTTAAAAGTTTGGATCATGTCTCCTCCTCTTTGTCTTTGTTCTAGTGTAGTAAGGTGTAATATTTCAAGTCTTTCTGAGTATGGCAAATTTGCAATTTCTGGTAGCTACTAATTTAGTAGCTCTTCTTTGAACATTTTCAAGTTCAACCACATCTTTGCATAAGTAGGGGGACCAAGATTGAACAGCATATTCTAAGTGTGGTCTTATGAATGTTTTGTAGAGGATCAGAAAGGAGTCAATGTCTATGAGGTCAAAGGAGGATCTGATCAGTCCAAGAGTCTGAGGAGCTTTCTTGACTATGTTGTGTACATAAGCTTTGATTTTCAAATCTTTGGAGTGGGTGACACTTGAGTCTTTTTCAATGTTAGTTTCTGTTAAGTTTGCAGTGTTTATCCCAAACCTCAGAAGATTGGAGGAACTAGTTATGTTTAGTGTTGAGAGATGTTGTATGAGGGGAGATATGATACAGATGTTCAAAATGTTTTCAGGTTTGGACAATTTAGATGTACGTAACTTTTTCTCACAAGCTATCATAGACTTAACAAGAGATTTAATCATTACAGGAGACTTTAATCTCCCAAAATGCACCTGGAACCAATATGGTGGTATGAAATCAGGGACAAAAAATCCAAATCAAAACACCTGGATGAATTTATGGAAAAACTCCTAGTACAGCATGTTCATTGCTCAACTAGAAAAAATAATATCCTAGATTTAGTGCTGACAAATAATGCAACTACATGAAAATAAAAACCCACTCTAATAGACAGAGTTTATTTCCACAACAGTTTCGATGCCCACTGGCATCCTCCTTGGGTAGATACAGAAAAATGAATGAACCAAAACAAGAGAGAAAAACAGCCCAGGGACCGACCGTTAAGAAATTCGCACCTAGGTTAGATCCCATTCTCCCGACCCCAGAAGGGCATTTTCATTAAAGGGACCCGCTTATAAGTACATTCGCACCAATTTTAAAACTATCTTCCTGTTCTAAACATACAGATTCTATTATTTTTTACATAATTATTACATTTATTATTAAATTTATTACATTTAATATTGCATTATTATTTATTACAGAAATTATAAATCTATAAGTCTATAGAAAACCTACTCATTGTAATTCGTACATTCATTATTTTTCATATCATGATGAAGGGGTTAAAAGCTCAATTATTTCTTCCATATTTCTAAGAGCACTCAGGATTTGTAGCCCACATTTGCTGGACCCGGAAAATTCAAAGATTTGGAAAATTTTTAAGGATTTAAAATATCCTGAGTGGTTTATCAGAAAGGCATATTTTAAAGCCAGAAAATCTTTTTATGCTCCTCAGGAACCTTCAGTTAACCAAAAACAATATGTGAGTTTGCCTTACATTGCCGGCTTAGAAAGAGTAAAACCGTTTATGAAAGATTTTAAGTTTGCTTTGGCGTTCAAATATTTGTCTACTGTGAAAAGTAAATTGGTTAGGAATAACGTTGCAAAAGAGGAACAAGCCTGTATCTACAGCATTCCCTGTAAAAGTTATGATTTAGTATACGTAGGAGAAACTGGAAGAAATATTGAAACCCGTATTAAAGAACACAAATATGCCTTCAGAAGTTGTAATACTAATAATGCCATTTTTTATCACGCCAGCCAAAATAATCATGCTATAGATTGGGAATCAAGTAAGGTACTTTATAAATGTAATAATTATGTCAAAAGAAAAATAATAGAATCTGTATGTATAGAAAAAGTAGATAATTTTAATTTGTGCGAAGGTACTTATAAGTTAGACCCTTTAATGAGATTCTTGGTAAAAAAAATCCCTTACGGAGTCGGGGGAGCGTGTTCTAACCTAAGAATGTCTCTGGATTGTTTCCTTACTCGCTTTTAGTAAATGTAATAATGGAAGTAATAAATTTGGAAATAAATATAAATGCAACACATGTAATAATAAAGGTAATATTATAAATTTAATAATTAGGGTAAAGGTAATAATAATAATAATGTGTTAAAAAAAATGTAAATGCAATAATAAATACAGTAATTATGTCAAAATATTAGAATCTGTATGTATAGAACAAGAAGAGTTTTAATTTGTGCGAATGTACTTATAAGCGGGACCCTGTAATAAAATGCCCTTCCGGTGTCGGGTGAATGGTATCTAACCTAGGTGCGAATTTCTCAATGATCTCTGGATTGTTTCCTTCTCCTTTTTTACAACACTAAACTACGATTCCACCAATAGTTGCATATTAATTAGCTGACTTGAGTTTGACATCTTGCAAGATTTTTTTATTATTAAAAAATGTAGCTCATGACTTGGATTACCTCGATAGGCCTGAGTGGCTTCATGTTTGTTTTCCATATGAAATGTAAAAAAAGTGATCTTGGCCTTATAGTTGGTAGTGATCTCAAATTTTGTAAGCAGTGCTTAGAGGCTTGAAATAAGGCAAATAAAATGTTAGATATTATTAAGAGGAATGTTAGTTACAAGGGTAAGGAAGTGATCTGTAAATTATATAATTCTTATGTTAGGCCTCACTTAGAATACTGCACTCAAGTTTGGTCCCCTCACCTTAGACATGATATTGATATGCTTGAAGGTGTGCAATTAGGGCAACCAACCAAGACTCACCAGTAAGAATAAGTGAGATTATAGTGTACTTATTTGTGCTTATTGCTCACTTCTAAATTAGTAAACTTTAATGTTGGTAAGTGTGGTTGGTACTTAAAAAGTTTATACAGTATATTTATCATATTTGTTTTTGAATTGATTAACAGTGATAGAGTTTAGTATAGTATGGTCATACTCCACTTAGTTGTTCCATTGGTTCACAATTCTCTGAGTGTAGAAATATCCTACTTTCTTATATCTTTATTGCATTGTTTCTTGTATATTTTGGAAGGATTTCAGTTTTTTCTAGTAAATAAATTTAAAAATTAATGTTGCATTGGCACTGAAGAATCTTAAAAGTTTGGATCATGTCTCCTCCTCTTTGTCTTTGTTCTAGTGTAGTAAGGTGTAATATTTCAAGTCTTTCTGAGTATGGCAAATTTGCAATTTCTGGTAGCTACTAATTTAGTAGCTCTTCTTTGAACATTTTCAAGTTCAACCACATCTTTGCATAAGTAGGGGGACCAAGATTGAACAGCATATTCTAAGTGTGGTCTTATGAATGTTTTGTAGAGGATCAGAAAGGAGTCAATGTCTATGAGGTCAAAGGAGGATCTGATCAGTCCAAGAGTCTGAGAAGCTTTCTTGACTATGTTGTGTACATAAGCTTTGATTTTCAAATCTTTGGAGTGGGTGACACTTGAGTCTTTTTCAATGTTAGTTTCTGTTAAGTTTGCAGTGTTTATCCCAAACCTCAGAAGATTGGAGGAACTAGTTATGTTTAGTGTTGAGAGATGTTGTATGAGGGGAGATATGATACAGATGTTCAAAATGTTTTCAGGTTTGGACAATTTAGATGTACGTAACTTTTTCTCACAAGCTATCATAGACTTAACAAGAGATTTAATCATTACAGGAGACTTTAATCTCCCAAAATGCACCTGGAACCAATATGGTGGTATGAAATCAGGGACAAAAAATCCAAATCAAAACACCTGGATGAATTTATGGAAAAACTCCTAGTACAGCATGTTCATTGCTCAACTAGAAAAAATAATATCCTAGATTTAGTGCTGACAAATAATGCAACTACATGAAAATAAAAACCCACTCTAATAGACAGAGTTTATTTCCACAACAGTTTCGATGCCCACTGGCATCCTCCTTGGGTAGATACAGAAAAATGAATGAACCAAAACAAGAGAGAAAAACAGCCCAGGGACCGACCGTTAAGAAATTCGCACCTAGGTTAGATCCCATTCTCCCAACCCCAGAAGGGCATTTTCATTAAAGGGACCCGCTTATAAGTACATTCGCACCAATTTTAAAACTATCTTCCTGTTCTAAACATACAGATTCTATTATTTTTTACATAATTATTACATTTATTATTAAATTTATTACATTTAATATTGCATTATTATTTATTACAGAAATTATAAATCTATAAGTCTATAGAAAACCTACTCATTGTAATTCGTACATTCATTATTTTTCATATCATGATGAAGGGGTTAAAAGCTCAATTATTTCTTCCATATTTCTAAGAGCACTCAGGATTTGTAGCCCACATTTGCTGGACCCGGAAAATTCAAAGATTTGGAAAATTTTTAAGGATTTAAAATATCCTGAGTGGTTTATCAGAAAGGCATATTTTAAAGCCAGAAAATCTTTTTATGCTCCTCAGGAACCTTCAGTTAACCAAAAACAATATGTGAGTTTGCCTTACATTGCCGGCTTAGAAAGAGTAAAACCGTTATGAAAGATTTTAAGTTTGCTTTGGCGTTCAAATATTTGTCTACTGTGAAAAGTAAATTGGTTAGGAATAACGTTGCAAAAGAGGAACAAGCCTGTATCTACAGCATTCCCTGTAAAAGTTATGATTTAGTATACGTAGGAGAAACTGGAAGAAATATTGAAACCCGTATTAAAGAACACAAATATGCCTTCAGAAGTTGTAATACTAATAATGCCATTTTTTATCACGCCAGCCAAAATAATCATGCTATAGATTGGGAATCAAGTAAGGTACTTTATAAATGTAATAATTATGTCAAAAGAAAAATAATAGAATCTGTATGTATAGAAAAAGTAGATAATTTTAATTTGTGCGAAGGTACTTATAAGTTAGACCCTTTAATGAGATTCTTGGTAAAAAAATCCCTTACGGAGTCGGGGGAGCGTGTTCTAACCTAAGAATGTCTCTGGATTGTTTCCTTACTCGCTTTTAGTAAATGTAATAATGGAAGTAATAAATTTGGAAATAAATATAAATGCAACACATGTAATAATAAAGGTAATATTATAAATTTAATAATTAGGGTAAAGGTAATAATAATAATAATGTGTTAAAAAAAATGTAAATGCAATAATAAATACAGTAATTATGTCAAAATATTAGAATCTGTATGTATAGAACAAGAAGAGTTTTAATTTGTGCGAATGTACTTATAAGCGGGACCCTGTAATAAAATGCCCTTCCGGTGTCGGGTGAATGGTATCTAACCTAGGTGCGAATTTCTCAATGATCTCTGGATTGTTTCCTTCTCGCCTTTTTCATTCGTTTTTTTTTCGGTTTATAAGTTCTGTATAATAAACAACAATGTAATAACCAATGTAATAATAAATTTATAATTTCTGTAATAAATAATAATGCAATATTAAATGTAATAAATTTAATAATAAATGTAATAATTATGTAAAAAATAATAGAATCTGTATGTTTAGAACAGGAAGATAGTTTTAAAATTGGTGCGAATGTACTTATAAGCGGGTCCCTTTAATGAAAATGCCCTTCCGGGGTCAGGAGAATGGGATCTAACCTAGGTGCGAATTTCCTAACAGTCGGTCCCTGGACTGTTTTTCCCTCTTGTTTTGGTTCATTCATTTTTCTGTATCCACCCGAGGAGGATGCCAGTGGGCATCGAAACTGTTGTAGAAATAAACTATGTCTGTTAGAGTGGGTTTTTATTTTCATATTTTGACCTTCACATAGAAAAAAAGTGAAGTTTTTTGCATTTATAATGCAACTACAACTGACCACATTGTTATAACACCACCTATACATTCCAACCACAATGTCATGCACATATTCACAAACTTCTCTCTCCACAAATGTAAGCAAGACCCATGCCAAATGGACTTGCCATACTCTAACCTAAACCTGCACAAGTCAAACTGGACATCAATAAATGACTGTCTGGGAAAATTAATTAGAAAACCTGGAACCAGAAGAATGCTGGAGTAGGATACAATACCTGCTATCATCAGCATTATACAAGCACATGCCAAAGAAAAATATTGCTGCAAAGAAGCACCTGACAAAAGAACACAGATACAGAAGGACACTTACGAAAAAGAGAACAAAGCTATCTAAACAACTGACAAAGCAATTAAGTGATACAAGATTTAGTAACATTTGGAAATGGATACTGATGTTAGAACTTGAAATAAAGGAGTCAACCATAAGAGAATATGTTGATAATGAACACAAAGCTATTGGCACTATAAAAGAAAATAGCAAATTCTTCTTTAGCTCTGCTAAACACAAAGCAGTTATCAAAACAAGCATGGCCCATTAGGGCATATCATACTTTCCTGAGTCTGAATTTCACTCTGGCTAATATGTATTTTTATGTAAAATTTAATTGTAAGAGGGGTTTCTTTTCTGCAACTTTTCCCAAAAATCGTGTTATCATGTTCAAAATTGCGGTTTTCTGTTCTATGTTGAAATACCAAATATTCAATTGAACCACCTCCTCATATTTTTAACCCTTTGTCATAATTTGTTGCCATTTAGACACATTAACTTTGCTTAACTCTTACACAGGTTTAATACATACATACATAAGAAAAAAAATCTACTCCATTTGAACCTTTGTAACCATTTGGATGCAGAAGGCGAAGTTCAACATTCTCTCAATAGATGGCCAAGGAGGAAGTAATGGCCTCATCAGATGAAGCTCTCACACAGAGGTCAGAGAAGGAAAAGATCTCTGGGATATTCTTTGATGGCAAGCAGGATAGGAACACAAAGGTGTTGAAATATGATGAAGTGACAGGGAGATTTCATCCTGGCAAAGTGATCGAGGAGCATTACACTATCACATGGGAGCTTCAAAGAAAGTACGTCTTCCATTTCACTTCCGAGGAACCTGAGGAAGGAGAAAAGCCTGCTCATAAGATCACTCAGGGCCTGCATGAGTGGCTTCTGGATCACGGAGCTGATGAGAGCCTTGTAATGATTGGAGGAGACTCTACCAACACCAACATGGGGTGGTCTGGAGGCGCCATAGCCCTATTGGAGAAGATGCTGGGTCGCAAGTGCCACTGGATGATCTGTCAGCTCCGTGTGAATGAGCTCCCCCTGAGGCACTTAACCATCAAGCTGGATGGCCCTGTAACTTCACAGTCAGGCTTCAGTGGGCCTATTGGAAAACTCCTTGAGAAAGTGAATGAACTTGAGGTCAACTTCAACTTCAAACCAGTGGAAGGAACTGAAGATATTATAGAGCTGCCAGTAGAGATAGTCAAATCTCTCTTCACAGACCAGCATTACTGCTATCTTCTGATCAAAGTCATCAAGTCTGGAAGTCTCAGTCCACAGTTGGCTGGTCTCAAGTGCGGACCTCTGAACCAATCCAGGTGGCTCACTACTGCACAGGCCATCATGCTGTTGTGGATGAGGGAGCAAAGACTGAAGGGGGAGGTGTTGAGGAGGCTCGAGGTCCTCGTGAAGTTCTGCCTTAACTTCTACTTCAAAATGCACTATGACATCAAAGTGAAGCACCATCTCAAATTTGGTCCTGCACACGTTTTTTCAAGCCTGAGGCTGCTGAGGAACCAGACTACCAAGGTCAGGAACATCATCTCTGCTGCAGTGATAAGAGGAGCTTACCACACACATCCTGAGAACATCCTGACTTCATTCCTGTGCAGTGAGGATGAGCATCAGAGAGCTTTTGCTGTGAGCCAGATAGAGATCAGAGAAGGAAGAGACTTTGGTGATACAACAGTGAGGCCCCATAAAAATCCCAAAGTCAATCTGCAAGCCACTTCACCTGAGGATCTCATTAACTGGGAATCAGAGAATATTTATGAGCCTATTTTCACCTGCAAGATGACCTTGACTGAGCTCGAGGATCTCAGGAAAACTCCACTCAAAGTGGATGCTTTCTCTGTTCATACTCAGTCCTGTGAGAGAGCTGTACAGGAAGTCTCAACTGCTTCCCAAGCTGTGTATGGTCACGAGAGGAGAGATGGGTGGGTGAGAGCCAGGATAGACCATCGAGAAATGCTCCCTGTGTTCAGATCGAAGCAGGACATACTTAAGAGCTTTTCAGGTTTGAGTGGCTGATGAAGAGGCTGAAGCCATCATTAATGCTCATAAGAGCTGAAAGTCCTCATAAGATCATAATATGAGATCTTATGAGGCCACGCTTTTCAGGGATCCAGGAAGAACAGGCGTGTAAACCTACACACGTGTGGAGGTGACAAGTCTCCCACTACTTGATCAGAGTAGAGCTGGTGAGCCGCACCTATTCTTTGAAGAAAAACCTGAAATTCTTAAGTTTTACGTGAAATCTAAACATTTTTTCAGTACCCAGAGGTGTTGAAACATGCAAGAAAGCAAGGATGAGGTCAGAAAAGTAGCTTTTAGACTAAATCATATGCAGAACAGCTGCGTGCTTTGGTTTGGGTACCCTGAGGCTGCATTAGGCAGCCTTCAAATCAGAAAATCGCAATTTTGACCATGAAAATGAGATTTTTCGGAAAAGATGCAAATAATAAACCCATCTTAGAATTAATTTTTACATAGGAATGTATATTAGCCACTTTGTTTTTCCAAAATTTCAACCCTGAACCCAGAGTATGGTATGCCCTAATGGCCCATTGCTTGCTAAAGATGGACTAACTCTAATATCTAATCCACAGGAAATGGCAAACATTCTACAATCTCAATAGCTATGCTTTAAGATGGAGTACCCCTGTAGTAGCTAAGAAAATAAAAACTACAGCATTTTTTGATTGAGAAGAAAATGACCAAGACAGACCATTATTGGAAGATATACAAATAACCACTAGAGATATACAACAGGCAATAGCAGAGCTATCAGGGAGTTCAGCCCCTGGTCCAGATGGAATTGGAGCCAAGATTCTTAAGGAATGCATACATACTTTTATCTTTGCCTTTGAAAATCCTGTAGAGATCTTCACTAGACACCAGTAGAATACCACCAATCCTGAAACAAACAAATATTACCCCAATCTACAAAGGAGGCAAAAGAAAGGAAGCTAAGAACTATAGACCCATATCCTTAACTTCCAATATTATCAAAATATTTGAGGAAGTCTTCAAAAGCCACATTGTCAATTTTATTGAAAATGAACATCTCTTAGAAGACTTTCAAAATAGCTTCAGACAAAAGAGATCCTGTCTTACTGAACTTATAGAGTATAGACCATTGCAACACAATCCTACAATATTTGGGAGAAAACCACAATGTTGATGTCATCTATCTCGACTTTGCAAAAGTTTTTGGACAAGATTAACCATGGAATCAGCGGCGTATCAAGGGAGGGGCGAGAGGGGCGACCGCCCCAAGCAACACTTCCCGAGGGGCGGCAAATTACTGTCAGGCGGGGGCAGTATGCAAAATTTTGGGTTTTTATGTTTTAAAATGCAGTAATCCTTCGTTCATTTTATTAAATTAGAGGGGAAGACTGCTGAGGCAGTTACTGATCTCATTGTCACTAAGCTCCGTGAGGATGGGCTGGATATCCAGAATTGTTATGGTCAAGGGTATGACAATGCTGCTACGATGGCAGGTATTCATCTTGGAGTTCAACGCAGAATTCTTGATGTTAGCAAATACGCTGTTTTCATTCCTTGCAATAACCACTCGCTGAACTTGGCTAGAGTTCATGCTGCGGGACTGAGTCCTAATGCTGTAACTTTCTTTAGAACAATTGAACGAATTTTCGTCTACTTTTCTTCCTCTACTCATCATTGGGATGTCTTAACAAAACATTCCAAAATCACTGTCAAGCGAGTCTCTGATACGCGGTGGAGTGCTAAGTATGATGCTGTTTCTAGTCTTAAGAAGAACTTGACTCACATTGTTAGTGCCTTGGAAGAACTGAGTGAAGGGGTCTCCGAAAATCTGGACACAAAGGGCGATGCTGAAACTCTGTTGACCTCCATCATGTCATACACATTCATTGTGTACTTATTTTTCTGGGATCCAGTGCTGAAAGAAATCAATGATGCTCAGCTATATTTTCAAAGAAAGGGACTTGCTTTGGACCAGTGTGCATTAAAAATGAACTCTTTATCCATGTTTTTAACTAATGAACGAGAGGCAGTAGTATCAAATGCTGCAGATGCCACCGAAGAGTTCTGGAATGAAATGGATATCAGTATAGACCGCAGAGTCAGGAGACGGAGAAGAATGCCTGGAGAGCAAACTCGTGATGCTGGATTGACCGTGCAAGAAGATGTACGCAGAGAATTTTTTGAAATCATGGATCGTTTATTAGCAGAAATTGAAAAACGCACAGTTTGTCTTAAAAACATGAATGATCACTTTGAATTTCTGTCTCCTTCGTACCTTTTGAATCAGTCCAAAGATGAAGAAATTAATACCAAGGTCAATAATTTTTCTTCCATCTACAATGACATTAATCCAGGAAGTCTACTGGAAGAAATAAAGTGTTTGCGCAGACATTTGCTCAGTTTCGAAAGCATAAGCGTCGACGATGATCCAAAGAACTGGGATATGTTAAAACTACTTCAGTGGATCGTTAAATGGGATCTAGTGGAATCTTTGCCTCATATAACAATTGCCCTCCGGATCTGTCTAACTACATGCATGTCTGTGGCAAGTTGCGAACGAAGTTTCTTGAAACTGAAACTTATAAAAACTTACCTCAGGTCAACTATAAGTCAATCTAGACTGAGCAATTTGGCGATTATTTCAATTGAACGCAAAGTTGCAGAGACAATGGACATAGAAAAAACCATTCATGAATTTTCTGTTATGAAAGTCCAAAAATTTAACTAGGCATTATACATTATATAGTTATTGTTAAAATTATGTAGTATATTATGTATGGTACATTATGTAGTATTGTTAAAATTGAAGTTGCTTTATTTAAGTTTTTCTTCCAATAAAAGTGTTGTTTAGAAGTGTATTTTTGTAAAGGTTTTAAAATTGAAAATTGTTGCTTTGGGGGGGGGGGACATTTCTCAAAATTTGTGGAAAAATAGGAAAATGGATCCATGCCTTTCTCTCTAACAGAAAACAAATAATTGTAAATGGAGCAAGATCTACAGAAAAAGAAGTGATTAGTGGAGTGCTGCAAGGTACAGCATTGGGACCAATTCTATTCATTATAATGCTAAACAATATAAACTGTAACCTAGGAAGTTCTCTCCTGTCATTTGCAGATGATACCAGAATACTAAGACCAATTACAGAAAAAGAAGACTGTGCAGAGCTACAAAAAGATCTACAAACTATACATATATACATGGGTAGATGCAAACAATATGGCCTTCAATGAAGACAAATTTGAACTAATTAAGTATGGGACCAAATAAATGCCTAAAAGAACAATTCAACTACACTGGACCCACAGGAAAAGATATTGTACAAACTGATCATGTAAGGGATCTAGGGTTTATATTATCTGAAGAGACAACATTCAACAGACACATTGACAAAATAACCTCATGCAAACAACTAATAGGATATATACTGAGGACATTCAGAACTAGGGACAATATGACCATGCTTACCCTGTGGAAATCACTTGTTCTTCCACACATCAACTACTGCTCTCAATTATGGTTTCCCCACAAACAGAATGAATTGCAAAAAATTGAGGGCCTACAAAGAACTTTTACTTCATATATTAAACAACCTGATGAGCAACAGGTGAATAAAAACAAATTAAACTATTGGGATAGGCTCAGAGACCTTGACCTTTACTCCACAGAGAGGTTTGAGAGATACATCCTGATCTACACCTAGAAAATTCTAGATTCTAGAAGGGCTTTTAATTGCCCCCAATACCGAACAAATTGTGCCCATCTCAACAAGAACTAGCAGAATGTTTCAAAAACATCACCTCCCACCATGGCCGTAACTACCTATGAGGTCACCGAGGTCCGGACCTCGGTAATTATTTCCTAAAAAAAAAAAAAAAGAGACTGAACCATTCTCCATGCAGCTTTAATAAAAGTATTTTTGCTAACAGGTCCCTTTGTACAGTATTTAATTATAGACAAGGGTTTTGTGTTTAGTGTATAGCTTGGGTTGTGTTTGTAGATGTCATTTTGGTCTGAATTTTGCTCGTCCCGCCACGCTCGAAAAAAATCTGGACCTCACTAATTTCTAAACCCTAGTTACGGCCCTGCCTCCCACCAAACAGCCTGAGAAGGATTCAAACCCTTCAATGTAATAGTATCTCCAGGTAGGGTTCTCACCTGTTTAACTCCTTGCCTCAGTACGGTACCTTAGAGATATAAGTGTAGTCCCAGTAGAGACTTTTAAAAAACATTTGGACATGTTTTTAGCCAACATACCCAACCAACCCACAGTGCCAGGGTATTCCTCTGCCAAACCAGACCTCACAAATTCAATAGTGGACCAAATCATATGGCAGGAGCAAGACAAAAGAGGGGTGGTGACTACATCATGGCCCCACCTCAGGAGGGACTGAGTGGACTTTGTCGGAGCAGCACACCCTTGAGGCAGAAGCACTTCAAGGTAGAGACAGATGGGATAACTGATGGACATAAGAAAATTAGAAAACAGCCTTGTAGACTTGATCTAACAAAAATACTTTTTAGTCATATAGTAGTAGATTTTTGGAATGACTTGCCATATGATGTGGTAAATAGTAGTTCATTAGTTAATTTTCAGACAAATTTAAACTCTTTCATAAATGAGTGAGAGCTTGTAGATTGTAAATACTGTATATTTTTGGGTTGAGTTTGTTGGCTACTTTGATAGTAGTAAATAGTCGTACATAGTTCGCTGACTTGAGATTGATGTTTTGCAGGATTCTATTATTATTATTATTAGCTCATAACTTGGATAACCTCAATAGGCCCCAGTGGCTTCATGTTTTCCAAATGAAATTTAATGTAAAAAATGCAATGTTTATTCTTAGTTTAAGTTACGTAGGCTGCTTTGGTGGTAGTAAATGGGTCATTCCACATCAAGTGGACCAATTTTGGAAAAGTGCCCCACCTCACCATGTCAGATTTTGTTCTAACTTTGCTCACAGATTCCTTTAACCCTTAAAGCAAGTTCTGCAAAGTGTTAGTTCCATATTTCTTGTGGTTCTGTCACTGGGGCTCCAAGAGCATGGGCTACTTTGTCCATCACATTGAGCGCCAAATTATTTGTGCCATTATTAGCTAGTCAGCATTCAACAGTAACAAATCCTTCTGCTCTGAAAATTTGCTCCTAGGGTCAAAATTTACTGTAGATTTCAAAACTCACATTACTAGAGCTCTAGGACAGAGCCGGATTTAGACGTGTGGAGGCCCTGGGGAACCTCCATGTGGAGGCCCTGGGGAACCTCCATGTGGAGGCCCCCCTACCTTAGGGGAAGACATAATTGAAGTCATCCATAAGATTCATAATATAATTAACATACATACACTTTCAAAACATCGTGCACTCTTGTGTCTGTCCATTCCACTCATTTCTGCAAAAAATGAAAGCCTCGGGTTACTCAGGTATTCCATTATAGTGAGAGTAGGCCTAAAAGAGTAATAAAAACAAAATAATAATCAGTACACAACAAATAGTAATTGGTAAAAGTTTATGTACTACAGTGGTATTGGATGCGCATGTTTTTTTGTTGATCATCTATCAGGTTTTTCTAGTTTCAGGTTTTTTCTATTTTGATAATGGCTTGTCAATATGTGGAGGCCCGTGGGCAGCTGCCCACTTTGCCCACTCCTAAATCCGGCCCTGCTCTAGGAAGTATAGATTTTCCATAAAATATCCCCAAAGTAGGCTTCAAATTACATTTTGATTCCTGGGAAGCCACTTTTAGAAAATTATAGCTCTGGATTTACTTGATTCTGTGAGCTTTTGTTAGAAACCAAGAAATTACTGCCCATATGCTACAAAATGTTTCAATCCAGATCTTCCTACCTATTCTAGTTGCTGAGTTATAAGGCATCAAAAATGGCCAAAATTAATTTATGTGACAAAAACATCCCATCTTTAAAGCTCAAAATGATCATGTGGGATGGCTCACACCATACTCTAACAAAATCCAATGAAAAGAGCATGTCCTGAAATACTAGGGCCTAGTTTTTATTTTGGTGTCTTGCTTTTTTGTAGGTCTAGTAGAGCTTTGAAATTTTGTTCTGTGTGATGTTTCTAGCGTTATAATTATTTCATTGGCACAATGTTTTATTTTTCTTTTGTTCTTATTACCAATTATATAGTGCAGGACTAGGTTCTATGTACTAGGCTATACATAATATTTTTATTTATGTTCAACAACATGTAATACATGACTATTATTGTTTTCAGATCAAAATTGAAAATGGCCAAATCATCAGATACTAGTAGTGTTCATGTGGGAGAACTCATGGAAACTGAAAGAAAACTGGAAGCTTGTACTATTGGAAATAAAGAGGAAACAGAGTGTCACCTGAAAACATATTCCAGAAAATGTGGTTTGAAACTGTTCACAGAGCTGACAGTTCAGGAAAGACAACTACTTTTTCTTCAAACAGGAATAGAAGAAGTCCAATTTAAGGAAGATGCATGCATATGCTTGCACCATAAACAGCTTCTTTTGACCAGATATGAGAGTCTGCAGAAGCACTGTTGCATCCCATTTGAATATCATAAATGAACATTACCCAAAAAATCACTTCGGGCAATTGACATTGCAACAGCTCAACTGTTGAAGGAAGAGACTGGCAAAGACATCAAGCCTGGACAGAAACTTTGTCCTGATTGCAGGAAACAGAGGGCTGAAATACAAAGAATCAGTTCAACATCATCAAGTGAATCATTTGATCCACCAGAAGCACAAAAGCAGGAACTAGACACCAGCTGTTCAGCACTTGACATTTCCCCTGTAAAGCCACAAAAAGTAAGCAAGAGTGATTTACCAAGATATGTCAAAAGAAAGACAAGACAAGCACAAAAAGCTATTGGTCAGAAAATGGCAGCTCTTACAGGGATTGATGTGGGTGAAACGGAAGCTAGCACAAGTCAGCAGAGGTGCAGAAATTGTGAAGATTATGAAATACTGGTGGAAGAATTGAAAAAAAGCCAAATGGAATTATCAGGCAAAGAAAGGAAACTGCAGATTCTAACTCTGGAGCCAAACAGTTGGTCTATACAACAAACAGCAGAAGAATTTGGAGTTTCTCTTTGAATGGTTAAAACAGCCAAGTTGAAAGCAGAGCCAGGTATTCTTGCAATACCAGGAAAAAAGAAAGGAAAAACACTGCCTGAGGAAGTAGTAGTAAAAGTTCAAAAGTTTTATGAAGATGATGAATTCAGCCGGATGTTCCCAGGGGAGAAAGATTGGGTGTCTGTCAGGATTGATGGAAAAAAGCTTCAAAAACAAAAAAGACTGCTGCTCAGCAATTTGAAAGAAATGTACATTGCTTACAAAGATTGAAATGGCCCTGAAATTGGCTTCTCTAAGTTCTGTGAACTTTGACCAAAGTGGTGTGTGACAGTTGGTGTAGGAGGGGTACACAGTGTTTGTGTATGTACAATTCATCAAAATGTGAAACTGATGTTGGCTGGAGTTGATATTCATGAGGATTACAAAACGCTGATGCAAAAATGGGTTTGCAATTTGGAGTCAAAAGACTGTATGCTACAACAGTGTGAACTGTGCCCTGGAGCACCAGCACTAGAAGATCACTTTTCATCTATTTTTTACAGAACAAGCAGAAATGGATCCACAAGAAATGATTGAATATAAACAATGGGTTCACACTGACAGGGACACCTTGATTATGAAACACTTATCAGTAGAGGATTTTATCACAGAACTGACTTCAAAAATTATCTTCCTTTGTGGTCATCATTACGTTTCAAATCACCAAAGTGCTCACCTGATGGTCCCTAAAGGAGGAAATAAAACCTGAAGCAGCATTAATCTTAATGGATTTTGCAGAGAACTATTCTTTTGTGGTACAAGATGCAGCGCAAGGTTTTCACTGGGACAACAGCCAAGCAACACTGCATCCTTTTGTAATGTATCACAAAGTTTCAGATGAAATTAGAAGTGAATGTTTTTGTGTCATCAGTGACTGTCTGAAGCATGATACTGTTGCACTACATGTCTTTCTGAAGAAGTTGATTGGATTTCTGAAAGAAAATTTTGAAGTAATCAAGCACATTCATTACTTCAGCGGTGCTGCTGCAGGCCAGTACAAAAACTACAAAAATTTCATGAACCTTTGTTGGCACAGCAAAGATTTTGGTGGGATAACAGCAGAATGGAACTTTTTTGCTACCAGCCATGGAAAATCAGCATGTGATGGTGTAAGGGGCACTGTGAAAAGATTGGCAGCTCATGCCAGCTTGCAAAGACCAGTAACTGGTCAGATTCTCACACCTACCGATCTCTTTGAATTTTGCCAAAAAGATGTGCATGGAATTACATTCTTTTTTGTTTCAACTGATGAAATAGAAGCAGAGAGAGAAGCACAGGAAATAAAATTTAATCATGGGCATACAGTAGCTGGAACTCGAGAAAATCATCATTTTGTTCCAGTAAATGATAAACAGATTCAAGTTAGCCAAGTTTCAAGATCTACATGTTATTTTGTGGCCAATGTTGGAATATACAGTGACATTGATCAATGACAGTTGAAACTGCAACCAGGCCAATATGTGGCATGCATTTATGATTATTTGTGGTGGCTTGGAAACATTTGTGAAGTCTGTGAGGAAGAAAAAGATGCATTAATTACATTTATGCACCCTCATGGGCCAGCATGACAGTTTCAGTGGCCATCTAGAAAAGACACTTGTTGGATTCCAGAGCAGCATATCTTGACAATTATTCCTGCTCCTACACCGAGTACCATGGGAAGAGGGTACATGCTGCCAGGGAATACCTTGTCTACGATAGAAAATTTGTTTGAAAGCTTTGAAAAGGAGTTGCACAGTTCTGGATCCAGTTAGAAGTCAAGGAAAGATGAGTTAGTGGGTGGGTGGGACCTGTGGCTGGACCTGCATGGCTATCAGGCATGGCCCCTTGGCGATGTGGTTGCCAATTTCTCGAAAAACTGAAACAGACTCCTTTGTATTAATAAATTATCTTTAATAGTTATCAATTAGAGAAATTGGCAGTGGCTTAGCCACCATGGACCAACACAGAAGTGCAAATAAATTAACAAACATAATGCTAGAAATATCACACAGAACAAAATTTCAAAGCTCTACTAGACTTACAAAAAAGCAAGACACCAAAATAAAAATCTAGGTCCTAGTATTTCAGGACATGCTCTTTTCAATGGTTTAAAGATGGGACGTTTTTGTCACATAAATTAATTTTGGCCATTTTCGATGCCTTATATCTCAGCAACTAGAACAGGTAGGAAGATCCAGATTGAAACATTTTGTAGCATATGGGCAGTACTTTCTTGGTTTCTAACAAAAGCTCACAGAGTCAAGTAGATCCAGAACTATAATTTTCTAAAAGTGGCTTCCCAGGAATCAAAATGTAATTTGAAGCCTACTTTTGGGATATTTTATGGAAAATCTATACTTCCTAGAGCTCTAGTAATGAGAGTTTTGAAATCTACAGTAAATTTTGACCCTAGGAGCAAATTTTCAGAGCAGAAGGATTTGTTACTGTAACACTTTTGAAGGTGTGTGGAAGATACGGGAAGGATAACATAAAATATAATCCTAATAAAAGTCATGTTATGATTATGAGGACCACAGCCTACAAGTATATAAAATTTCCTGAATTTCAATTGAATGGTATGGTGCTGTCAGAAGTAACCCAGACTAAGTATCTTGGCCACATACAGGGTGTTTATAAAGGCCCTATCTATTTCAGTGAAAATGTAGCAAAAAAGGGTAAAACTCAATAACAATATAATAGAAGGCATACATTTAATGAATACTTAAACATTGCGGAACACATTTTGGAGCATGACAGGAGTTATTTTTGTAACTGCTGTCACAATACAAGCACATAAATCTTGCAGATCTGTAACCCTCATTTGATAGATGTTTGATTTGATAAAGCCCCATGCAAAGAAATCAAGGGTATTAGGTCAGGAGATTGATCCACCTAGGGCCTGTTGCCTCCACGTCTGATCCACCGATTTAGAAATTGTTCATTTAAGTACTCCCGAACAATGTTTGTGTAATGACAAGGTGCCCTAGCTTACTGAAAGATGATGGTATTTAAAATGCCATCTGAATGAAGCTGGGACATTTACATGCTCGTATTATAACAACAGTTACAAAAATAACCCATTATGCTCCAAAATGTGTTCCGCAATGCTGCTGACAGATTCGAACTCTGTAGAGATACTGATGGTGCTCATATAGAATCATAAGCTTAAGTATTCATTAAATGTATGCCTTCTATTATATTGTTATTGAATTTTACCCTTTTTGCTACATTTTCACTGAAATAGATAGGGCCTTTATAAACACCCTGTATGTGGCCAAGATACTTAGTCTGGATTACTTCTGACAGCACCATACCATTCAATTGAAATTCAGGAAATTTTATATACTTGTAGGCTGTGGTCCTCATAATCATAACGACTTTTATCAAGATTATATTTTATGTTGTTATCCTTCCCATATCTTCCACACACCTTCAAAAGTATGCTGAGCCCTTTTATAGATGGAGAAATAAGAACTAGATCATCTGCATACATCAGATGATTAACAATCATTGTACCAATAGGTACCTATAGCAGCCTATTTTACAGGTGTTTAGCACAAGAGATAGATTATCCATATAAACATTGAATAAATAGGGGGATAGTATCCCTCCCTGCCTGACACCACTGGTCACAGAGAATGGCTCTGAATTGGTAAATTTTTACAAGTGTACATTACAGGCTTTGTAAATCAAAACTGTTTTTCTGATGGTTTTTGATGCAGTTTGAGTAAAGGTTAATTTCATTCAAACAACATCAAAAATAATCGGAAAAATATAGTTTGGTGAATTTGTAGTTTCGACCAACCACAGAATTTTTTGATGAGAAATACATCATTAGAGAGCTCTTCAAATTCTGAATAACTTTTTTATTTACCATTTTGCTTGCAAATGAACAACAGTTGAATAAATTAGCAGAAACATTTTAGCCAATCAGCTTCATCCTAGATCGTTGAATAAATTAACAGAACCAATTTAGCCAATGATGATTGGTTAGGTTAAGTCAATATTTTCCTTAGTTTTTACGAAAATATCAGGTAAACTTTAAATAGCTGTAACTTTTTTAATATTCATTTGCGATAAATTTGCTATAGAAGAAAAGAGTCTTAGAATTGTCGAAACTACCTATTGTAAAGACAAAATTCCTAAAATTCTGTGGTTAGTCAAAACTACAAATTGACTCATAGTTTTAATATATAACCTAACCTAAAATTCCAAAATTCCTCAAAAGCCTATAATGTAAGGTACTCTTGTGAAAAAATACCTCTGAATTAATCCCACCCCATCTTACAATCACTGTCTGATTATACCAGAATATTAATATATACAGACCAAGTAACCAGGTACATTACGATTTACAAGTTTCATGAATGGATAATTGGTATTTCTTTATTATTATACCAGTCTCCGGTATAGTTTTAAAAGCTGGTTTTCAATATTTTTCAATGTGCTGAATTCAAAAATGATACTCATTTCCATCGCAAATGATTTTTTAAAGAGTTATTGAAGCTTAAACGCTCTAATGGGAAAAAGGGTTAAAAAATGGCGCTTCCACTGATTTTAATTTGCAATTCATGTGATTAAAGTATTTTTAAAATTTTTTCTAATTTTGGATAATGTTAGGGGTTAAGTTAGGTTAGGTTAGGTTTGCTTAGGTTGTTTTAGGTTCGGCCAATTTTGAAGGTGAAATTTATGTTTTCCCTATGGTTTTTAATGTGTTTTGTATTAATCTGACTTTCAAAATCTTCGGAAACAACTCATTTTTGTGATTCTCCCCACCCAAAAACTCCTGGTTCCCACTGGGGGGTCCCCCAGGTAAAAAAGGGTAAAAAAGGGTAAAAAAAAAGGGTAAAAAAAAGGGTAAAAGTTTTAAAAGCTTTAAGTTTCAATAACTCTAACAAATCATTTGTGATGGAAATGAGTATCATTTTTTAATTCAGCACATCAAAAAACAATGAAAACCAGCTTTTAAAATTTTCTACCAGAGACTGGTGTAATAGTAAATATTTACTGAATAATTTGTCATGATTAACACGATCAAGTGCTTTAGAGGCATCCAGGAAACACAAAAATACATTAAGAACATAAGAAATTTTTATAGTGGGCACACTAGGGACCACTTCAGCCAAATCAAGGTGGCTCCACTATGTAAAAACTGCCTGTACATTGGCAACAACCAATTTTTACAAAACTAATTAATTATCAATTTAAAACTAGAGATAGAATCTCTGGATCCAGAGGATCAAAGTCATAATAGGCTACTATCCACAAATATGTTACATTCTATATCTAGTTATAACTGACATGCAAATATATCAGATCCAAAGAATCCAGTCAGTTTCATTATGGTACCCATCAATACCAGTACCTTGCCAACCAAAAATAAGTCACGGTCCATATCAATTGCGGACCAAGTCACAATTTACAACCATATATGTACATTACACAATATATATACTTAGGAGGAAAAGTGTAGGTGTGGCTGTAAAGACTGTACAGTAATGTAGAAATGTGTGTGCACCCATTTTGGGTCTCCCATTTAAAGGTGTTTGTGGGGCAAGTGAAGATCATGAGTTTTTCAATACCTCACAGTACTATGGGGGGCACCACTCAGCAAAGGAATCTCTTTAAATGGGTGTGTAAGGACAGAAAGTATCCCCTAACCCAAGATGCTGCCTCCCCATATCCCACAACACTTCTATTGAGCTGTGGGATCTATCACCTAAATGCACATAATATATATGAAATAAACTAGTACCATTCATGCAATAAAAATGGGCTTAAACACTATCACCAAATGTCCCTTGCAGACATCAAACTATCCAACCTTCTTTTGAAAGAATCAAGTGTATCTGAAGTCACCACTTCTTCTGTCAGACTGTTCCAAAACTTAATTACTCTGTTTGTAAAACTGTTTTCTTAAATTTGTTCTACATCTTGGCTTAAATAATTTCATACTATGAAATACTATTTTGATCTTTAATGAAGAGAGACTCAAAATCTATCTTATCCAACCCTTTTATCATTTTATACACCTCTATCATATCACCCCTTAACCTCCTCCTTTTTAATGAGAACATGCTTAGATACGCCAGTCTTTCCTTATATGTCAATTGTCTTAGAGATGGGATCATTCTTGTTGCTCGTTTGTGTACTTTTTCCAGTTTTTCAATATCTTGTATCAAATAGGGACTATTAAATTGAATACAGTATTCAAGGAGGGGTCTCATATATGAAATGTATATGGTAGTTGCTTTATGATATTGGGTGATTTGTATTCAATGTGTCTCTGCATGAGATTGAGTCTAGCATTTGCTTTATTTCTGATTTCCATAGTGACTTGAGGGCTTAAGTTCATTAGTCACAGTGACACCCAAGTCTTTCTCTTTATCATCATTTTTAATCCAAATTCCATTCATATTGTATTCAAATTCTGGATTTTTTGGCCCAATATGCATAACCTTGCACTTATCAACATTAAATCTCATCTGCCACTTATCTGCACAGGCTGTTACTCTAAGTCTTTTTGTATTGTCATTGCTCCTGCTAATGACTTAACATTATGGCCTAATTTTGTAGGCCCTATCATCAGCAAATTTTGAGGTTTTACATGATAGGCCTTTCTCTAGATCATTTACATAGACAACAAAAAGCAGAGGTCCCAGCACAGACATTAGCATCTAGAGTTTGGTATTTACAGACTATTTCCTTCAAGGCATACACACGCATATCAGTACTGTGCTGCTTCTTTAAACCAAATTGGTTATCACTAGTATACAGGTAACATTTAAGTCTATTAATGAGTAGGGTATATATTTAAACACCATAGACATAATTTTGGCCAAGGCTATTAGCCTATAGTTATCTTCACTGTTGATTTTACCCTTTTTATCTTTTAGCACTGGCATCAAAACTACAAATAACATTGTATCTGGCAAAACACCATGTATGAGTAAACCTGTAAAGCACAAAGCTAACAGAGGCACTAATCTATCACTACTAAATTTCAGATGCTCAGCAGAAATGCCATCAATACCACATGATTTGTTATAATCTAAACATTTTATGGCCTGTTTAGTCTCAAATACAGCAACTCTTATATCTGGACTATAGGTAGCATCACAATTAACATTAGTATTCTTATGTACAGAGTTGAATAACTCACTGGAGTGTTCCTTCCATAATTTGACTATACTCTCAGTTCCAGTTACATTTCCAATATTAGCAGGGAGAGACATTGCATGATTATTATTTGTTTTTAATTTGTCCCAAAAGTTTCTTGGATTCTTACTGGCAAGCTTTCTAGCCAGGCATCCCTGATCAACTCATCCTCCATGATTTTTTATATACCTTCATGCATACTTGAACCTGGCATTAGCCCTGTATTTTTGTTGTAATACAGGGTCTTGCCTTGGCTTCCCTTGTTCACACCACATTAAAAAAAGCATCTCTGGATGCATTATGAGGTCAGTATGTGGCCAAGATACTGTCTGGGTTACTTCTGACAGCAACATACCATTCAATTGAAATTCAGGAAATTTTATATATTTGTAGGCCCTGGTCCTCATAATCATAACATGACTTTTAGCAAGATTATATTTTATGTCATTATCCTTCCCATACCTTTCACACACCTTCAAAAGTGTGGTGGAATTTGGATTAAAAATGATGATAAAGAGAAAGACTTGGGTGTCACTGTGACTAGTGAACTTAAACCCTCAAATCACTGTATGGTAATCAGAAATAAAGCAAATGCTAGACTCAATCTCATGCAGAGACACATTGAATACAAATCACCCAATATTATAAAGTAACCATACATTTCATATGTGAGACCCCTCCTCGAATACTGTATTCAATTTAATCAGCCCTATTTGATACAAGATATTGAAAAACTGGAAAAAGTACAGAAACAAGTAACAAGAATGATCCCATCTCTAAGACAATTGACATATAAGGAAAGACTGGCGTATCTAAGCATGTTCTCATTAAAAAGGAGGTTAAGGGGTGATATGATAGAGGTGTATAAAATGATAAAAAGGTTGGATAAGATAGATTTTGAGTCTCTTTTCATTAAAGATCAAAATAGTATTTCATAGTATGAAATTATTTAAGCCAAGATGTAGAACAAATTTAAGAAAATATAGTTTTATAAACAGAATAATTAAGTTTTGGAACAGTCTGACAGAAGAAGTGGTGACTTCAGATACACTTGATTTTTTCAAAAGAAGGTTGGATAGTTTGATATCTGCAAGGCACATCTGGTGATAGTGTTTAAGCCCATTTTTATTGCATGAATGGTACTAGTTTATTTCATATATATTGTGTGCATTTAGGTGATAGATCCCACAGCTCAACACAAGTGTTGTTGGATATAGGGAGGCAGCATCTTAGGTTAGGCCATTAGGGGATACTCTGTCCTTACACACTCCATTTAAAGAGATTCCTCTGCCGAGCAGTGCCCCCCATAGTACTATGAGGTATTGAAAAACTCATGATCTTCATTTGCCCCACAAACACCTTTAAATGGGAGACCCAAAATGGGTGCACACACATTTCTACATTACTGTACAGTCTTTATAGCCACACCTACACTTTTCCTCCTAAGTATATATATTGAATGTATATGGTTGTAAATTGTGACTTGGTCCGCAATTGATATGGACTGACTTATTTCTGGTTAGCAAGGTACTGGTATTGATGGGTACTGTAATGAAACTGACTGGATTCTTTGGATCTGATATATTTGCATGTCAGTTATAAATAGATATAGAGTGTAACATATTTGTGGATAGTAGCCTATTATGACTTTGATCCTCTGGATCCAGAGATTCTATCTTTAGTTTTAAATTAATTAGTTTTGTAAAAATTGGTTGTTGCCAATGTACAGGCAGTTTTTACATAATTGAGCCACCTCGATGGGGCGAAGTGGCCCCTAATGCCCCTAGTGTGCTCACTATAAAAATTTATCATGTTCTTATGTGAGCCCTTTTGTTTGTAGTCAATAAGGTGCCTAACTGCGCCAGTTTCATTCGCAATTTTGTATTTAGATTTATCACTAGGCTTGGTGAGTCAGTCAATAAGATAATAGAAGCATGGTTAGTGGATTAGTCTCCGATATATTTTACAAATCTGGAAGCATTGGCGTAGGCAATTGTATGTTCATTATACACAGTGATTCACTGGCCTACTTAGTCAGTGCTCCAGACAATTATCTCTTAATCTTCTATGAACCTCTTGTATAATGTTTGTACCTGTTGAGTCTGAAATAAAGTGTTTGTTTGTTTGTACAGATGGAGAAATAAGAACTAGATCATCCGCATACATCAGATGATTAACAATCATTGTACCAATATAGCAGCCTATTTAACAGGTGTTCAGCACAACAGATAGATTATCCATATAAACATTGAATAATGTAATGTAATTGCAACACAAGAGAGCAAAATTCAATTTGCTGGAGCACAACAAATACAACCAAACGACACGAAAGACCACTGAAACTCCCCCTTTTTATCGACTCAAACTCAAAGTAATTATAGCGTGATACGTTAAAGGGCTGACCGGCGAGTGCCGCAAAGACAAGGCAAGCAAGCAGCTACAGTACCAAAACAAACACGTATCGTACGAGATTCAAACACGTTAAATTGACTGCTGATCTTCCAACAGCTTATTTTTAGATCTTAAAAAGTAAATATAATACATTCATAAATATAGAAAAGTTATTTTAGATAATTTATTAACAAAATTAGTAAAAAAAAACCAGTTTTCAAGCTATTTGTAAAATAAAAACCCAGAAACCCAGATGACGGGGGAAAACCCCAGCATTGGCAGCCCTGGGGCCCTCCGCCGCCCCGCCCGTCACTTCAACTTCAAGCATGTTCAAGAATGAATAAATGACGTGCAGAAATGTTTTTGGCTAAATTCACTGAACGTATTATAAAGTTAGTGTTAGTCATACAAAGGCTGGCCAATATACAGTACTCCTCACAGTGTAAATCAGGATTCTTAAGTGTCCTTATTTCTAAGATTTGTTCTTATTTTTGGCCTCAAATCTTATTTATTTTTATTTGTTCTTATTTTTTAACTTTTCAATTTTTCATTTGGTTAAAGTCAAGAAGCAGGCAATGTTTTACTCAGAGGGGGGGGGGAGTTCTTTTTATTTTGACGAGAAAAATTAATTTCAATTTTGTTGTTATTGTTCTGAGAATAAAATGTTGACGATATATTATGGATATTCTTATTTTTGGGACGGAATTTTTAATTTTTTAGAGTTGAGGTTTTGATTTTGATATTTTAGACTTGAGAACCCTGGTGTAAATATATTTTAAATTCATGTTTTATTTATATTTTTCTGTGCTTTATAGAAACATAGAAGATAACTTATCTCACATAACATTACTGATCATTAGAAGCGAGATGTTTAGGCACTAAAAACCCTTAAAAAAAAGCAGGCAAATAGGCAAACTAAACACTCAAAATAGGTAGTAACTCCCCCCCCCCCCCCCAAAGGCATTTATAAATTTGCCTTCATAAAACGTTTAATCTAGAACAGTACTTTTATATACGCATAAAACATATTACAACGCCTTTAGTGAATAAAGCAGGAGGTAATGCAAATATTAGTTACGCATAACAACAATCAGAGGCGTCCACAGGCGGACGCACAGACGCACGTGCGTCCACCATATTTTAATTTCTAGAAAAGATGGAGACCAAATTTTAATTTCTTAGAAAACCTGTGGGATGGGAGCACAGATGGCCAAGTTATTTTACTTATTTATTGCGCTGCGTCCCCCAGAATCTCAACCTAAAAAAATCGTGCGTCCAATTTTTTAAAGGTTGTGGGGGCCCCTGACAACACTGATTTTATTTCCAAAAATAAAGTTTAATATGGAATAATACTACCATACATGATACATGTATAAATAAATAGTACATGTCACAACGCCATTATAATGAGCAAAACAGTATGTACTGAAAATATTCGTAACACAATAATGACAAGGATTTAAATTTCAAAATATGTTTAATATGAAATAATACTATTAAGCATGCTCATTTTCTTTTGTGTTTATATATATATATATATATATATATATATATATATATATTATGAGGGGTGACAAGTTTGACGTTCGTGAAATGAGGAATCACTCACGAAACATTTCAAAGGTGTAGGCCCTATAATTAATAATTAATAATAATAATAAATAAAAATAATAATAATAATAATAAAATAAATAATAATAATAATAATAAAATAAATAATAAATTAAATAATAATAATAATAATAAATAATAAATAAATTAAATTAAAATAATAAATAATAAATATATATATTATTATTTATTATTTTTATTTTATTATTTTTAATTTTTATTTTTATTTTATTTTTATTATTATTATTTTTATTTAATTTATTTTATTTTATTTTATTATTTTAATTTTATATAGGGTGATGCAAAATCATGACCATCGTGGATTTTTAGGGATACCCCCTCATTTGTTCCAATTTGTCACAAAAACACCCTGTGAGAAATTCAAGGTCAAACAAATAACATCCAGAGGTCGCGCCCGCCAATTGAAAATTTGAAAATGACAAAAAATTAGAGTAAAATCAAATTTTTTGAATTTGTTCTTATTTTTGTTGCAGGTTTGCGGAAGAAGCTTCCGGACAAAACTAAGAAAACTCTCGTATCTTTGACACAACAGTAAAATTTACGAGTATATCCATTCTATGTATCTATTGTAAATATCTATTGTATTGTATCTGTTTTATGAACAAATGGAAAAGAGGAAGGTGGTATGATAGGCCTCCTGGGGAACTTCCACTCAAAAAAAACGTAACGTGACGCTTGCTGTACCTCCTGGGTGTCATGGAAATCAGCAAATTTTCAAATGGCGGGCGCGACCTCCAAATATTCGAATTTTGACCCGAAATTTCCCCAGGATCATTTTTCCACCAAATCAAACCAAATGAGAGGGTATCTCAAAAATTTGAAACAAAAACATTTTTACTCCCCCACTTTTGCATCACCCTGGGCCGCCTATATATATATATATATATATATATCAAAGCTATTGACTTCTCCTTAGGGAAACGTATATATATATATATATACGTAGGGAATCCAAAAAGTTTCCGGAAAATTCAAAAAGCTTTAATACAAAAACCCTTTAATAAAAGTCCCAGAATGGTCAAATAACTTTAATAAAAGAAAACAAAAGAGGATATACGTTTAGGAATGCTCAACAACGTTCGACATAATTCCCACCTATCTCTATACACTTTTCTAAGCGATGTTTCCAGCGTTCCAATCCATTTTTATAAAATTCAGAGTTTTTCGACTGAAACCATCTCAAAACTGCTGTTCTGGCATCTGCTATCGAGTCGAAACGCGTTCCTTTTATGTGATCCTTCAATTTTGGGAATAAAAAAAAGTCGGAAGGGGCTAGATCCGGACTGTAGGGGGGGTGAGGTATGATTTCCCATCGAAATTCCCGTAACACGGCTCTTGAGGCATTTGCAGTGTGAGCAGGTGCATTGTCGTGATGGAAAAGCACCCCGCGATGAAGTTTACCAGGTCTTTTTTCAACAAGCTTATCTTTCAGCTTCCTCAAAACATTTTCATAATATTGGGCGGTGACTGTTTTTTGTCCTTCAAGAAAGTCCACTAAAATTATTCCTTCACAATCCCAAAAAATTGTAGCCATTACCTTTTTAGCTGATCTTTCTGGTTTAAATTTGATTGGGCCATCTGATCCTCTTGGGAGCCATTGTTTTGACTGAACTTTGCTTTCCGGATCATACTGATAAATCCAGGTTTCATCCCCTGTTACAAGTCTATGCATAAAACAATCTTCATGAACTGCCATTCGATTCAAAATATCAACAGAAAGACTAGCCCTTTGGTCAAACTGTTCTTGGCGCAACGCTTTAGGCACCCACCGAGCAGAAAGTTTGCTAAGTTCTAAGGTATCCACCAAAATGGAATGAGCAGAACCACGAGAGATACCCACCTCATTGGCTATTATTTCACAGGAAATTCGACGATCTTTTTCGACTAGTGACCGAACAGCAGCAACAGTTTCTTCATTAATTGATGTTGATGGCCTTCCACTCCTTTTGTTATCATTAAGAACCTCTTGACCCGTTTGAATCTTTTGATCCAGTCATAAACGACTGATTTCTTAGGTGTTTCATCTCCATAAACTTCACGTAAGGCATCAAGTATTTGTAGTGGTTTCCATTTAAGTTTTGTTAGGAATTTAATGTTAGCTCTCCACTCGAATTTTGAGATTTCCGTTGCCATGAAAAATAGGGTTCTTTTTAACTCCGTCTTAAAGCACTGTCACCAAGGTTGTGTAAGTCTTAGCCAGGGTTGCCAGATACTTTTCAAGAAAAGTAGCGAGAACACTACCCGAAAGTAGCGAAATAGAATTCAAAGTAGCCCAAAATATATATATATATATATATATTATATATATATATATATTATATATATATTATACTGCAAACCCACAAGGAAAAAGGAAAAACGATTCCAAGGCCTTTCGTGTATTCAGAGCTACCCCTGACGAGGTGTAGCTCTGAATACACGAAAGGCCTTGGAATCGCTTTTACTTTTTCCTTGTGGGTTTGCAGCATTCATTCATTTCACGTGTTTTATTGTGAAATTCATCCCATATATATATATATATATATATATATATATATATATATATATATATATATATATATATATATATAATTTTAAATACTAAATTTTATTTACCTTATATGATTCACAAATCACATTTGTATGGAATTTAATAACTCCTCTTTTTCGTCTTCATTGTGTTCAACTTCGTCGTTAGATTTCTTGTATATGTCGGAATTAACACCCGCATACGTATCAATATGTATTGTGACGTTCCAAAACGTTTTTAAACGTTTTTGAAGACGTGATTCAGTGGCTCGAGACTCACAATTCAGTCACTGAGTCACGATCGACTCTGGTCGATCTGAACATCTGGTATAGTTATATAGTACGGCTGCAGTATACGAGTCGACCATACACAAAACATAAAAAATATACAATTTAAATTAATATGGAATTCATATTAATGTATATATTCAACTAATATATTAATATTTTATTTCAATAAAATTTATCGATTTTCAAAATAGCCCAAAATAGCATTACAATTTTTGGAAGTAGCCCAAAAGTCGCAAGTAGCCCACTCTTAAATTTTAGTAGCGCCAGCCCATTCCAAGTAGCCCAATTCGCGAAAAGTAGCCCAATCTGGCAACCGTGGTCTTAGCATGGCCTAATATGTATAAAGGTCCAAATTCATGTCAAAACAAGAATTCATTAAATTCTGATTTGAAATGATTGAATTATTAAACTTTTCCGGAAACTTATATATAATATATATATATATATATATATATACACAAACTATATATATATATATATATAGGTACTTGTGGGTTATCTGTCGCCACTTTTTAATATTTTTTTTATTTATTTATTTTTATATATTAAGAGAAGAGGATTCTTTATACTGTACGGCATTGACGATTGGTTAGGTTAAGTCGTGCTAGTTTGGTTAAATACCGTTTTATTTAACCAAACTAGCACGACTTAACCTAACCAATCGTCAATGCCGTACAGTATAAAGAATCCTCTTCTCTTAATATATAAAAATAAATAAATAAAAAAAATATTAAAAAGTTTTTTATTTAACCAAACTAGCACGACTTAACCTAACCAATCGTCAATGCCGTACAGTATAAAGAATCCTCTTCTCTTAATATATAAAAAAAATAAATAAAAAAAATATTAAAAAGTGGCGACAATATATATATATATATATATATATATATATATATATATATATATAGACTGAAGACCTACTTTAGGACTTTAATGGAATAATACTAGAAAATAATGGAAAAAAGGTAAATTAAGCACTTTTTCCTATAGGCAAAAAAAAAAAAAAGACATTTATGGCATTTTGCCTGAACATCCGTGCTCCACTGATCATATTATCCTGTTCCCGTTCCCCACAGTAAGGGGTTAATCCCTTCTTTTTTTCTTCTTTTTTTTAACTATCCCTCCCTGTAATCTTAGAGTTATTTTCCTCGTTCTTTTAGTTATTTTCCTTGGTCTTCAAAATTGGTGTCAAATTTGAAAAATTCAGAAAAAATAGTATGTATATACTGATGTAAATTCAAAGAAAATCTCTTCAAAATCAATGAAGAATTGATAAAATTAAAATTTGTATAAATTTTTAGGTTGATAACTATCACAGCTATCACAGTTTGTTATATCGATTAAATCAATGGTGAACGATGCGAGAGATTTTTTACATTTTTGTTACAAATCCGCAAGCAGGTAGGTAAATCATTGGCTGATACAATTATTAAGACCCTGGAAGATCACAACCCAGCTAACAATTTTACGTAGATACGACGTTGTCACAAGGTTGCATTTTAGCACTGTGACGTAGATACAACGTAAATTTGTGTGGTTTCATTTACGTCTTCACAACGTTGTGATATTACGTAAACTTTACGTACATACGACGTTATCTCAACGTCTCAAGGATAGAATTTGGTCCAACAAAGGCGCCCTATTTGAAATAGTAGATATGCCGTTTGTAACTCCGTTACCATTTTGTAACAAAGAATAATGTAAAACGAAACTATGTGCTATGGATGTAAAACCTTACGTGCAGACAACGTCTATGCTACGTACAAAAAATTACGTCAGAAGTTTACATGTACTTCACGTGTACATATACAACATCATTATGCAACGTTGTATAAATGTTGCAATATAACGTTTAAGTTTTACGTTGTGACAACGTCAGTACAATGTCAGTTTCTAACATGACGAAGATTCAACCAGAATACAACAGTGTGTTTGCTGGGAAGATATTAATTAAAGATTGTCGTGGTTATTCATATGATAACCCAAGTACCGTAATATGTCTGGGAAATATAAGGACGTAAAAACATGCACATTCAAAACATATTCAAAACTCATTGTTAGTAGCTATAATTGTAGAGGCCTCAAAGTCAATGCTGACAGTGAGATCAATAAACTTTTATCTGCACATGGCATTTCTTACTTTCAGGAAACTTGGCTCTCTAAACAAGAGTGCAAAAATTTAAACAATATTAAGCCTAACTACAGGGGAATAGCTAACTCACCCAATGATAATAGTGAAGTTATCACTGTGGGTAGACAGAATAAGAAGGAAGATGTAGCTATAATGTAGCTTGTATCCCGGGATACACTTTCAAAGATACTTTCATAAGATACTTTTTAAATAGAGACGCTAATAACTATTCATGAAATATGATCATATCTGACGCACGTTGAAGCAGGCCGGCGATTGCTGTTACATGTTTGTACATGAATACTACCGTTGCGCTGCGCGCACAGTCTCGGCACAGACGTACTTAGGTTTCATCTTGTATCCCGCGGTTTTAACATGTTTTAACATGATTAAAAATCAGGAATTATACATATATTTGCTTATTCCTGCAAATATATTTATTATGAGGAAAACTTTATTTTTTCTTCGTGAGTAGGTAACTGAGCATACCTGTATTAACAATTTATTTGAAATACATAAATTGAAAAAGTGTGGTTTATTTTATTTTTCCATACCTAAAAATTTTCAGGATTATTTATACATATTTACTTTGTGCTTTCATTTTAGTTATATCACTATATGAATACTGAGATATGAAGTACCATTGATTTGGCATTTATTTATATCCAGAAAATATAATAATAAACAATTGAATGAGACAACTCGTGCGCTCATGGCTCACCAGGTGAAACTAAACTCAAATAATTATTCTTTCAAAAGTATCTTGTATCTTAAAAATGTATCTTGTATCTGTAACTTGTATCTGTATCTCAGATACATTTTTGTTGGGTATCTTGTATCTGTATCTCAGATACAATTTCCAAGTATCTTGCCCATCTCTGGTTATATCCATAAAACTAACTATTGATAACAAAATACTGTATATATTCAATGTTTATATGCCTTATGAGTGTGCTAAAAACAAGGAGGTATTTTTAGATAGACTCTGTAAACTAAATATACGGCTAGAGGAGCTGGACTCTTCATGTGTTATAGTGGTTGGTGATTTTAACACCAATATCAATAAACCTGGTTCGGATTTTGCTAACCTTCTTATCAATTACTGTGAGGCATGCGACTACAAATTTGCCAGTAAATTGTTACTCTCTAATGACTCATTTATATATGTTAGTGATGCCTGGGGGACTCACTCGTGGCTAGACCACTGTATACTGTATATAGTCTGAAGTCACTAAAGGGAAAAATCACTAAAAGAAAGCTGAATGGCAACACGAAAGGAAAAAACGGAGCAACGCGGTTGTTCGTTGGTTTCTGGCTGGCTTAAGGCATGGTGATTAATATCTGACTAAATCGTTGGTGCTAAGTTTAAGTTGGTGATGTTTCTATGGTGACAAATGGGGTAGAAAGTTAGCATAACTAATAAATGTGTAGGGGTAATGTCTATAGCTTCTAAATTAGTAAAGTTAGAGAGTTAGGTGGGCTGCTTGTGGGACGCAGGAAATCTATGGTAGGCCCTAAGGAATATCTAATTCAACGCACCGGTAAGTGCCTTTATATGTTGTTTAGAAATCTAGTAACCTAGCGGGGTACCTAACCCCAAGTTATTACACTTCACTAAATATTATTTCTTTAAATTTATTCTAGTAAATCTGGGTAGGCATGTGCCCACCCATCTCTGGGAATGACGCCTCTACTTGATAGACTCTGGGAGTCTGAAAGCTTCTTAAGCAATCAACTGGTGAAGGCTCACAAGTGGAAGTTCTTCTCTGTTGATAGTATAGTTTCTATGGATGCTACTTCTCTGCTTTCGAATGTTAAAGGATATTGCGTAGTTGACCTTACTTTACCAGAAAACATACAGTGGTATTAGGTTGTCAGTTCTCTAGGATTTGTGCACTGATGTCATCTTGGGTCATGACATTCTGAAGCTGTATAAAAGCATTGAAATCCCCTTTGGCGGAACCATGGGCGTCGATTACGGGGGAGGGAACGCAGGGTACATGTCCCCCCCCACTTTTTACAAAGGGGGGGACAACCTACCAGTTGTCCCCCGACTTTCATGGATGAATTTCTATAAATGCTAACTATTAATGGCACCTAATAAGACGTTATGTGTCGTATTATATGCATCTGTAAATGTAATAGCAGTCAGTGGCGGTCCTGGGCATAGGCGATATAGGCGGCTGCCTTGGGCGCCAATTGGTGGCGGGGGCGACAGAGCACGCCCGTTTTTTGTTTTTTCTCAAACGGGCTCCAGTCCAGAGCTCGAGAAATTTACCAACTCACGGTCTCACCAACCCCGGTTGGAGATAGATATTTATCCTTGGCGATAGGTATCGATTTTGCTTGTAAAAATCAATTTACAAAACTAAATTAAAAGTTATTTCATTAAAATAAACAAGCAATGAAATAAGTATAAGTTAAAACTGTTTATGATTATTAAAATCAAGCAGAATAAATTACAGTGTAGCTAGCGACGGATTTTTCTCCACTCCACAATTTCGTATGTGTTCTAGTTTACAGTGCGTAGTGTTTTTTATTTGTCTATTTTGTGTGCAATATACATTGGAATATTTATTTTGTTTGCAATATATTTGGGAATCTTTATTGAGTGTTCAATTATTATTTATACAAAATTTCTTTGTAGTTTTTGTTTCAAGACTTGTTCTTACTTGAAGCTAAGAACAATAAATGAAGGAGGTGCTTTGTGTTTTAAAGACAATGTGTTGTGTGTTTTATTGCGGCAGAGGTTATGCACTGGTGGGGGGGGGGTGCTGTTGACAGAGGAAGGGCACCTTTGTATGATCTCGCCTAGGGCGCCAAAAATGCCAGGACCGCCACTGATAGCAGTATTATAAATTATTGTCATGAACATCATGAACACTAATGTATATTTATCATGGAATTTAGCAGTCAATTTGCATTTTAATAATTGCATTATAGCATTTGTGTGTTCTTGGTCATTAAGTACGCGAAATGGAAATATGTTAAATAAACGATTTTGTTCCGTATCATTTTCAATATGAAAGTGTGATCAAAGTGCAGGTTATTTGTTTTATATTTCACGAACATATTTTGTTATCAGTTTATGTACAGTGACCTCTGGTTGTCTACAGTTAATAAAAGATTTATTTCGGTTAAATATATATGATATTATGTTACGTGAAAGGTTAAATATTATAAATAGTTTGTATTGCATTTCTTATTTCTGCAAAAAAAATGTTTAAATAAAAAAAGACATAAAATGATTAAATACAACTGAGTTTTTTTCAGCATGACGAGAAAAATACAAAAAAAGGGTAAATGGTAAATTACGACATTGATATATTACACGCAACAGCTACTCAGAGTATTGTTTGATTCGCTGTTTGAAGGCGAAGTGTCCCCTCCACTATTTTAAAGCAATTGACGCACCTGGGCGGAACTAAACCACTTCTAACAGTGTGTGGACTGGTTACTGTATCAATTCCTCCACCTTTATTTGCCAATCTGTCGGTTGATTGTAAGCCAATAGCTGTGAAATCCAGGCATTATAGAAGTACGTATGCTAGATTTATTGAGTCAGAAACTAAGCGGCTTCTTGCTGAAGGAATCAATGAACCGAGTGAATCTCCGTGGCGTGCCCAAGTACAAATAACAGCCAACGAGAACCGTAAGAAATAAATGGTTATAGATTATTCACAAACAATCATCCATTTCACATTGCTCGATGCCTACTATGGAAAAACTATACGCGCTCACAACATGGTGTCATATGTGGTACCTTTATTTCATAATTAAATATAAATTATTAATTAATTTAATTAAATATCTATACAAAATTGCCTCGGGATTGGCAACATAGCCTATTGGGAATGGAATAATTGCCATACGTACAAAGAACCTGTATGTATGCATCGAGCCTCACATAGCAACAAGAAAACCCAATTTATTGTTTAGTCTACCACAGAGAAGTAGACCAAACAAAATTTTGCCAGATCGGCAAATAATGAAAATACAACGCGAACCAAGGAACGGCTCTCGGGGCTGTTTATGTGCAGCGAACGCTTTAAACAGCAGGGAAGATGTGCTTTTGTCTTCCCTAAAGTTCTGAGTGAATTCCTTATAATAAACTTAATACTCATAAAAGGATAGGCCTATGCCTAAAAGTGTTTATATTGTGACTGCCTATATTTATTACAAGAAGTTAACTCATCGCGTAACTTCATCGTGGCGGCCCTACACCGAAAAAGATCGTAACGCCCTACATCGAAGCAAATATAAGGTGGGACAATTTCTTTTCGTTCACTTATAGGCATCTAAAATCCCGATGCTAAAATTACCATAAACAATTAAATGTAAAGAGGTCCTTTAAAGACTTACATATTCATAACTCTCTAACGAAAAAACATAGGGCTTTTGTCGTTTAACTCTCCACTGAAATCTGTTGGAAATTTCCAACGGATGAGGGTATCAGGCAATCAACCCATAGCCCTATATAGTTTTTTCAAACCTACCCTTTACAATAGCTGAAATGGTTGGTGAAGTAGCTAAATACCAGATATTCATTACAAAAATTACAATTGATTTGAGCAGCAATTATCATGAAATCCCTGTCAAATAAGAAAATAAACCGTATACGGCATTTGAAGCTTGTCAAAGACCAGAACAATTTCGCAGAATCCCATTCGGTGTTACTAATAGGGTCGCAAGCTTTCAGCGAATCATCGACAACATCATTTTGGAGGAACATCTGAAGGATACTTTCACCTGCGTTGATAATGTCACTATGTGGAGTGACTCAGGCAGAACATGACGATAAACTCAATGAAGTTTCTCGATGTGGCGACGACATACAAGGTGACATTCACCCAGTGCTGTGCTCGTTGCTTTATAAATGTAATGCCGTTACCGTTACCGTTACTACAGTCTAAATGTAACGCCGTTATCGTTACAGTTACCATTTCTAAAAAGTAACGAGTAACGGCACCGTTACTCGTTACCGTTACTTTTAATGAAATGTAAATATATTTTTTATATATATATATACACACATAAAATATTATATTATATAAACATTCGCTTGTGCGAGTATGTTGGTTTGTATCCACTGGTTAATGCATAGGCTATGAAGTCTGTGCATGCCTTCATTGCGTTGTTATGATTTATAAGGGATAATATTTTCAAAAAAAGTGAAACAAAATTACTGCAAGATTTATTACTAGGAATTGCAACATAACAGAGGATGTAGCATACTATTGATACTAATTTACTAATGCTAGACTATAGCAGGAAAGTTTAGTTTTGCAAAACAATAATACGAAATACTAAAGAAATGACCATGTGACGCCACAACACCGGTTGGTAGTCATGGATGTGATGTTCAAAAGAGGAAGAAAGACCCGAGGAACAACAGTGAGGAGAATTAGGTGGTACAAACTGAGAGTGAAGGGGAAGAAACGGGAATTTAGAGAGAGAGTGTTGAGTGAAATCCATGTTGATGAACAGAATGTACAGGATTGGTGGGTACATAATGCGAATGTCATGAGAACGGCAGGTAGAGACATATTGGGGGAAACATCAGGTAAAGTGTGGGAAGATAAGGAAGGATGGTGGTGGAGTGATGAGATCCAAAAAGCACTACGAAGTAAGAGAGAAACTAAGAAGTTATGGGAAGAATCGAGGAGTGAAGAGTGTAAGGTGGTATATAAAGAAGCAAAGAAACAGGCAAAGAGAGCAGTGGCGAGAGCAAAGGCGGAGGCATATCGGCAGATGTATGAGGATTTAGAGGATCGTGAAGGACAAAAGAAGATATACAGATTGGCTAAGATCAGAAGGAGAGCGACAAAAGACTTTACACAGGTAAAACAAATTAAGGGAAAGGAGGGGGCGGTGCTGCAAAGAGATGAAGAGATAAAGGATAGATGGAAGGAATATTTTGAGGAATTATTAAATAAAGAAAACCCAAGATCTTTCTATGAGGATGGATTGCCAAATGTAGCTATGACAGAACAAGTGGGGAGGATGGAAGTGAGTCGTGCTCTGAATAGGATGAAAAATAACAAAGCGACTGGCCCAGACGAGATACCAGCTGAGGCATGGAAGGCACTGGGAGATGAAGGGGTGGATCTGGTGTGGGATTTAATGCAGAAGTTGTTTGACCAGGAGGTGATTCCGGATGAGTGGCGGACAAGCATCATAGTGTCTATATTCAAGGAGAAGGGAGATGTACAAGATTGCACGAATTATAGAGGGATCAAGCTAATATCACATACAATGAAGATATGGGAGCGAATAGTGGAGAGTAGGTTGAGAGACGAAGCGGAAGTGTCAGTGGAACAGTTTGGATTTATGCCGGGAAGGAGAACGACAGATGCAGTTTTTGCATTGAAACAGTTGGCAGAGAGGTACAGAGAGGGGCAGAAGGCGTTGCACATGGTTTTTATTGACTTGGAGAAGGCATATGATAGGATACCACGGCTGGAAGTTTGGAGATGCTTAAGGGAAAAGATGGTACCGGAGAAGTATGTTAAACTGATCAAGGGGATGCACAGGGGAGTAACAACTAAGGTGAGGAGTAGTGTGGGTGTGTCAGAGAGCTTTGGGGTGGAAGTTGGTCTGCACCAAGGATCAGCTTTGAGCCCCTTCCTTTTCAATGTGGTATTCGATGTGTTGACGGACAGGATTAGAGGGGAGGCGCCGTGGTGCATGATGTATGCAGACGATGTTGTGTTGAGTGGGGAGACGAAAGAGGAGGTGGAGCAGCAGTTGGAAAATTGGAGAGAGGCGTTGGAAAGTAGGGGGATGAGAATTAGCCGAAAGAAGACCGAATATATGAGATGTGATGTGCAGCAGGACCGAGGAGGGGAAGTGACATTGAGTGGAGAGCGTGTTAAGACGGTGGAGTATTTTAAATATTTGGGGTCAACAGTGGATGCAGAGGGGGGAGCAGAGAGAGAGATAAACTGTAGAATACAGTCGGGGTGGAAGAACTGGAGGGACGTATCAGGGGTGCTCTGTGATAAGAGGGTCCCAGTGAAACTGAAGGGAAAGGTATTCAAAACAGTGGTGAGGCCGGCAATGTTGTATGGAATGGAGACTGTGCCAATGAAGAAGAGCAATGAAAGAAAAATCGATGTGGCTGAAATGAAGATGTTGAGATGGATGTGTGGAGTGACGAGGAGGGATAGGGTCAGAAATAAGCATATAAGGGGAACAGTGAAGGTGGCGGAAGCATCTAAGAAGGTGCAGGAGGCCAGGCTGAGGTGGTATGGACACGTCAGGAGAAGAGAGGAGGAGTATGTGGGGCGCAGAGTGCTGGAGATGGAGTTGCCGGGACGGAGAAGAAGGGGAAGACCGAAGACGAGATGGAGGGACTGTGTGGTGGCGGACATCAGGGAGAAGGACTTGGAGGAGGACGCGGTGTACGACAGAGGAGAGTGGAAAAGACGAACCAAAAACAGCGACCCCATGTAAAGATGGGATAATAAGCTGCGGAAGAAGAAGAAGACTAAAGAAATGAATCAAATGAGTTATTGTGCATGGCAATAATAATTGAAATTTATTAGCTGAATATACACATTTAAGAACTATTATTCAAAAGATCTTTATTGGCCTTTAAGAAAACAAGCTTCTCAAAAGTTGCATCTAAGAGCGAGCCTCGTTTCGGACGCAGTATATCCTTTTCTACTGAAAAAACCCTCTCAACAGCGGCACTAGATGGTATAGGAGTGTTACGTTTAATAAACATATTTTTAAAGTTTGTGGATGGGAAGGATGCAGAGCTAACGTGCCATGAAAGCCCAGATGAGAGGAATGACGAAACCTCTGTTGAACTTAGGTCCCTCCCTGCTCCAGGGTTCTTCCCCTTTTTACTTTGACAGTGCTGTCAGTGTAGGGGAAGAGGGTGGATGGGGGTAGGCTGCCAGCATGCCAACGGCCAACATGCACACCTCGCTCATAGTGAAGGGACAAATTTTTAACGGTTAATGAATAATGAGTGAGGATCGAAAGAAACTAATTGCGAGCAACGATAAAAAAGTAACGAGTAACGACTAACGAATGTATTTCCCTAAAAAAGTAACGTCGTTGCTGAAAGAGTTACTTGATTTGAAATGTAACGCCGTTACCGCTACCGTTACTAAAAAAGTACCGCGTTACGTAACGGCCGTTACTTGTAACGCGTTACTGCCCAGCTCTGCATTCACCAATGATAAAAGTGTATTGTCCGTCAAATCTATTGATCTCCTTGGTTATACTATCACAAACGGAACAATCAAACCTGATCCCAAGAGACTTCAACCACTTTGCGACGAGTAGTAGGCATGTTCGCATACTAATCACAGTGGATCACAAATACTCTGACAAGATTCATCCTCTTGTACAGTGTAAAACATTTCCAATCCCTTCTGCTATAATCGAGGCTTCTGAGAGGCTCAAGAAAAACATTGCTAACTCTGTTGTAATGGCAATAAATAGCCACATACCCTTTGTAGTTCAAACTAATGCTTCCGATTTCGCCATCGCTGCAAATCTCAACCAGTCAGGAAGGCCTGTCGCATTTTTCTCACGTACTTTATCTGCAAGCGAACAAAAGCATTCGACAGTAAAAAAGGAGGCTTACGCGAGCGTAGAAGCTTTACGCAAGTGGAGATATTATCTGTTATGCAATCATTTCCAGCTTATTACTGATAAAAAATCTGTTAATTTCATATTCGACAACAAACAAGCTGGAAAAATCAAGAATGAGAAAATTATCAGGTGGCATATTGAGTTATACTACAGCTAAGACATCGTTTATCGTCCAGGGAAGGAAAACGTTACAGCCGACACCTTCTCTCGGGTGTGCTGTTCGACTGCAGGTAATGATACCTTAAGAAATTTCCATAACTTCATGCCATCTGGAAATAACACGGATTACCCACTTTGTACGCGATCGAAACCTATCCTTTCCTGTAGAAGAGATTGAAAGAATGATCGCTTCCACTAGAGTAACTAATAGTGGTAGTTCCCCAAGTGGGTCTGGTCCCATTCACGCACAGGCTGGAGGGAGACAGCCTGTGGAAAAAGGCTGGCAGGGAATGGCGGGATATTATAGGGGCTGCCAAACCAGATCGCATAAGGGCTGTTCCAACGAAGACTGCTAATATCTTCGCCTCGAGATTTCAACCTGATCTTACAGCCGAGGAGCTACAGGCATTTGTGGAAGAAAAAGTGAACCTTCGGGTTACATGTAGGAAAATTGACTCCAGATGGACTACGTACAGTTCCTTTCAAGTTGCAGCAGTCTGTGATGATCCGGGTATTTATGGATCCAGCAGTATGGCCGGAACGAGCGGTTCTATGAGAAGAAGGGAACAAACACACCTGCAGCCCCTCTCACAAGTACTGGAGAGGGTAATTATGGAGACATCATGCGTCGTACTGTGGAGGAAAATCCAGCTGGGTCCAGTGCTGTAACTGGTGTACTTAGTTTTGATCAGGGCTGTGGAGTCGGTGATAAAATTTGCCGACTCCAACTCCGACTCCGACTCCAAAAATTTTAACATTCCGACTCCGACTCCAGAAATCTGACTTGTATAATTACGACTCCGACTCCGACTCCGATGGAATGTTAAGGCCAAATTGATTACGATTAGCTTTATTAGGCCAATGGAGATTCATAAACAAGGCATTTCGTCACCACCACATGACTCATCAGGTTACTTAGTGGCTGTAACTATGCCTTAATGGCTTTTTTTCTCCTTATTCAAAAATTACAATAAATCCCAAAATACAAACTGATTGAAACTTAAACAAAATAAGATTATTATTGGTTTAGCAAATTAATAAGATGTTTTTGTATTATTATAAACATCCGTAACAAAATGTACTAACTGTTATTTTATTTATTTGTTGGGTTCAAAATCCCAGCTGAGCCGTGAACGGCCAAATTCTAAAGGGCCAGTTCTATCTGAAGCCCAAGTTAAGCTAAATTAAAACTTACGGATTTGAGATCCTATTAGGTCCTACCTCAGGGTAACCTCAGGGTTGCTGACTCGATGCGGGCCTACCTTAGACCTTAGTTACATGAATTTAATGTAAACAAAAAGGGTACTATTTATGGTCTTCTTTCTCAACCTTGCAACAACAACGCAACCTGGACTATTGCACGGTGCAACAATCTTGTATCTACACAACCAAATTGAATTGCAAGAGAGCTCTCTAATGTCTATCAGACCACACCCTGTACGTACGACATCCCACAAACGAGTAGAAAAGACGCGCAGCGCCCCAAAATGATGCCACCAGCGTCCCAAACACTGATGCCACAAGAGCCCAAAAATGCTAGCTCTTATTAAGTGAATTTTTCACTAACCTTACAATTATGAGATGGATATATATACACCTTAACTTAATATATACGTACAAGCAATGCTGCATCAATCAGCTTAGTCATCATATCGCCTTGGGACAACAATGGTTCTTCCTCTTCTAGATTTTTTAACACTCCCCACCGAAGAGGCATTGTTGTCGTTACCTTCCGCAAGGTTAGCCAAGCCTTCTCCATGAGGCTGTAACTCAAATGTTTCATCTTGACTATCTGTGTTTTTGCTGATTTCTAAAGCATAGAGTTTTTGTATAGGTCTCTTTAACTTTCCTCCTGAAGTCTTTACCAGTGCAGACCTAACTAAATGGTCTTTGCCAACAAACAACTCTTCAATTATGCCAAGCTTCCAGCATTGCCTTGGTCTTTCATCCCCAATCATTACCACGTCTCCCACCTTGATACAATTTGCATTGGAGCCCTTTACCTTGCCTGATGGGTAATAATTGAGTTCTGGCAAGTATTCCATCTGCCACCTCTTCCATAACTGATCTTGTAGCTCTTCAAGGTACCTGAACCGTCTGGTTAACTCTCCTTGAGTGCTCTGGATAGGCTGCAAGTCTTCTGGCACACTGGGACTTGATGTTAATCGTTTACCACAAAGAAATGATTTGGTGTCAATGGCTCTGCATCCTGCATACTGTTGTAAACAAAAGTGATAGGCCTACTGTTCACCATTGCTTCTACTTCACATAAAACAGTGCAGAATTCTTCTTTGCTCAAATGAGCATTAGCTAAAAGTTTCTTTAATGGACACTTTACACTTCTCACTAGCTGAGGTGACGTGTATGTATATATATATGTATATAGTCTAAAAGTCACTAAAGGGTAAATATCACTAAATCTAAGCTGAATGACAAGAGCAAGTCATAAACGAACCAACGCGCTGTTCGTATTGCTTTGGTCTGGCCTAGACATGTTTTTTCCTATTTGACCTAATCTTTGGTGCTGAGTATAATTAGATGATGTTTCTAAGGTGACAAATCGGGTAGGAAGTTGTTCGTACTTAAGTACAGTTAGGGGTAATGTCTATAGCTTCTAAATTGGTAATGTAAGAGAGAGTTAGGTAGGCTGTTTGTGGGACACAGGAATAAAACGGTAGGCTTCAAGGAATACCTAATTCAACGTACCGGTAAGTGCTTTTGATTGTTTGCTAGAACCTAAGTAACCTAACTGGGGTGTCTACCCCACGCTATCACATTTGGCGACGAGGATGGGATTGGCTCATTTGGTTAAATTTTGTTCATTGGGTTAAATTTGGCTCATTGGGTTAATTTGGCTTATTGGGTTCAAGTGGTTGTTTGGAAAATTGATGTAGCTAGTGGGTCGTCCGATTTGGTTTGTTTGTGTGGGTAAGCTACCGTACTATAGCGTAGTCCCGCCGCCCTAACTCTAAAACTAATTCCTACTCAGCCCTAACTCTAAAACTAATTCCTACTCAGCCCTAACTCTAAAACTAACTACTACTCAGTCCTAACTCTAAAAACTAATTACTACTCAGCCCTAACTCTAATAAAATTCACTATTCAGCCCTAACTGGGAGTAACTAGACCAAATTTAAACCTAACCTAACCTACTTACGTGATTTGGCCAAATTCGGTTTTGCTCTAGCATGTCGGTGATTGGCCATATAAGCCCCTACGAAACAATGGGGAGGACTTCGAAGCTTATGCCACTAGGGTGAGGTTGTTTTTCGAGGCAAATTCCATTCCGGATGCTAAGAAAGTACCTACCTTTTAAATTATAATAGGCCCTAAAACGTTTGGTTTAGTTATGGACCTAGTTTCTCCTAAAGCACCGGAAACTTGCACCTATAATGAATTGGTACAGGCCCTAACCGATCACTACAAACCCCGAGTAGTTCTCATCTATGAACGTTTCAAATTTTATTCAAGGCATCAGACGGGAAATGAAAGCATTGCAGAGTTTGTTGCAGGAATAAAAAGCCATAGCCGTACGTGTAAATTTGGGGACAAATTAGATGAAATGCTAAGAGATAGGTTTGTAATGGGTCTCAAAGAGGAGTCTACCCAGAGAGCCCTATTAGCCATACAGGACCTAACTTTTAGTCAGGCTGTAGAAAAAGCTACGGCTAGAGAAGCAGCTGCTAAGATGTTTAGAGCTTTTGGCAATCATAGTAGTAAAGCCCAACAACGTAAATAGCTTTAAATCTTCCAGGCCTGGCAGACCTAACGAGCTACTAGACAAGCAAATAAAAGGTATGAGGCGAATCGACTAAGCCTACTAATTCTACTAAGCCTTCCAAGCCATGTACAGGGTGTGGAAAACACCATTGGAAGAAAGATTGCCCTTTTAAAGAAGCAGTTTGCCGAAACTGTAGTAAAATAGGCCACATAACTAAAGTGTGTTTTTCAAAGAAAACAAAGGGTGAAATTCTAATTTTAACATTTCTAGTATAAATCCTCAAAAGGGAAATACTTCGAACATTGGAGTGGAGTACCTATTCTATGAGCAGCAAAGTGGGAAAAATACAGGCCCATATATTGTAGAGATAGGCCTAAATGGAATTACAGTTCCTCTAGAATTGGATACGGGTGCTGCCCGGACGGTCATGTCCAAGGTAGTTTTTGATAAGATTTTAAAAAACACACCTAAACTACATGCATCTAAAACGATTTTAAAAAAATATGGAGACATACAAAATACCTATTTGTGGAGAAGCATACGTCACAGTTACACTCAACCAGAAAACTTTGTCTCATCCTTTAACCCTTTTAGTGGTGGATGAGCAAGGGCCTACTCTACTAGGCCGTGATTGGATTGATGCTTTGAAATGCCAATTGACAAAATCTTGCCAAGGGGTCAGGCAGATGTGCATACACTCTCATATCCATCTGACATAGACTCATTGTTAAGGGAGCTTTCTTCTATTTTTGGGCCTGAAGTAGGCAACCTAAAGGGCCATCAGGTCTGCATAGAAGTAGACCCTAATGTAACTCCGAAATTTTGTAAGGCTCGTTCAATTGCGCATGCACTGCGGGAGAAGGTGGATTTAGAAATTGACAGGCTGCTAAAAGATAAAATTATTGAACCAGTCACACACGCTAAGTGGGCTGCCCCAGTAGTTCCTGTACAAAACCGGACAAGTCCGTGCGGTTATGTGGGGATTACCGTTTAACAGCAAATAGAGCCGTCCTTCTAGATTGCTATCCTATACCCAAGCCTGATGAATTATTTAGCTCTCTTGCTGGGGGTAAATATTTCACAAAACTCGATATGTCCCAAGCCTATGCTCAACTAAGTTTAGATGAAAACTCTAAAGAATTAACTATCATAAATACGCACCGAGGCCTATATAAGTACAATAGGCTATGCTATGGAATAGCATCGGCTCCGGGTATTTTTCAGAGGACAATGGACCAAGTTCTAGGTCACATTCCAGGGGTACTTTGCTTTCTAGATGATGTCCTCATTTCAGGTTCGACTAAAAAAGAACACCTAACTAGATTAACCACGGTTCTAAAAAGACTCCTGGATGCTGGACTTAAGCTAAAGAGAGAAAAGTGTTCATGGGTCACTAACGAGGTTTCATATTTAGGGTTCCGCATAGATGCCTCAGGCATTCATCCAACGGTGGATAAACTAGAAGCAATAGAAAAGGCACCACCTCCACAAAACATCACACAGTTACAAGCTTATTTAGGTCTCCTAAACTTTTATAGAAAATTTTTGCCTAATGCATCGACTTTCCTTGAACCCCTAAATAAGCTATTACGATCTGGGGAACAGTGGAGATGGGAGAAAACTCAAAAGGAAGCATTTGAGGCTTCCAAGGACGTACTACTAAAGTCCACTCTCCTAGTGCATTATGATCCTAAACTTCCTCTCGTAGTTTCAGCAGACAGCAGTTCTTATGGAATTGGGCAGTGTTATCTCACCACATTGATGGTGTAGATAGGCCTATCTGTTTTGCTTCTAGAACACTAACTGAGACGGAAACGATATGCCAAGTGGAACGTGAAGCATTAGCCTTAGTATTTGCAGTAAAAAAATTTCATTTCTATCTATGGGGTCATGAATTTAAATTAATTACTGACCATAAGCCTCTTTAGGTTTATTTTCACCTAATAAAAATATTCCAGTTATGGCCTCAGGTAGGATTCAACGATGGGCACTGATTCTACAAGCCTATAAATTTGACTTAGTACATCGGTCAGGTAAACTTCTAGGTAAGGCTTATGCGCTAAGTAGGTTGCCCTTAGAAAATCCAAATGATTGTGTACCTATACCTACAGAATGGGTTCACTTGGTGGAGTTTTTGGAATCCACTCCAGTATCTGCAGTACAAATAGAGCAGTGGACAAAATCAGACCCTATTCTGTCTAGGGTCATCCATTTCTGCTCAGTTGGTTGGCCTACTAAGGTTGAGAGTGAATTACAGCCTTTTATTCAGCGTCAGTCTGGCCTCTCTATTCAAAATGGCTGTCTCTTATGGGGCCACAGAGTGATTATTCCAAATAAAGGCAGGTCGAATTTAGTGAAGGAACTTCACGCTGAACACATGGGCGCAACAAAAATGAAAGAGCTGGCGAGAGCTTATTTCTGGTGGCCTGGTTTAGATGGAGAACTCGAATCATTGGTTCGTTCCTGTCAAAGCTGCCTAGAGAACAGAGATCTCCCAAGGAAAAGTCCACTTCATCCTTGGGAATGGCCTACTACCGTGGCATAGGATCCATGTTGACTATGCAGGTCCTATAAATAATACTTATTTCCTAGTCATTGTGGACGCCTACTCTAAGTGGGTGGAAATTTTTCCAACCACTTCCACGACTTCGGGTGTTACTATTCGCTTACTCCGTTCAGTTTTCGCTCGATGGGGTTTACCCGTAGTCCTGGTTTCCGACAATGGTACTTGTTTTACCAGTGAGGAATTTCGTTCTTTCGTCCACCTAAATGGCATTAGACATGTCCGGTCTAGTGTTTTCCACCCGTCTACTAACGGTCTCGCGGAAAACATGGTCCGTACTTTCAAGTCGGCCTTGCGTCATTCTCGTGGGAGGAAATGCAAGTGGTGTTGGATAAATTTTTGTTTAAATATCGAATAACACCACACACCACGACGGGGGTGTCTCCCTCTAAACTTCTGATTGGCCGGGGAATTCGTTCAATTTTCGATTTGTTACGTCCAAACGAAACGTTACAACAACGAGTTTTACGCCATCAGGAAAAACAGAAGTTGTACCACGACACTAAAAGAGGGAGAGTTCTAGAAGCGAAACCTAATGATCCAGTTGTGATTCGCAACTATGGGGCTGGACCAAAATGGGTTCCTGCAACTGTGCAGGAGAGAACGGGCCCTGTTTCCTTCAAGTGCCAACTAGAAGATGGTCGTTCTATTAAACGCCATCAGGACCAGATATGGGAACGTGAAGTGCAGAAGGACCAGAGTCTTCCGGAAGAGAGAACTGATCCTCCGGAAAATGGTTCAACTTGCCCGCCTATACAGGTTGCCCCTAATCCTACTACATCAACCCGCTCCGCAGGTCGTCTAGGGTCCCTCATCCCCCTGACAGACTAAACTTGTAGGGGAGGAGTGAGGTGACGTGTATGTATATATATGTATAGTCTAAAAGTCACTAAAGGGTAAATATCACTAAATCTAAGCTGAATGGCAAGAGCAAGTCATAAACGAACCAACGCGCTGTTCGTATTGCTTTGGTCTGGCCTAGACATGTTTTTTCCTATCTGACCTAATCTTTGGTGCTGAGTATAATTAGATGATGTTTCTAAGGTGACAAATCGGGTAGGAAGTTGTTCGTACTTAAGTATAGTTAGGGGTAATGTCTATAGCTTCTAAATTGGTAATGTAAGAGAGAGTTAGGTAGGCTGTTTGTGGGACACAGGAATAAAACGGTAGGCTTCAAGGAATACCTAATTCAACGCACCGGTAAGTGCTTTTGATTGTTTGCTAGAACCTAAGTAACCTAACTGGGGTGTCTACCCCACGCTATCACACTAGCCTTTCCCAAATCCTCCCCACCATGGTGCTCTCTCAACAATAAACTCCCACTGTACCCCTTGGTGTGAAAAGTAGGATTGGAATCCTTCCTCTTTTAGCAAGGACCAAATTTCTTGGAGTTCCTTTGCAGCCTTTTTGAAGGTTTTTGCATTATCCGATATGATTTTATTTGGGAAACCCCTTCTGTTCACAAACCTTTTAAAGGCCAAAAGAACATCACTACTTAAGTTGCTTACCAACTCCAAATGGATTGCTCTGGTGGTAGCACAGGTGAAAAGACATATATAACCTTTGTTAGACTCCCCTCGCTCATACACATAGACTGGCCCTGCAAAGTCTACTCCCACTACATCAAATGGGGCAGTATAGACACACCGTTCTCTTGGAAGTGGAGCCACCTTTTCATAATAAGGCTTTGCACTCCAACGCTTGCAAACCACACATTTATGCAAGACCTTTTTTACTACTTGTCTAATTTTGGGAATCCAAAATTGTTGTCTAATCTCTATTATCACTTCTCTAACTCCAGCATGTAACAGCTTATGATGAGTATCCAGGATCAAAAGGCCCACAAAGTGCCCCGCAGAAGGTAGCAAAATTGGATGTCTTTTCTCCTCTGGAAGCCCAGAAAACTGTAGTCTACCTCCTACTCTCAATAAATCCTGATCCAAAAACACATCCAAACCCTTGATCGCAGAATGTGTTGGTAGAACCTGTAATGGATGGCTGGTGAGCAATTCTCTCTCTTCACCAAATTTTTCCTTCTGCATATATACCACCCAGTATTTCCTGGCTTGCTGAATCTCATTACTGTTCAGAATTCCTTCCCTTCTTGTTTCTCCCTTAATGTTGTTGGTAAATCTATATACCCATGCTGTCACTCTTAACACTCTTTTCAGACTGCTAATGTCCTCAAGCCTCAATATGGGGTCCTGCTGCATAACTTGACAACTGTTCACAGCGCATTTTCTCACCTCACTCACCCATGCTTCTTCAGCCTGGCATTCTCCTACAATAGGCTGATTAGAAGGCCAGTTTTTCACTTCCAAGTTTTAGCCACTCTGGCCCATTCCACCACAAACTTGACTGTGCAAGATCTTTCACTGAAATTCCTCGTGTTGGTAAATCAGCGGGGTTTTGGGTGCCTGGACAATGCTTCCATTGCTTGGGATCTGTGCGCGCTTGAATTTCCTCCACCCTATTGGCAACAAATGGTTTCCATTTCCTTGCCTGACTTCTTAACCAGTGCCAAACTATAGTGGAGTCTGTCCAATAATAGCTTGGAATTTCATAGAGGGCCAAAGACTTTCGCACTGTAATTGCAAGCCGACTAGCAATAACGGCACCCATCAATTCCAACCTTGGAACAGAAAGCCTTTTCAAAGGTGCTACTCTGCTCTTTGCAGCAACCAACCTGCAACTTACTTCCTCTTGCAATGCGCCTCTTATATAAATACAAGTTGCATAGGCTTCCTCACTTGCATCACAAAAGATGTGCAGCTCCAAATTGTCTGGACTATTGTTCAACTCTCCAAAGTACCATCTTGGGATTTCAATGTCTCCAAGATGTGCCAATTCTTTGAACCAATATTTCCACCTTACCACCATATGATCAGATAACTCTTGGTCCCAACCAAGTCCAATTTCCCAGAGGCTCTGAAACCAAATTTTTGACTTTATCACAAATGGAGCCAGGAATCCAAGAGGATCAAAGACCTTTGAAGCCAAACTAAGAGCTGTACGTTTTGTCCACCTTGTCTCATTCTCAGCCAGCTCTACTAAAGATTTCCCATTGAAGGTAAACAAATCATCATCTTGCTGCCAAACAATGCCTAGCACCTTTGCATCTATTGCCCACAACTCCTTAATACCAGAATCCTCAATACTTTCTGCTGCATCAGGTACTACACAGGAATGACTCATAAACTCTTGTAATTGCGAATGATTGGTCTGCCATTTTCTAAGCTCCATGCCAGCCTCCCTCATTATAGCTCTAGCCTCCATGAATATCTGTTTAGCCATTTCTGTATTATCCACGGAACACAGCAAATCATCAACATAAAAATTCTTCCTTATGTGTTCAATAGTGTTAGGATAGACTTCAGAATATTTCTTAAAATGGTACTGCATAGTAGCTGCCAACAGAAATGGACTAGAGCTGAGGCCAAACACACTGACTTCATTCTATATGCTTGAACCTTAGGTTCATTTTCCAACAAGTCTTTCGTATCCACCCACAGATACCTTACTGCATCTCTGTCCTCTGGTTTTAACTTTATCCGCAAAAAGGCTTGCTTCACATCTGCAGTCAATGCTACTCTACCAAACCTGAATCTCAGTAACAAGGAAAATAAATCTGCATTTAAATTTGGCCCAGCATCCAAACAGTCATTCAAGGACACACCACCTTTGTCCTTGGCTGAGCCATCAAAAACTACCCTCAGTTTGGTGGTAGTTTTTGTCTCGCCGTACCACTGCATAGTGTGGCAGATAATGTGCCTCCTGGCTCACCAGCTCACCTTGCACCCTTTCAGCATAGCCCTCCCTTACATAACTTAGGATGGCCTCATCGTATTCAATTAACAACTCCTCATTTTTTCTTAGCCTGTACAATGAAGTCTCCAACCTCCGATTAGCTAGCTGAAGGTTTGAACCGGGTTTGCAAGAATCCTTCCATGGTAGGCCAACTTCATAGCAACCATCTCTAAACCCAATCCCTTTTTCAAATTGCTCTAAAACATCATTGTTCACTGTACTTGCCTGGTTGTCCTTTATGCCAATAGATTCAAGTTCCCAAAACGCTTTCAAATGCCTTTCCAGACCATGGCTGTTCTCCTCAATCTTAACAAAAAGAGCCTTAACTTCCATTTCATTGCAATAACTACCATGTAGCATCCAGCCTAGCTTACTTTCAATAGCTACCGGGCCTTGAGATGTACGGACAATATTACCAGTGATGAAGTCCCAATAATAGTCAGCTCCAATCAAAAGACTAATATCTTCTGTTCCCTCAAACTTATTATTGCCCAAATTAATTCCTTTAACTTGCAATTCTTGGACACATGCCATATCTAAACAAGTAGTGACTGGAGCACAAAGTTCCTCAATCTCTACAGCTTGGACCTTGATAGTGAGACTTTGCGGTAACAACCCTTTAACCAGAACTTCTACCTTCTTAAATTTGGTTCGGTTTTGAACGGAACCCCCAAACCCAGAAATTCTTAAATTTTCCCTCTTAAGTTCTTTAAACTTCAATTTTCTGGAAATTCTGGTCTTAATAAAACTACACTGGCTACCACTATCAAACAACACTCTTACAGTAGCTTCTCCCTCATTCCCAATTAATAAGGCTGCAGTTGTTTGCAATAATCCCCCTTTACCTTTACTCCCTTGCATAGCAGTGGCATGTGCCACTAATGTCTCTACTTCTGGGGTAGGCCTACTAAGAGTGTTTTCACACAATAATGGCTGATGCCTACCATGACATTTTTTGCAAAAAATTTTAAACTTACAAAACCTTGCTCTATGACCTTTCAAAAAACATTTAAAACATGCTGTGGACTTAGTTACCCTGTCCTTTCTCTCCTCAAAGGGTAAGGCCTCAGCCACCTCACATTTATATGACTTGTGGTTGCCTTCGCAAAATATGCATTCCTTGATTCCCTTTAATTTATTCTCAGAGGAGGCATGTAGAGCTGACACTGTACCTGGGCTATTCCTTTTTGTGGAAACTTTGGTGCTGTGCCTGCCTTTGTCCCCTTGTTTACCATCCCACTGTGCAAACTCAACTCCCTCTCGTCTTGCTAATTCTGTGCCTAAAAGACTTAACATCTGCTGAAGGGGGATGTACACATGTTCTGCAGAGTGTCCCCTACTTAATTCAAGCAAAATTGAGCTAGGCAATTTAGACTCCAGTGTAGGAACCAACATTATACCATACTTTTCCATTCCTACACCCAAGTTGTCCAGGGACCTAGTTCTAATTTCAAATTCATCATATAACTGCCGTAACTCCTTGACACTATTAGGATTATTAACAGGAGGTATAGCTAAAAGTGCACGGAGGTGGCTTTTAATTAAGATCTCTGGCTTACCAAACCGTTTCTTTAATATATCCCAAGCCACATTATAATTAGCCTCTGTTAATGCTAATCCTGCTATAGTCTTTGCTGCCTCCCCTTCCAAGAGGGACCGCAAATAATTAAACTTCTCCACGGCACTTAACACTTGACTAGAATGAACTGCTGATTGAAAACTGTCTGCCCATCCTTGCCATTCCTGAATACTCCCAGAAAATGTTTTGAGTACAAGCCTCGGTAATTGAACTACAGATCTGTTAACCTTAACTTCACAAACATCATTTGTTGAGTGTTGTGTTTCATTATCAGACCTGGTCTCTAACTGTACTGAGCTACTAAACTCTTTTGCTCGGAGGCATACGTTAATTATATCATCAATAATCTCTTCAAAGTAAATTATGTTATTTTCTATTTCATCCTCTTCTATAAGAGCCTCAATTTTAACATTTACCTCACTTAGAGCAACCTTTTTAGTTTCTAATATGGAAAGCTGCGCAGTCACTAAGCGTAAATCCTCTTGCTCTATGGCAGAATCTATAGTGGCAATGACCTTTGTAATTAGACCTTTGTAGGTGCTTCTCCTTTTTATAAATTTGTTCAATTCAGATGCACTCATCTTCAATGCAAACAACAATTGGGCTCAATGCCAAATAAGCTGAATTGGCAGAAATACTTAACCAAACTGATCAAACGCAAATTTTACTTTCAAATAAACTGAATTGCTAGGTGGGGTACTAACCAACACCAGTATGCAATACCAAATTTTCCACCCAAGTAACTGGCGCACTGGTCTGCAACCTTCGCCTACGAATAATAAACCAAATTAACCAAACTGGTAAATGTAGGCCAAAAACAACGACAGACAAGTGGCCAAGTTTTGCAATTGGGCAACCAAACTTTCTACCCTGGGACCTTAATTCAATAATAACCCAAAATTAACCAAACCGGTAAAATGTAGGCCAAAACAACGACAGACGACTGGCCAAGTTTCGCAATTGGGCTACTAAACTTTCTACCCTGGGACCTTAATTCAATAATAACCCAAAATTAACCAGACCGGTAAAATGTAGGCCAAAACAACGACAGACGACTGGCCAAGTTTCGCAATTGGGCTACCAAACTTTCTACCCTGGGAACTTAATTCAATAATAACCCAAAATTAACCAAACCGGTAAAATGTAGGCCAAAACAACGACAGACGACTGGCCAAGTTTCGCAATTGGGCGACCAAACTTTTTACCCTGGGACCTTAATTCAATAATAACCCAAAATTAACTAAACCGGTAAAATGTAGGCCAAAACAACGACAGACGGCTGGCCAAGTTTCGCAATTGGGCTACCAAACTTTCTACCCTGGGACCTTAATTCAATAATACTCAACCCGTCTAGGCCTAACTTGGGCTACAATTTGCACAATCAGAACTTTGCCGAAAAATAGTCACTGACTCAGTCTTGGGGTAGAATCCGGTTCTGAAGGACCATGTTATTTTATTTATTTGTCGGGTTCAAAATCCCAGCTGAGCCGTGAACGGCCAAATTTTAAAGGGCCAGTTCTACCTGAAGCCCAAGTTAAGCTAAATTAAAACTTACGGATTTGAGATCCTATTAGGTCCTACCTCAGGGTAACCTCAGGGTTGCTGACTCAGTCCGGGCCTACCTTAGACCTTAGTTACATGAATTTAATGTAAACAAAAAGGGTACTATTTATGGTCTTCTTTCTCAACCTTGCAACAACAACGCAACCTGGACTATTGCACGGTGCAACAATCTTGTATCTACACAACCAAACTGAATTGCAAGAGAGCTCTCTAATGTCTATCAGACCACACCTTGTACGTACGACATCCCACAAACGAGTAGAAAAGACGCGCAGCGCCCCAAAGTGATGCCACCAGCGTCCCAAACACTGATGCCACAAGAGCCCAAAAATGCTAGCTCTTATTAAGTGAATTTTTCACTAACCTTACAATTATGAGATGGATATATATACACCTTAACTTAATATATACAAGCAATGCTGCATCAATCAGCTTAGTCATCATATCGCCTTGGGACAACAATGGTTCTTCCTCTTCTAGATTTTCTAACACTAACCTAAACTGAATTTGTTCTTAAAAAAAGGATCGCTTCCATTAAATCTTCTTTCAGTGATGCTTATCAAAATTATCAAATTGAAATCTAAAAATCTGAAAAAGATTTAGGGTTGCTAGTACAAAATTTTTAAATTTCCTTATTATTAATTATGTTAATTAATTAATTATAATCCTTATTAATTACAAGCAACTATATTTATATATTATTTATATTTATATATTTATATGTTATATATTATATATTATTTATATATTATATTATATATTAAAACATTAAATTAAAGCTATTTTATTCATAAAATTGAGCTAGGCCTAGGCCTAGGCTGCTATGGTTATAATTGAAGGATTTGCACCGACTCCGACTCCGACTCCATCCAACTATGCACTTCCGACTCCGACTCCGACTCCACTCAAAATTGACCGACTCCACGACTCCGACTCCTGACTCCGACTCCACAGCCCTGGTTTTGATAGAATTCAACATGTAGAGAATGTGAGGACCAAGGCCCAGGGGCGTACCTAAAGTATTTGGCACCCGGGACGGATCCTTCCTTTGGTACCCCCCCCCCCCCATAAATAATTTTAAAATTTAAACACACAGAAAAATATATTATGTTTGCAAGTAGATTTTTAAACAGTACAGTACTGTCATAAGCAAATTGGAAATAAGAAAAATGCAGGACATTAAAAATTCAGTGAACAGGTAATACTGCATTTTATTTTATACAAATAACACAGGAAATCCAAGCTCAACGCTCAGCCTATTGCTCAAAGGTAAATAGAGAGGATTCACAGTCTCTGCTTTCAAGCCTTAATTTCTGCAAATTGATCAATGACCTCATCAAAATTCACCTTCTTTGCATATTCATGTTCAATTGAAAGTAAAGCCAGATTTGTCAATCTTGTCTGACTCATGGTCGAGCAAAAGAAATTTTTTATCAATTTCAATTTGGAAAAACTTCTTTCACATGAAGCAATAGACACATGGACAGTCAAAAAGAATCTCAAACACAGTGACAAGCTTGGCAAAGATTCACAAAAATCCCATTTCACAAACTCCAGAAATGCAATGCTGTCCATTTCTTTGCCTCTTCAACGCTGATTTTGGCAGCTTCCAAATGCCTCCGAAGTCGTTCAATTTCCACATTGATATCTTCATCAGAGAATTCATCGAAATTCTGAGTCAAATTTGGAATATACTGCCGAAGTTCTTCTTCTGTTGCAACAACCAGTGTTTGGCTGAATAACAGCGAAGATTGACAGAATTTGATCCATTGCCTTAGAACGAATCTCCAATTCTTGATGAAAGCGATCAAGACATTCAAACATAGCCCTTTTTACTTCCTCTGGCAATATGAGACCAGCATCCTTTGCCATCTTTTTTCTGGCATCCTTTTTCGGAACTTTACTCTCCCTCTTCTCTCCATAGAAATGTCCATTTCCTCACACTTTGTAGTTGCATAATGAATGGCCCTCTCCACAATTTCATTGCGCTGATCTTCAAGAAACAGTTTTAGAGCTTGGAGCTTCACAATGCACTTTTCAAGGCTGATTCCAACTGTTTGCAAATACTTTTGTGTGAGATTAATTTCTTCCAGGACTTCACACCAGAAAGAACGGTAACTCAAAAAAAGAGAAATCACATACAGCAGACAGCAAAATCTGAGCTGATCCTCTTGTATCCACATTTTCTTTGGGGTCGTACAGTACTTCAAGGGTTGAGGTCAGCTTTTCAAAATTTGCCTTCACTGGTTTCACAGCGTCATAATGAGCACTCCATCTTGCCTGGGAAAGTCTTTTGACTGTCATGCCTACATTCTCCATCAGCACTTCCCATCGATGAGTTGAGACTGAAAAGGAACAGACTCTCTCCAAGGTTCCAAAAAAAGTCACACATGAAGAAACGTTTCCAAATTAGTGCACTCCGCAAAGGCTCAGAGAATGATTTGCACAAGGTACAAACAAAGTCTTGGGATTAATCTCTCTGATCTTTGACTGAACACCACCATGAATCCCAACCATAGTTGCAGCATTGTCTATCCTTGACCACGGCACAGGTTTATGTCCAGTCCATCTCTCTCCAGATGTCTCAGGATATCCCCTGCGAGCTCAGCAGTAGTCTTTCCGGCAATTGGGAAGAAGCCCAAGAATGATTCCTTTACTTCAACTTTGTCACATTCAATATGGACGTATCTGATCACTTCACACATCTGATCAGTGTGGGACACATCAGGAGTGCTGTCAAAAAGAGTCCCAAAATACTTTGCTTTCTTGATATCAGCCACTATTTTCTCTTTGACGTAATTCCCCAAAAGGCAAATGAACTCATTCTGAATCTTTGGAGACAAATATGAAGCCACTCTCCTCCCAGATGGAATAGAATGCTTAATCCTTACAAAATGTTCTTTCAAAACTGGATCATAATTTGACAGCAACTCTACCAATTCCATGAAGTTTCCTTTGTTTGCTGATGACATGTCCTCTTTGTGACCACGAAAGGGAAGATTCTGGTGAGCCAGAAACAAGGTTACGTCCAAGAGGCGATGTAAAACTACAAGTATATAAAATTTCCTGAATTTCAATTGAATGGTATGGTGTTGTCAGAAGTGACCCAGACTAAGTACAGTGTCTTGGCCACATACCAACTGATAGTCTTTCAGATGACTGTGATATTCTACGGCACTGTAGACAATTATATGCTCAGGCAAATACTTCGTTTAAAAAATTTCATGTGTAGATTAGATTTTAAATTGATCTTATTCAAAACTTTTCGTACTCCAATGTATACAGCTGATTTGTGGTGGAACAACAGGATGTATAATAAGAGAAAATTGTATGTTACATATAATATATTTTTAGGAGTTTATGAAAAAAACTTAGATTTATAAATGGCACTCCTTCTAGTGCCAGTAAGCTGTTTGTGGTCAATAAGGTGCTTAACTGCGCCAGTGTCATGCGCAATTTTGTATTTAAATTTATCACTAGGCTTGGTGAGTCAGTCAGTAAGATAATAAAAACCATGGTTAGTAGACTGATCTCCGATATATTTTATAGATTTCAAATTTGGAAGCATTGGCGTAGGCGACTGTATGTTCATTATTCATAGTGATTCACTGGCGTACAAAGTCAGTGCTCCGGACAATTATCTCTTAATCTTCTATTGACCTCTTGTATAACGTTTGTACCTGTTGAGTCTGAAATAAAGTGTTTGTTGTTATTGTTGTACATAATTTGTGTTTGTCAGACCAAAGATTGAATAGGCTTAGTGTATTTCAATAATTATGTAGTAGGGTGTGTCAATTTTGCCAACTTTTTTCAAATCAATTTTGGTAGTGAAAATATAATGTCTTTTCATGTCAAAACTTGAAATTGGCCAACCAAAATGAAATAAAATAACCCTTACCTACATCAATTTTACCTTAAAGTTTCAGAAATTGACTCTTTTACTAAATAATAGGACATAAATTGATTAACTATTCATCTGTTACAGAATTATCCCACTGATCGCACATGGAGTGTTTTCAAGGTCATATAGTTGTTGTACAATGTACAAGTCACAACATGAATAGAACTGTCCCTCACTCTCAGACCTCAGTCCTCAGTTGCCTCTTAGATGTCATAGACGGTGGTTTGCTGTTATTGCTCTTGTACTAACTTCATAGTTATTCTACTAGACGAATACTACAGTTTAACTGTAAGTATGGATTATTGATTATCACAATTATTTATTATTATCATATTCTTCTGTCTAATTATGTTGTAATCCCATGAAATATTTTTTTATTGAATTTTAGAACATCGAATGACTAAACTTTGAAACATCGTAATTGATATAAAATACTTAATGTTTTTCTTTCTTTTCAGATATTCCTAAGATGCCAAAATTGAAGACAAGAGGTCAGTCGTCATGCCACTTGAGCCTGTTAGTCGGTACAGGCAAGGAGCTTCCCGTATCAGAACTACCAACAGTGCGAGACATGCTGAGATTAGGGTTACTCCTTCGTGAACAAAATACAAAGGATAGAAGGAACTACACAGAGAAAGAGCTCATAAGGGACATGATTCCCCTTCTTCTGCATCAGTGGAAAAAAGCTAATGTGTTATTCAAACCACCTGTACTCAATCAGTATAGAACTATTGAGTTAAAATTAACAAAGCTGTGGCACTGTTAGAAAATCTAGAAGAGGAAGAACCATTGTTGTCCCAAGGCGATATGATGACTAAGCTGATTGATGCAGCATTGCTTGTATATATTAAGTTAAGGTGTATATATATCCATCTCATAATTGTAAGGTTAGTGAAAAATTCACTTAATTTAGAGTAGCTAGCATTTTGGGCTCTTGTGGCATCAGTGTTTGGGACTCTGGTGGCATCATTTTGGGGCGCTGCGCGTCCTTTCTACTCGTTTGTGGGATGTCGTACGTACAGGGTGTGGTCTGATAGAGAGCTCTCTTGCAATTCAGTTTGGTTGTTTAGATACAAGATTGTTGCATCGTGCAATAGTCCAGGTTGCGTTGTTGTTGCAAGGTTGAGAAAGAATACCATAAATAGTACCCCTTTTGTTTTTATATTAAATTCATGTAACTAAGGTCTAAGATAGGCCCGCATCGAGTCAGCAACCCTGAGGTAGGACCTAATAGGATCTCAAATCCGTAAGTTTTAATTTTAGCTTAACTTGGGCTGTAGGTAGAACTGGCCCTTTAGAATTTGGCCGTTCACGGCTCAGCTGGGATTTTGAACCCAACAAATAAATAAAATAACAGGCACAAAGCAGTTGAGACATCACTTGGTAAAGGAAAACTAGCAAAGAAAAATAAATTTCTGCACACACTTGATACCCTTCTTGACATTTTTAACTGCCAGTGTCCCATAGAGTTGTGTTCTGAAGCCAATTGTTCTCCCTCATGCAGAAGAGAACCTCACCCTCACATTGATTGTCGCTGTCCTCGGGAGAAGAAGATCCCTGTTTTGGAGCTGGCTTTCATAAAGGCGCAGAGAACAAAGGCAGGAGGCCAAGGAAGTATGCAGATTGGTTCGGCAGATTATTCAGAAACCAAAAAACAGATTGTTATTGCTAAGAAAAAAGAGAAAATCCGAGAGAGGGAAGAAAGGAAGAAAAAGAAGAGTGAAGAAGCCACCCAAAGAGATGAAGAGCTCTATCAAGAGGTTTCTCACTTCTTTGAAAGCTCTTCAGATGAACAGAAAGAAGCAACATCAGATGATAGGTCCAAAATACCATCTGAACCTTCGCCGAAGAGAATGAAATACAACACTAAAGACATCTCAAACATTGCCCTTGCCAGTATTCGCCACCATACGGGGCTACAAGAGACTGCAGAGATTGCCACTGCCGCTTGAATAGATGCAGGCCTCATCAGCCGAGAGGGTACATCCTTAGTGATAGATCATAATAAGATAAGAAGAGCACAAGAAAAAATAATGAAGGAAATATCTGCTCAGCCTGAAAAAGATTTGAAGGAGGAAGGTCTCTCTTGCCTTTTGTTTGATGGAAGAAGAGATGACACAAAAGTTCTCCTAGAGGTAGAGGGAATGGACAGAAAGTTTCCCGGTCTCATCAAAGAAGAACACTACTCTGTGTGTTCCGAACCTGGTGGCCGCTATTTGTTTCACTTTGTTCCTGAAGCAGAAGTAGAAGGCAAGAAACATGCAGAGGCAATTGCTGATCAAATAATATGTTGGCTTCAAGAAAGAAGACTTGACAGTTCACTGCAGGCCGTTGGTGGAGACTCAACTGCGGTGAACACTGGATGGCAGGGCGGTGTTATGACGTATTTAGAGAAAAAACTTGGAAGAAGGCTTGTTTGGATTGTATGTGATTTGCACACAGGGGAACTACCTCTTCGTCGTCTCATCCAGGAACTTGATGGTCCTACAAAGAGCAGCAACAAGTGGTCAGGCCCCCTTGGCAACATGATAGATGAAGCAACGAAATTAGAAATAAATACAAAATTTCCAAAGGTCGAAGTAGGCCCTCCCCTTCCAGTGTTGTCTGAAGAAGTTATCAAAGACCTCAGCACGGATTAATCTTACGCTTATCGTATTGTTCAAGCAGTCAGATCAGGAGAGTTGCCTCAAAATCTGGCTCTCTTGGAGATTGGACCCGTAAGTCACAGTCGTTGGTTAACTACAGCGATTCGTTTCTGCAGGATTTGAGTTTCCAAACATGCACTGAAGGGCAAAATGCTACAGAATTTGATGTTGATTGTTGAATTTATTATTGGGTTTTATCTTCCTCACTGGTTCAATGTAAAACTTAATCCAATGTGGATGGAGGGGCTCAATCACATCTTGTTTCAATTACAGCTACTGAGAACCCAAAGGAAAGTAGTGGTGGACATCGTGTTACCTGTGGTGAGAAGGTCCGTTTGGTATGCTAGGCCAGAGGCAGTTTTGCAAGCAATACTCTGCAGTCAATGTACCAAAGAGCGAACTGAGGCTGTGGAAATCATTCTAAAGCTTAGAGGAACATCACTAGATGATGACCAGCTGGGAGACTGCTCTGTTCAGACAAGGAAGGTACCTCCGATAAACGTCAATGCCACGAAATTGTCAGAATTAGTTAACTTGAGTTCGGAAGTTTTGGAGCCACCACTGACAACATGTATAGCAAACAAAGATTTAACACAACTTAAAGAGGCCCCAATGCAAGTGCCAAAGTGGCCTTCTCACACTCAGAGTGTGGAGAGATGTGTGAAAATGGTCACAGAAGCAGCTAGTCAAGTTTACAGTCACGAGAGGCGAGAAGGCTACATCAAAGCGCAAGAAGCAAGCCGGATGCTGATGTCAAGGAACCGCAGCAAAAAGGACATGACTGTATTGGTTACTTTCAAATAAAGACTCTGAATGATATCTTATTGCCACTTTAAATGTTGATAGGATGTTTGCTCACATTTGTTATTTTGTTACGAATTTACGGAAAAATGGAATGTTTTTAATTAAAATTGATGTAGGTAGGAGTTATTTTTTATTGTTTTTGAAGCAAGGATATTATTTTGTATGCCAAATGATTACATTAAATTGCTACCAAATCACATGATTTTCAATTTAGTCATTTCACCCCCAAAATTGACACACCCTATTATGTAGCCTCCGATATACTAGATATTTTAAAAGTTTTGCTTAAGCAGCTTATATAATATCTTAATAATAATTAGGTCTAGTTACAAGCCACTAGGCTATGCATTAGTGTCTAGAGTTGAGCCAGTCCTTATATATATATATATATATATATATATATATATATATATATATATATATATATATATATATATATAGAATGGAGAACAATTTTCGAGAATAAAACAACTGAAGAAATACTAACAACCTTGGAAGAAAAAAGCTGAGAATTTTAGAAAAATATGCTCCGAAATCACAGCCAAAAGGAAAGAGGAGCTGGTTAGAGAGGCAAAAGAGAAGACTATTCCGCAAAAGAAAGAGAGTGGAGGCGAAGTTAGGTAACTGCGGAGATAATAACAGGAAAGCAATAAAAGAAAAACTGGAGGGTATCGATAGGGAAATACAAGCCCTGATTAAGGACCATACAGAGAGGGAAGAGGAAAAGGCGGTAGAAGCAATAAAGGAAAATCCAAAATACTTCTATAGCTATGCAAAAAGGAAAACAAAAACGCGCGCCGCTATTGGGCCCTTAAGGACGGGAAATAATGAACTAACCGACGATCCAAAAGAAATATCTGATACATTGAGAGCTCAATATGAATCAGTTTTCAGTACCCCAAAAAGTGACAAAGCGATACCTGACATAAATGCATTCTTTGAAGAGGAATTGCAAGGAAGTATAATAATATAACAGACTTTGATTTTACACCAGAAGATGTAGCGAGAGCTATAGGACAAATGAAACCACATTCAGCTGCAGGTCCGGACAATTGGAACGCATTATTGATTAAAAACTGTAAAAATGAAATAGCTACACCTTTATACTGGATATGGAGAAGATTCCTAGACACTGGGGAAATACCGAGCATCTTGAAAAGAGCAAACATTGTCCCTATATATAAAGGAGGGGACAGATCTCAAGCAAAGAACTATAGACCAGTGTCATTGACGTCCCACCTCACCAAAGTATTTGAAAGAATAGTTAGACAGAAAATTTATGATATCTGGAGACACGGGAAAGATTCAACGAAAATCAGCATGGATTCCGATCAGGTAGATCATGCCTATCACAACTAATAGAACACTACAACAATATCCTAGATGCATTGGAAGGCAATGACAACTACGATGTTATATACACAGATTTTGCTAAAGCTTTCGATAAATGTGACCATGGTATAATAGCACATAAAATTAAATATATGGGAATAACAGGCAAAGTGGAAAATGGATCTACAACTTCCTTAGAGATCGTCTGCAGGTCGTCAAAATTCAAGGTATATCATCATCAGAATCGGAAGTACGCAGCTTAGTACCACAAGGGACAGTACTGGCCCCACTCCTGTTCATTATCATGCTAACAGACATAGACAGCGGAGTAAACAGCAACAGTATAGTAACATCCTTTGCAGACGATACAAAGATCAGCAGAAAAATCAGCGATGTACATGACGTGGAGGCCTTGCAGAGGGACACGAACAAAATATATAAATGGTCAGAAGACAACAACATGTCATTCAACGCCGAGAAATTTCACCTCTTGAGATATGGTAGAAAAGAAGAACTTAAACAGACTGCATATTATGCTCCAGACAGACAGGATATTCAGAGAAGCACGAAAGCGATTGATCTCGGGATAATAATGACAGATGATGCGAAATTCGAAACACAAAATCAGATAGCGATAAATAAAGCAAAAAGAGTCGCCGGACAGGTACTAAGAACGTTCAAGAGAAGGGACAGGACAGTAATGACTCCCCTGCTAAAAACACTGATTATACCAAAACTTGAATACTGCTCAGTTTTGATGTCCCCATATAAAAAGGAAGAAACTAATAAACTAGAAGAAACGCAAAGGCATTTCACAGCCAAGACTGATGGCTGCAAAGAACTCAATTACTGGGAAAGACTACGTAAACTAAATCTGTACTCACTGGAAAGAAGAAGAGAGAGGTACATCATAATCTACATATGGAAAATGATCGAAAAACTGGTACCAAACCTAAAACTAAACCCAATTACCATTCAAACAACACTGGAAAATAGGAAAGGCAGAATGTGTAGTGTTCCCAAATTAAAGGCCCGACAAGGGACCTCCTCAACCCTGAAGGAAAATAGCTTGGTTGTCAGGGGGCCAAGACTTTTCAACCAGCTTCCTAAGGACCTCAGAAACGTAACGGGGGTCAAAATTGAAGTCTTCAAGAAAAGACTGGATGTCTGGCTCAGGACAGTACCAGATGAGCCGGGCGTGCCTGGCTATGTACGGTGGAGAGCGCAAGAAAGCAACTCGCTCCTCCACCAGGCCAGACCTAGAGGCGGGGCCACCAGCTTGACCTCCGTGTGAAGAGAGACCAACGCACGAAACAACATAAGGTTCATAAGATAATATATATATATATATATATATATATATATATATATATAAGGTCCCACTCAACTGACCTGTGTATCTATGTACTTAAAGAAACAATATCTAAATACATTGACAGTAATTCAACCATTTATAGCTGTTTTCTTGATATAAGTAAGGCATATGATAAGGTGAACCACAATATTTTATTTTCAAAACTAGAAGACAGGAAGGTTCCCATGTACGTATTAAATTTATTGACATTTTGGTATTCCCACCAGTCTTTCACTGTTAGGTGGGGCAATGTACTATCCGAGTGTTTTAGCTCCTCTTGCGGGGTGAGACAAGGCTCCTTGCTCTCCCCTATGCTGTTTAATGTTGACGGATTAATTGTTTCACTTAATGAGGCAACAGTGGGATTTTATATAGATAACACAAGGATAAATAACTTAGTTTATGCCGATGATATGGTGTTAATAAGTCCCTCTGTTAAAGGTCTGGATCGGCTACTAAACGTCTGCGAAGTGTATGCGCAGAAACATGATATTCTTTTTAATGTTACAAAAACGAAGGTTATGCAATTTCATCCTAAAAGCTGTAATCAGCCAGCTGATATAAGGTTTAAAATGAATGGTGAAGTAATTGATGAAGTACAAGAGTTTAAGTATTTGGGTCAAACTATTACCAGCTCCTTCATTGATGACTCGGATATAAGAAAACAATCTCGAAGCCTGTGTGCTAAAGCGAATATGACCATAAGGAACTTTCGTTTCTGTACAAGTGAAGCTAAAGACACACTCTTTCGTACTTTCTGCAGTAATATATACGATCAGCAACTCTGGGTGAATTATAAAAAAGGTTCTGGCAGAACCCTAAATTTGCTGTACAACCTTTTAGACTCTTACATAAATTACCCCCGAGATGCTCAGCTTCGCAAATGTTTGCTACCCGCAATGTCCCGAGCTTCCCGGAGGTAACAAAATGTGCTCAACACAGTCTAATGCAAAGAATTAAAAAATCAACCAACCCGATCATCCAAGCTATCCACAAGTCCTGCCATTTATCCTCTAAGGCTAAGCTATGGACTTCTTGGTACGAAAACGTGTCTATAGCTCCACTTAACTTCGACAGGCAGTATAATATATATATATATATATTATATATATATATATATATATATATATATATATATATATCAGTCTTTCAGTCGTGATCAGTCTTTCCTTGTGAACAGACGTGTTTTGTCGAGTGTATCAAGTGAATAAGTGGTTTTCGTTGAAGTTTAAAAAAAAAAAAAAGTGTTCCGTGCATTAACTAAATTACTTCGTGATACTAATCATTCATTAACGAATATATATTTCATTTATTGACGTTATTCAGTACTATATTATTGGATCAAACCAAGGCTACAGAACGTGGCTTGCCTTGTTTGGTTTTCAAATCAATCGTAAAACGTGCAGTCATAAGGTTGAAATTCCCTTGGTTTGTTTTTGTTGTTTTTCAAATCTATCAGAAACGTGTTTTTTTAAGGTTCAGATTTCCTTCACACACTACCTGACCTCCAAAAGGGTCACCTACCGTGGGAAAAAAAGGATTAAGTCAGCAAACAACGACCAGATAAGTTCCATTTAATACTTTTTCTTTAACATTTCTTTCGTCGGTAGCTTAATTCTATATTAATTTAGTAATAAATTTGTGTTACAAGATCCTGTTTCTGCGTTTCAAGAACGCGGTGGACCTACGTTGTAATTTATTAATTTCCAAACGCTCGTTTTTTGTTTTTTCTTTTTGTTTTTTGTTGTTTAACTAATTAAAAGCATGGCACCCCCGTCAAGTACTTGCAGTCGCTGTGAAGGGAAATTTGCTGCTTACGCGTTTACAATGGCTAATAATAATGATCAGTTAGTTTGCAGGTGATGCTCAAGCATGGAAGTGCTGAGGAACGAATTAGACCGTGAGAGGCAGGCCAGGGTGAGACTTGAAGAAAGCGTGATGCTCCTGACGGCAAAATTAGAATCCCTTGAGACTCCAGTTACGACCCCTCCTGCCTCAGTTTCTATTAATAATATAAATAGTACTAATAGCCCTCTCTCTTCCCCTAGTTCCCTTCGTTCGAGTGCGAAATGGAGCCTCATTGAGAAAAGCAAAGCCTTGTCTACCAGTAATAACAAGCAATAAGTTTTCTGTTTTAGGGTTCGAAGATACTGATGAACCGGAAATACGACTCGTTGGTGATTCCATTGTTCGAGGGCAGCTCGAGGAATTCTGTGGGAGAAACCCTCGTCGTAGGCGCCGTTACTGCTACCCTGGTGCAAGGGTGGAGGATATAACTAATAATGTTGACCATTTTACAGACAGTACCGCCGAGGACATAACGTATGTTATTCATGTCGGTACTAATAACGTTTTAAATTCTAGATCGGAAGAACTGCTGGCTAGGTACAAGGACTTATTAGAGCGATTAAGGAGAAAACTAATAAGATTGTTTTAACAGGTATACTTCCTCGAATTATCCAACGAAGTGATTTCTACAGCAAGGCGACCTATATTAACAATAACCTAAAGTCTCTTTGCCAACAGGAAGGAGTGCATTTTGCTAATTTTTGGAACAGTTTCTACGGCTGGAGGGACTTGTTCCTCGAAGATGGACTTCATCTTAATGAAGTTGGAGCTGCGCGTTTAGGAAGACTGTTTCATAATACTGTCTCTTCTTTTCAGGCTGCCGTAAGCCGAACGGTTCCAGCGTAAATTCCACAAATTTCCCCCGCGCTCGCGAAGGTGTCGCAATTACAAACAATTTGAAGGTTCTACCCTTAAATGCTCGTAGCCTACGAAATAAAATAAACGAATTTTTTTCTTTAATTGCTTGTAAAGACTATGATTTAATTGCGATAAATGAATCGTGGCTTAGCACTGAAACACGTGACTTTGTAGGGGAGTATCAAATTAAAGGTTATAGACTTTTTGTTAAAAACAGAATAGGTAGGCGAGGAGGCGGTGTTATGTTGTATATCAAAGATAATATTGCGAACGTTATAGAAGTAAAGCACTCAATTCCAGAACCGATAGATTCGACTATAGCAGAACTTAAATTGAACGATTTCAAACTTCTTGTTGCGATTATATATAGGCCCCCAAATCAAACAGCTGCTACGGACGAAGCGTTATATCGTGAACTAAAGAGAATAATCGGTAGTGAGCAGGCTTTAGTTATGGGTGACTTTAATTGCGCCAACGTGAATTACGATACAATGCAGGGAGACGCGGAAGGTAATCGTTTAGTTAATTTTCTCGAGGATAGCTTTCTTATTCAAAAGGTTGGGGAACCTACGAGGTTGGACAGTATTTTAGATTTAGTAATAACTACGGATGATAGGCTAATTACTGATCTTCAAGTAATAGAACCGTTGAGCAATAGCGATCACAATATGGTAGAGTTTGTCCTCTCAGTAAGTCACTCGAAACCAACTAACTCGACTAAAATTCCTAGCTTCCAGCACGCAGACTTTAGTAAATTTCGAAATAAATTTTCACACGTCAATTGGGAAAACGTAATGGGGAACTCCAACGCAAAACTAATGTGGGAATCGTTCGTAACGGTATTTAGGACTATAAATGAGGAATGTGTACCGTACAAAATTAAGCGTGCGAAAGTAAACAACAAGCCCTTGTGGTTTACTTCTAGAGTAGGAGACATTATAAAGAGTAGAGAGAGGGCTTATAGGCTATACAAGTGCGATAAAGATAATCTGTTGTTACGAAACAACTACATATCTCTAAGGCGTGAAGCTAAAAGTGTAATAAAAAAGTCAAAACGCGAATTTGAAATCTCCATAGCTCGTGACGGTAAAGAAAACCCCAAGCGATTCTTTCAATACGTCAATAATAGAAATCCAGTAAAAAGTGTCTTAGGTCCATTAAAAAATGGAAATGGAGATCTAGTCTCTGAAAACAAGGAAATGGCTACCTTGCTAAACGAATTTTTTACGTCAGTTTTTACTATAGAAGATGTAACGAATATCCCTACGGTCATAGACATAATACCTTTTGATAATGGTAATATTTTGGATAATATTGTCGTTAGTGAAGGGGAAGTAATGCGCTATATTGATAAAATGAAAACGCGTAAATCACCGGGTCCGGATTCCATATATCCCATACAACTAAAAGAATTAAAAGATAGCATTGTTGTGCCGCTAACAAAGATTTTTAATGCGTCTATTTCTGAGGGGTGCGTACCAGATAATTTCAAGTTAGCAAACGTAACACCTATCTTTAAGAAAGGCGATAAAGGTGCGGCGGGAAATTATAGGCCAATCAGTTTAACGTCTGTTGTAGGTAAGCTACTGGAATCAATAATTAGGGATCGTATAGTCGAACACTTAGAAGTGCATAATCTGGTTAGAAATACGCAGCACGGTTTTAGGCGAAACAAATCTTGCTTAACTAATCTTTTAGAATTTTTCCAAAGCGTGGTTAACGTTTACGATAGACATCGGGCGGTTGATGTAGTGTATTTAGATCTTCAAAAAGCGTTTGACACCGTGCCGCACAAAAGACTGATTGAAAAAACTAAGGCTCATGGAATCAGGGGTGTAGTAATAAATTGGCTAGAAGAATGGTTGCGAGGCAGGAAACAGAGGGTGGTCGTTGATGGAGCGGAGTCGTGTTGGGCTAATGTAGCGAGTGGCGTTCCTCAGGGTTCTGTATTGGGCCCCTTGCTTTTTCTTATATATATTAACGATTTAGATGTCGGCCTAGTCAGTACAGTTTCAAAGTTTGCGGATGACACGAAGCCGGGTGGTAGGGCGATTAATGACGAAGATAGAGGTAAAATTCAGGAAGATCTGAATAAAATCGTTGATTGGTCAGTCACATGGCAAATGAGATTTAACGTGGATAAGTGCAAAATTATGCATATAGGTTCGCGTAACGGTAATTTTGCGCATAGTATGTCAGGGAAAGATTTAACAAGCGTAGAGCAGGAAAAAGATTTAGGAGTTATAGTCACTGGTGATTTAAAAGTAGCGAAACAAAGTACAGCGGCGGTCAATAAGGCGAACAAAGTGTTAGGTTTTATAGCTCGAAATTTTGAGTACAAATCGCGCGATATTATAGTTCCTCTTTATAAATCATTAGTTAGACCCCATTTGGAGTACGCGGTCCAATTTTGGAATCCGCATATGCGCAAAGATATAGACAAAATCGAAAGAGTTCAAAGACGAGCAACTAAGATGATTCCGTCTCTTAGGTCAAAGTCGTACGAGGATAGGCTTAAAGAGTTAAAATTGACTACACTCGAGACTAGGAGGTTAAGGGGTGATCTAATCCAGGTTTTCAAAATTATGAATGGGTTTGATAACGTAGATAGAGATAGCTTTTTCGAAATATCTCAATAAATAGGACTAGAAATAACGGGTGTAAGTTGACAAGTAGAAGGTTCGAGACAGCAGTTGCGAAAAACTTTTTTACGCATAGAATAGTAAATAGCTGGAATAGTTTGCCGGTAGAAGTAATTAGTAGCACGTCTATGAACATGTTTAAGAATCGATTGGACGCGCATGTTGATAGAAAGGGTATAGTTTAAGGTAGTAAAATTAAGGCTTTGTGGGGATAGATCCCACAGCTCAACACAAGTGTTGTGGGATATAGGGAGGCAGCGTCTTGGGTTAGGGGATACTCTCTGTCCTTACACACCCCATTTAAAGAGATTCCTCTGCTGAGCGGTGCCCCCCATAGTACTGTGAGGTATTGAAAAACTCATGATCTTCACTTGCCCCACAAACACCTTTAAATGGGAGACCCATAATGGGTGCACACACATTTCTACATTACTGTACAGTCTTTACAGCCACACCTACACTTTTCCTCGTAAGTGTATACTGTATATTGTAATGTATATGGTTGTAAATTTGACTTGGTCCGCAATCGATATGAACCGTGACTTGATGGATACCGTAATGAAATTGACTGGATTCTTTGGATCTGATATATTTGCATGTCCGTTATATAATAGATATACTGTAGAGTGTAACATATTTGTGGATAGTAGTCTATTATGACTTGATCCTCTGGATCGAGAGATTCTATCTTTAGTTTTAAATTGATAATTAATTATTTTTAAATTGATAATGTATATGGTTGTAAATTTTGACTTGGTCCGCAATCGATATGGACCGTGACTTGATGGATACCGTAATGAAATTGACTGGATTCTTTGGATCTGATATATTTGCATGTCCGTTATAAATAGATATAGAATGTAACATATTTGTGGATAGCAGTCTATTATGACTTGCTCCTCTGGACCGAGAGATTCTATCTTTAGTTTTAAACCGATAATTAATTATTTTTAAATTGATAATTATTTAGTTTCGTAAAAATTGGTCGTTGACAATTTACCGGCAGTTTTTAAATAAGTTTCTTATGTTCTTGTGGTTCGGAACCCACGTAAAATTGTAGGTCCCCTCCGCCACCACGGAGGACATACACAGTACACGATTACGAACACAGTTAGGTAGACCAGCCATGAGTGGATCCTAGGGTCTTTGTTGGTCTGAAACATTATAACATATAACATTATAACATAACATATATATATATATATATATATATATATATATATATATATATATATATATATTTATATATATATATATATACACTACTAATTCTGATAAAACTAATTTATTTGGTATGAGTACTCTGTACTGAACGGACGCATTTCCTGAGCTCTCTGATATTGCAGCTACTTTTGTATATTGCTGAGAATTTTGCTTTGGATAGTTTTGAATTTTATATACTTGCGTTTAAATTTACGTTGTTATAGTTAAGTAATTGAATATTAGTGGTTTTTAGCGATTTAGAAGTTTTCATAGCGTGCCGGCTTAATTTAACTTATACCTGTGACGGTTTAAACTAATTTTTAACTGCGCGATGCCGTCGCAGAAAGCGTCGTGTGTTAGGTGTAGGGTAAACCGGTGGTATTCGGAATTTAAGGATTATAACGGCGGTCCAATGGCGATTACCGATAGATCAGTTTGTTTCTTTTGCGAGTTCATGGAGGAATTAGTTGACATAAAACGCAGTGTACTTGAGGTAGCGGAAAGACTTGCAACGCTTGATGAAGGCAGGGGTAGTGCTACGGTTGACGGAAGCCGAACCAATACTAACGTTGAAGACGTTAGTAATTTGAAGGGTGAGGTGCGTAACCTAGTTTCTAGTTTAGGTAGCTTGTCGGGAAGGTTAGATAGAGTTGAGGAAGAGGTTAAGGTTAGTCCGAGAGTAGTAGATAGCGAGGGATTTAGAGAGGTTAAGGGTGGAGCTAGGCCGCGTACGTTAGGTGATAGGAATCGAACCCTTTCGCCCATTTGGAAAGGGACGTGAATGAGGGGGAAACTATTTTAATTGGGGACTCTTTAGTGCGCCACATGGACAAAGAGTTCGTTAAACGGAATCCAACCAAGAGGAGGAGGGTCTGTCTCCCAGGGGCCAGGGTTGACAGAGTTAGAGACGAAGTGGATAGGATTGACGTTGCCTCCCGTCACTCAATGTTGGTGACGATGGTAGGAGGCAACGACTCGTATAGGCCCGATACGAGAGTGCCTGACCTTTTGGAGAGATATAGGGGGTTAATTAGGTCCCTGAAGGCGAGGTCAGATAGGTCTTTAGTTCTAGGTATTACCCCTAGGCACGGGTTGGGTCTCAGAATTACGTCAAAAACAATATTTTTGAATAACAAATTAGAAGAGATTTGTGCTGAGGAAAATGTACCCTTCGTAAAGCTGTGGTCCGAATTCAGTGATCCTAGCCTTTTTATAAAAGATGGGGTGCATTTTAATGAAATAGGTAATGCTAGGCTAGGTAGGTTAATAGACGAAAACGTGCGAAAGCTGTATAGGTCGAAGCCTTCTTTAAACGTTGTGGGTCCGGGAAACGCGGGCCCGACGTGATAAATAGTTTAAAACGCGGGCCCGTGGTAAAAAATAACTTAAACGTCTTTTATTGTAACGCGCGTAGTATTAGAAATAAATTAAATGAATTTAAGGCGATAATTTATTTCGGCAACTATGATATAGTTGCTATCACTGAAACTTGGTTGAATACTGTGACTCGGGACTTGTTGGGGGAACTTGATATACCGGGTTTTAAACTCTTTACTAATGATAGGTTACATAGGTTTGGAAGAGGCGTTTTGCTGTACATTCGTAATTCCCTTAGGGTTATCGAGGTTAAGTTAGATTTTCCGGCAGCAATTAATGCGATATGTGTTGAAGTTAGGGCGCGTAGTATTAGTTTTAATTTTGTTGTTTATAGACCTCCCGGTCAACCCCTCGATACAGATACTAGATTTTACTCACTTCTTGGTAATTTTATTGACAATCGGAATAGTATAATTGTCGGAGACTTTAACTGCCCTAATGTTAATTACGAGAATTTTACTGGTAATGAGGAGGGTTTGAGATTGGTTGAGTTTATGGACGATAACTTTTTACGACAGTTAGTTACCGAACCAACGCGCGGTGACAATATTTTAGATTTGGTGATGACGAACGGCGAGAATATAGTCGAAGGTTTAGAAGTAGGCGAGAGTTTAGGATGTAGTGATCATCAAATTCTTAGGTTTAAGTTATTGATAGAAAACACTAAGGATAGTAACGTAATAGAAGTCCCTGATTTTCGTAGGGCTAATTTTGATAGTTTTGCTGATAGGATGAGAGTAGTGGACTGGGATAACTTATTTATGGGCAATGACACAAATTTGCGTTGGGTGGCGTTTAAAGAAAGTTTTAGGAATATTGAAAGGGAGTTTATTCCTCGTAGGCCCAAGCGCGCTAGAAATCGTGGTAGGCCGAAGTGGTGGATTAGGGAAATAGCAAAGTTTATAAACGAGCGTAATAGAGCGTATAGATTTAGTCAGCGCAATGGCACGGCAGCTAACTTTAATAGATATATCGAGCTTAGACGTTAGGTTAAAAGATCAGTTAGGAATGCCAAGCGTAATTTAGAGATAGTTATAGCTGCGGATAGTAAACATAATCCAAAAAAGTTTTTTGAATACGTTAATAATCGTAAGCCGGTAAAAGATAACATAGGCCCTCTAGTGGATGTTAATGGCGCTTTGGCTTCTGACGCTCAGGCGATGGCGGGTATTTTCAATAACTTTTTTGCGACAGTTTTTACCGTAGAAGACGTAAATAATGTCCCCCGACGTGGACGATATCGTTCCATTTAGTAGCGAGACTATTTTGGATGAAATAACTGTTTACGAGGCTGAGATTGCGCATTATATCGATAGGCTAAAAGTTAGCAAGGCTCCAGGCCCTGACGTTTTTTATCCTAGACATTTGAAAGATTTGAAAGACGTTATCGTAGGCCCCTTAACGAAGATTTTTAATCAGTCACTCGAAACGGGGATTATTCCTGAAGATTTCAAATTAGCTAACGTCACGCCTATTTTTAAAAAAGGCGACCGCGCAGTAGCTAGCAATTATAGGCCCATTAGCTTAACGTCAATTGTCGGTAAACTTTTGGAATCCGTAGTTAGGGATCGTATCATCGAACACTTAGAAAGTAGAGATTTGATTACTAGTAGTCAGCATGGGTTTCGACGCCATAGGTCTTGTTTAACTAATTTGTTAGAATTTTATAACGAAATAGTGCGCGAATACGATAGGCATAGAGCAGCTGACGTTATTTATTTAGATTTTAAAAAGGCGTTCGATACAGTTCCGCATAGGAGACTAATTGCGAAGGTTAAAGCGCACGGTATACGCGGTCAGGTAGCTAACTGGTTAGGAGAATGGCTTCGTGCTAGGAGGCAGAGGGTCGTAGTTAATGGTAGTGAATCCGGGTGGTTAGATGTAGCCATGTAGGTAGCGGTGTCCCACAGGGTTCAGTGTTAGGCCCATTGCTATTCGTAATTTATATTAACGACATAGATGTAGGATTGACTAGTAACGTGTCAAAATTCGCGGACGATACTAAAATAGGCTGTAAGGTTGTTAACGAGGACGATAGAAATAGGATCCAAGACGATGTAAATAGGATTATGGAGTGGACTGATAAGTGGCAGATGCAATTTAACGTAGACAAATGTAAAGTTTTGCATATAGGTTCTCGCAACAATAATTACACGTACACGATGGATGATAGGGAGTTAGCGAACGTTGACGAGGAAGTAGATTTAGGCGTACGCGTATCTAAGGATTTAAAAGTTAGGAACTAGTGCCTGGAGTCTTGCGCAAAAGCTAATAGGATGTTAGGCTTCATAGCGCGTAATTTCGAATTTAAATCGAAGGATATTATATTGCCCCTTTACAAGTCCCTAGTCAGGCCTCATTTAGAATATGCAGTTCAGTTTTGGTGCCCGTACTTGCGTGAGGATATTGATAGGTTAGAAAGGGTTCAGCGTCGTGCCACGAAACTGATTCCGTCATTGCGCAATAAGCCTTATGAAGATAGGATTAAAGAGTTAGACCTGTATTCACTCGAAACTAGAAGATTAAGGGGGGAGCTTATTGAAGTTTTCAAAATCGTTAATAACATCGACAACGTAAATTTTGACAAATTGTTCACTTTCGATAATAGTAATACTCGCAATAACGGATTTAAGTTGCGTGGCAGACGTTTCATTACTAATATCGCTAAAAACTTCTTTACGTTTAAAGTAATTGATAAATGGAATAATCTTCCCGCGTCAGTCGTTCATTCTACCAGCGTTAATATGTTTAAGAACCGGCTTGACAGACATTTTAAAGGTATTAACGTTGTTTAAAATAAAAAAAAACAAAGTTAGCAACAGGAGCTCTGGTGGTGGTGCTCGAGGATGAGTCTGTTGACGATGAATGCCAGCTTGTGACATGCCAGCGTGTGATGCCAGCAATAAAAAAAAAAAAAAAAAAAAATTAGACTAACACGAACGTAGATGTAGCTCGTAGCGTAAACTAACCCACTTTTTGTTTAACTTTACCTACTTTTTTACTTTGCGTGTCTGTAACTCTCTTTTCTTGCATGTTTGTAGTTTGCATGGTATGACTGTGAGTTAAGACTGTGTTTGCATGGTTTGTAAGCGTTCTTATTTTACTTCTTTTCATCTTTCACCCCTCTCCTATTTTCTCCGACTATTTTTCTGACTTGTGGCCGGCGGATGATGATGGTGAGACTTTTTTTCTCTTTTTCTGAATGAATGTTAACCCACGAGTGATAGGTGTTGCTCCTTACTTAACCCCTGATTCTCTTCTCTTCTCTTAACCCCCCTACTCTTTCCTTTCTCTCGGGCTAACCTCAGAGTGGATCTTAGGGTCTTTGTTAGCCTTAGCTTCTGTAGATCTGTAGATCTCAAATTCACTGTAACGAAAGTCTACAAAATCCTGGTCTATATTTAACTCATTAAAATGTTTATCACATATTACCCACCATTTTATGGTACGGCTAAATTTGAAGTCCACTCTTCCCAGTGGTGGGCACCGTTAACCAAAAAGTTAACTTCGTTAACCGTTAATCCGTTAATTCGTTAAACATGTAACGGAAGTTACCGATAAACCGTTAACGTTAACTTTTATTATAAAAAAAATGAAAAACACAATATATATATAATTTAATTTTCCCTCTTCTTCTCGTTCTCCATTTTGTCCATGAGATACTAAAGAGTAAACAGCCTCTGGCGCCACACGCTCACATTTACTTCTCAACGCCATCTATTATCTCATAAAGAAACTAATTCACATTGGGACTTGAAAGTACCGGCAGGATCAACCGGGTAGAAAAATAATTATGGAGATTTTAAAGATGTGGTACCTAGAAGTACCGCCAGGACATAAAGGGTTAAGGTGAAAACGCTCCCATTGTAAGACATCAATTGACTTAATTTATGTCATCAAAGTGACATGAGAATTGAAATCTTACCTGATCAGTTTTATGGTTCTTGAAATGTATCAAGGAGACTACTAATAAGGTACTCGCAGACATATTATAAATATACATGACTTACTTGACAACGATTATTTTTAAATATTCACTAGCACAAACATGTTGCGCAAGAGACAGACTGCAAATGAAACGAATGTAGTTATTTGTTGTAATTGTTACATATATATTATTGAAAGTGCCTTAAAATGCTCGTGATATTTCTTGAAAGAAGTTGAAACATTCAACTCAAATGGCAAATCTTTCCGCCTGATTTTACAGTCGACCATGTTTTGCTCAAACCAATGCCATAAATAACTACCATATTTGGTAAGACGCAAATTGTGGCGACGGAAACATATATCGCCTGATTTTGCAGTGCGGAAATGGAAATTCGTTCATCACTATTAACAGTGGCGGATTAATTGCGCACCTGCTCAGCACTGAAAATAATAGAAACTTTTAAACGTTTATTTATGAATTTTTTGGGTTAACGGACTTGAGTTAACGGAAGTTAAATGTAACGGAAGTTAATTAGTCCGATAATGATTTTCAAAGTTAACTTAAACGTTAAATCGTTAACGAAAAAGTTAACTTCGTTAATTAACGATTAACGGATTAACGGTTTGTGCCCAGCTTTGACTCTTCCACAATTAAACACCCAGATATTAAAAAATCTTCGTTTTCAGGGAAATTTTAACTTTGAATGCTTTGAATATGACTCCATTAGTTTTTAATTTACAGTTGAGTCATTACGTCAGCAACTTTAAAAAAAAAATTATAAAATAAATTTTATACTTTGAAAATACAAAATAAAAATTGTCCTCATTTTAAAAACGTATATACCGATTTGGCTTCGTTGCTGCTCACTGGCATTTTTAAGCGTCGGCATTTTCACAAGAATATTTTCTGAGACTATATATATTTATCGACTATGCTGGCTGCGATATTATTTCATGATCTTCAATATCTCTATGTTTTGCATAGTGTACTTATATTGACCCTTTGGTTGTAGAATGTACAATTTATATGCGTTTACTCTGGAGAAATTTGTTGAGGTGTGTTCGAGGCAAAGCGTTCCGGCGTTTTTTTTTTTTTTTTTTTTAAACTTGTTTATTTCTTGAAGGATGTAATGTGGGCATAGCGCTGAATTGACATTTGGCTTAGCACAATAAGTGAAATATAATGTAATAATATCCTACCTTAGTTTTAATTTTTCAAAGCGCCGTTTTATATGTGTAGTAGAATTGGCTGGGAGCCATAACATTAAGCTACATTTCGTCTGAGAAGTTTGGCTGAATTGATGCACGGATTCTAAAAGTAGGGAAGAGACTTCCAAAATATAAATGAAGTGACTTAAAAATGGTAGTTGGCGATTGTTTTATTGTGTAAAGTGCCTAGAAAGTGAAGCAAATACCCCATTTTAATAGGCCGAGTTGTAATACAAAACAAACACTATTTCAGACTCAACAGGTACAAATATTATACAAGAGGTCCATAGAAGATTAAGAGGGGCATCTAAAGCAAAAGCACCCCCTGTCTAATTTCTTTATTTATGGTCAGATTTTTATGAAATTTTCAATATAGAAGTTTTCAAATACTGAGAAATGGGTCAAAAATTTAATTGGTAATTGTATACAACATCCCCCTCACCTCAATTTTATGAAATTGACTTCACACTCGATGTAAAACCTTTATTTATAGCATGTAATTACTTTATTTATTTTTGGAAACCAACCTAACCTAACCAACCTAACCCTAAGACATACTTTAATGGGATACGTTAAATAAAGTACATGCTATAAATAAAGGTTTTACATCGATTGTGAAGTCAATTTCATAAAATTGAGGTGAGGGGGATGTTGTATACAATTACCATAACTTAACATATTATTACATTATCATTTATATAATTTAGGTCTCAGGGGTACGGGGTCGGAGCCCCCGTAAAGATCACGCATCACAAAATGAACCTTATACCGATCAATTTGTGATGCGTGATCTTTACGGGGGCTCTGCCCCCATACCCCCGAGACCTAAATTATACAAATTATAATGTAATAACATGTTAAGTTACGCACTATTTTAGTCTTTATCTAGGGCACATGACGAATCAAATTCTCAAAGTTGAAACAACACAAATAGCATGTCATAATTCTATCACAAACACGACCAAACTAAATCCAATTAGAAAAAAAAAAAATAGCCAGAACAAAAACCAACCAAGTAATTAAGTCACAGAGTAGCAAAAAAATAGCCCAATCAGGAAGAATATTTTATCGAAAAAAGTACCGTAAACCAGGGTGATTCCGAACATTTCAAACTTTCTTCTCTGTGTCGTGCGCAAACATTCTAGTGGAATTTGTGACTTTATTTGTATAAAGTTGTATCTTGGTCTGTACTCTCATGTGCCATAGACAGAATCTTCATTTAGCTTTCCATTACACAGTTATTGCCAAAAAAGTTGGTGTCTGGAATCACCATGGACTTGGGGTGATTACAGACATTTTTCTCTATAGCAATACTGCATTGTCCATGTGTTCGAAAACTCATTACATTGCGGGGTGATTGCGGCCAATGAAAGTCTCCTAAAAAAGTTAAAAAAATTTATTGAATAAAGCTTTTTTCACAAAGAAAAAGTCTATGAAACTGTTGCTAGCAGGAGTCCCCAAGAATGTCAACTTGAAAAGAGGAATTCCTGTAAAAAACCACATAATGATTGAAGTGAATAACACAAATGCATGTATTTGGTAGGCAAGTTACCTCATTGAAGAGTTTCTATGGCAGCCAAAACCACGAAGGAGCAGCCCATCCCTCACACACGTCCATAGACCCTGAAAGATGAAGAGGAGGAATTTTGCTCATTAAACGTAAATTTCAAAGTGGATTTTGAATAGGATGTACATCCGTGCCACATGTCTCACCAAGCCAAGCTGGCCTTGGAGTAATTCCTCCATGGCACAGTACCTGTAATCCTGGTGTACATTTGTGGCATTTGGAGACTAAGTGATTAAATAAATTAATTAATTAAGAAATGGCTGAAAAAGAAAATAAACGTTTATTCTTACATTTTGAGGCTCAGGTTATGCATTTTTTATAAATAATTAGAAGATAAACGGGTTAATTACAGGTTTTATAGGTATGGGGTGATTACGGACACTTCACCCGGATTGGATGCAAATGTACTTTGATGCCTGTAACCCCAAAATGAAAATTCCTATCAACACCATGTCTTTTGCATAACTACATGTCTTTTGCATAACTAATTCGGATAATGGGACTATCATTTGGGGTGGTACAAATCCCCAGATTTTCATTGTCCATTTTGTGAGGGGGGCCATACATTTCAGTGAGAAAATGTGCATTTTCAGAATATGCCTTCCCAAGCACCCTGTAGAATGTCTTCAAGAGTGGAATAAAAATTGTCATTTGCCATGTAACCAACTTTATATGAATTTTCCAGTGCTGCAAAAAGAGTATGAAAAAATTAATTACAATCCACAGCATAGCACCGTAAAGTGTAATGGCTCAAAAATGTCCAGAATCATCCCAGTTTATGGTATATTATAGCCAAAATAGTAAATATATTTTATTAAAAAAAGTACATTTGAACAAATTTGCCCAACATAAGATATATACCTATTTTCTTAGTTTTGAATGGCAATTCAATATATTATATTTTTTTAACCACGTGTGAGTGGGTGAAAAGATGAATATTAACCAGTTGACCTAACTGGCCCTTCAATGGCAGGTATCAGAATAACATTGAACGCCCAGTTTGGTCAACTGTATGCTTTTGATAATTGGTTAGGTTAAATCGTGTTATTTTCGTTAAAATTAACAAAAATAACAACTTAACCTACTGATTGTCAAGAGCATACACTTGACCTAACTGTGCCTTCAATGGCAGATATCAGAATAACATTGAAGGCCCAGTTAGCTCAACTGTATATCCAGTTTTTTGGTCAATATTTGAGGGATGCATGGCCTCCAAATTCAGATTTTTATTCATACCAATCGTTAGTACATATGATTTGATGAATTTTAAAAAAACTAGACCTTATGCTTTTAGGAAATAAGGGAGATATCAATTTTTTTCACTTTAATGATTTTTTAACATTTTCTGAGTCATGAAACTTTATCCACCGCAAAGATTAGTTATTTTTCCATCAATTTAGTGAAGGTTAGGTTATGTTATGTTCGTTTTAGTGAAGGTTAGGGTATGTTATGTTCGTTTTAGTGAAGGTTAGGGTCAGTTCATTTTAATGAAGGTTAGGTTAACCTAATCTAACTTAACCTTCATTAAAATGAACCTAACCTTCACTAAATCAACAGAAAAATAACACTTTTTATTGTGGTGGTGGATTAAGTTTCGTGATTTCTCGCAAAAAATAATGCAGGATCATCTTGTGGTCTGTTTTTTTGTTACCAGCTCTCAAAACCAGAGTTTCTTGGAAAATGTAGAAAAAATTGTTAAAGTGAGAAAAATCAATATATCCCTTATTTTTTGAAAAGCACAAAGTCTAGTTTTTTTTTAAATTTATCAAATATGTACTAATGACTGGTACCTATGAAAAAAAATCTGAATTTGGAAGCTGTGCATCTGCCGAATATAGACCAATTTTTAAATTTTTTTTTTAGAAATAGTGTGTTAGTTCGATGGACACCTTGAAAACCTCTGTATTGAAAATTTCATAAAAATCTGACCATAAACAAAGAAATTACATGGGGGGTGCTTTTGCTTTAGGTGTGCTGATTAAGAGAGAGTTGTCTGGAGTAATGACTAAGTAGGCCAGTGAATCACTGTGCATTTATAATGAACATACAATTGCCTATGCTAATGTTTCCAGGTTTGAGATTTATAAAATATATCAGAGACCAGTCCACTAACCCTGGATTCTATTATCTTATTGACTGACTCACCAATCTTAGTGATAAATCTAAATACAAAACTGCGAATGACACTGGCACGGTTAGGCACCTTATTGACTACAAAAAGCATATTGGCACTAGAAGGAGCACCATTTATAAATCTTGGAGTTCTTAATAAGCTCCTAAAAATATTATTATATGCAACATATAATTCTCTCAAATTATACATCCTGTAGTTTGACCACAAATGAGCTGTCAATTTCTCTGAGCATATAATTGTCTACATTGCCTTAGAACAGGGGTCACCAACCTGGGTGGTAGCGCCCACTAGTGGGCTCACATTAAAGGTAATTAAACATTTATTTCATTATTTATTTTATTGATTATGTTGATTTATTCTTTTTGATCTAAGGTGGGTGATAAGCTTTTTTAATTTTCAAAAAATTGTAAAAGTGGGTGGTGAACAAAAAAAAAGGTTGGTGACCCCTGCCTTAGAATATGAGTCATTTGAAAGCCTATCAGTTAGTATGTGACCATGATACTTAGTCTGGGTTACTTCTGACAGCACCATACCATAAACTACCACCATGAAAAAGTACCTAATTAACAGACTTAGGCAATATCCTATTTTGGCATCCCAAATTATTCAACCAACCAGTTAGGTCATCTATATGCCCTTGATGATTGGTTAGGTTAAGTAGTTATATTTTCATTTAAACTAATGAAAATATCAAGACTTAACCTAACCAATCATCAAGGGTGTACAGTTGACCTAACTGGGTAGTCAATTAATTTAATTAACATAAACAAGTAATTTGAAAGTGTTGGAGTGCCATTTACTTTTGGTTGGTTGAATAATTTGGGATGCCAAAATAGGATATTGCCCAGATTTAAAACTAATAATTTGGCTTGGAAAGTGATACTTGAATGCAGATGCCGCATCACAGCCTCAGTACCATCTGACGCAGGGTATCTCCCAAGGGGCCTTGATGAACTGAGATGCTGGGAAGGCAATTGTGGATCATGATGAGAATGCATATTTAACAAGTGATGGTAATAAGGAGGGGTTGAAAGCAAGCAACACTTCAAAGAATTGCAACCACTGGAGTAGCTAAAGGTGGTAGTTCCTCAAGGGGCTCTGGTCCTATTCGTGCACAGGCTTGAGGGAGACAGCATGTGACAAAGTCTGGCAGGGGGAGAGAGGGTATTATAGGGCCTACCAAAATAGAATGTACAAGGGCTGTTCCAATGAAATGAAGACTGCTAATATCTTTGCCTCATGATTTGAGCCTAATCTTACTGCTGAGGAGCTGCAGGCATTCGTGGAAGAAACTGAAGCTTCAGATTACATGTAGGAAAATTTATGGTACCTAATTATTCATTTTACTCCTGCGGGTCAATTTTGATATGAGAATAGATTTTCCTGGTGTATTTTGGTGTTTTATTTAAATCTGACCTTCATTTCTTGTGCAAAGCAAAAAGTGAAAAAAAATTTCTCATTTTCACAATAAATGAGGGTTAGATTTTAACAATTTGAATACCAAAATACACCAGAAAAACCTATTCTCATAATATAGCCAACCTAACCTAACCCACAAGTTATCCCATCAGCCTCCAGTGAGAAAAAGTTATCTACATCTAAATTGTCCAAACCTGAAAACATTTTGAACATCTGTATCATATCTCCTCTCATACAATGTCTCTTAAAACTTAAACATATATAGTTCCTTTAATCTATTCCTGTATTCCAATCTTCTTGGGTTAGGGATAAGCTTGGTTGCCCTACATTGCACACCTTTAGGAATATCAATATCATGTCTATGGTGAAGGAACTAGGCTTGAATGAAGTATTCTAAGTAAGGTCTAACATAAAAATTATATAATTTATAGATGACTTCCTTACTCCTGTAACTAACATTCCTCTTAATAATAACTAACATTTTATTTGCTTTATTTCTAGCTTCAAAGCACTGCTTACAAAAGTTTAGATCACTCCCAACTATAATGCCAAGATCCCTTTCCTGTCCAACATTCTCTAACCAGTTCCCTTGCATCTCATAACTAAAGTTTTCATTATTTCTACCAAAATATGCATGACTTTGCATTTTTTAACACTGAATTCCATCTGCCATTGACTAGCCCAAGCAACTAATCTATCAAGATCCTTTTGCAGTTTATAAGAATTCTCTATATTTGTAAATGGGGAACTACTTTTGTATCATCCGCAAATTTAGAAATTTTACAACCTACTCCTTTTTCTAAATCATTTAGATATAAAATAGAGAGTAATGGACCTTAAACTGATCCCTGTGGTACCCCACTTTTCACTTTCTGCCACCCAGATTCATGACCATTTATAATTACTATGTTTTCTGTCTTCTAACCATTTTTCGACCCAATTTATAACTGACCCCCAATATCCCATGAGCTTTCAATTTATATAGAAGTCTCCTATGTGGAAACTTGTCAAATGCTTTACTGAAATCCAAATAAATAACATCTATATACATCATTTTCATAAACTACCTGATCAGTTAAAATTTTTATAAAGTCTAAGAGATTAGACAAAGAAGACCTTCCTGATCTAAACCCATGTTGTGAACTGAACTTGGAACAAGATCAAAATTTTTCAAGTGATCTTGAATATCGTTCTTTATAATTCTTTCTTGTATCTTTCCTACCAATGATGTTAAACAAACAGGCCTATTAATTTCCTACCTCCTCCTTACTACCCTTTTTGTAAATGGGTACTACATTTGTTTTTTTCCATTCATCTGGTACTTCTGCATAATTAATTGACCTAGCAAACAGACAAAGCTCTTCCTAACCTTTTTAATTAATCTGGCTTAAGTGTTCTGAAGTAGATGAATAGCAGCACCAGTATTGCCTCTTGCAAATTATTAACTTAACAGGGGTATACCATTGATGCATACCAGGTTGTAGGGTGGGGAGTGCATTCAGTATGGTAGTCCAGAAAATTTACTTGCCCAGTATGCCTCTGGAACCAATCATGCCAGACTAGAGAGAGGCTATTGTATTAACATTTCAAAAAGATATTCCCTTTCTCAGGTGTTCAGGTGTTACAGACTTTTAAAAGCCTGAAATTTTTGAAGATTTGAAACAACTGTATTGTGAAATAATGAGAGCTTGTTAAAAAAAAGCTTCAGATTTATTTACCTGCTAGAAATACGTCAGTCTTATATTGAACTGGAAAAAAAAGTATTAAATGAAATGAGTGGTCACCTTTGTTTGAAGTGGAATAATCATTCCTCAGCATTTTTGAAAAGTATTAGCAACATTCAAATTAAGGTAAGTTATTGAGTATGGTGCAGTAGACAGATTAGGTGAAAGTTCAAATTATAACAGGTTTAGGTCTGTATTTGTATCATGCCAAAATTTTCACATTCTTACCATTATTTATTATATATATGGAATGATAAATTTCACACTTAAACACGCGAAATGAATGAATGATGCAAATCCACAAGGAAAAAGAAAAGATTATTCTAAAGCTTTTTGTGTATTCATCAGTACATCTCTTCAGTACACCTCATAATTCCCTGATGAGGTGTACTGCTGAATACACAAAAGGACTTGGAATAATTTTTTCTTTTTCCTTGTGGATTTGCTTTATATATATATATATATAAATAATATAATATGGGATGAATTTCACAAACACGAAGTGAATGAATGATGCAAACCCACAAGGAAAAAGAAAAATGGTTCCAAAGCCTTTCGTGTATTCAGAAGTACATCTCAGAAGTATTCCCTGATAGGGTGTACTTCTGAATACACAGTATCTTGTCTTGGTTTTTTTTAATTATATTTTAGATGATTTGCTTAATATGCACCAAGTTTTTTATTTTAGTACTTGGGGTTTCATGGAACTAAAAAATAATTTCTTAATGGTTAAAATTTTTTGTAATTAAATAATATAGACCAGTGGTTAAATGAATCCACTCTGAATCATCCTACATTTAAATTGGGCTTCTCCTAATGAAAAACTTGGTATTTCTAATTTGTATTGGGAATACATGTGCCTAATTCTCAAACTTAACATAAACTCCAATCCCAAATCCAAATATGGTATCTGTTTCTTCATCCCATTTATTCCATTACATTGAGTTTAATAACTTCTTAAAAATTGTCTAAATCTGTAACCTTTTCCTGTGTTTCTTAATACTGCTCCTGTACCTGCTTTCATTTTTCTTGTTTTATATCAAGTGGAAAGTGATAGAGACAGACTATATTAGAATTAATATATTAATAAATAAAGTATTTAAATTGTATTTAGTTTACTAGGAGAATTTTATATATAAAAAATGTATGAACAAGCATGCATTGTCATGTGTGTAAAAATATTAACATTTTCACACACACACACACACACACACACACACACACACACACACACACACACCAGGTTCATTGAGACAATTGTATACTACTGTTGAAGTTGGTGATTTCAACATCAAGGGGGTAATTTCAGCACCTTGACTTTATTCTATAAAAAGTAACTTTTTCACCAAAAGTAAAAGAAAATTTACCAGAAAAAAAAATGTTCTGAAAGAGTGGTCTCTAGTTGTAATTTGACATAGGTAAACTCCTGCAAAAGACGTTGTTTAGTAGGTGAATAGGCTGGAGTAACTTATAAAAGGGGAAAAAACTTAGTATTGACATTTTATTTTTTTTTCACCTCCTAAACAATGTCTCTTCCAGGAGTTTTACCTATGTCAAATTACAACTCAAGATCACTCTTTCAGAACATTTTTTTTTTTTCTGGTAAATTTTCTTTTACTTTTGGTGAAAATGTTACATTTTGTGGAATAAAGTCAAGGTGCTTTAATTACCCCCTTCTACAGTACCAAAATGTTTTCTCTCTCTCGTCTTGCGCGGAATATCTCCTATACAAGCGTCGTTCTTTACGTTATTTATACTGCGTGTTCTTTGCAGTTGAATGTGTATATATATATATATATATAAACAAATCTTTCTCTGTATATTACTTAAAGAATCAATTGAAACATACTAAAATCAAAATATTCACCTTAAGAAATTTAAAATCATAAATTACTGACACCATTGGCCTTTCCATTGGAACACAGGTAGCTTTTTTCTTGACTCCAGTATATTCAAAATAAATTTGTCTGTTTTCGTAACCAATTCTATCTTGTGATGCTTCTGTTACCACATTTACAGCATGCTCTACTCCCTGGCTGTGACAGGGAAAAGGAATAAGCTGAAGTGGTTCATTTTGAACTTTAAGAAGATCATCATTTGTCAAATTCTGTAAAATAGGTGGAGGGGTGATGGTTTTATTGTCCCAGTCAATCATGTTAGGATAATCGTCTGCTTCAAAGTACAGTGTTTTGGGCAGTTCAAAATTTCTCACATTGGTGATCCTAGTTCTTGCTCGAATGATGTGCTGAAGAGCCAGCTCTCTGACCTCTCTTCTTATGTCTGTTATCATTGAGAGTAAGATATTCTCTGGATGGGCAAAATAGGTGTTATTTCTGAGGACACGCTCCATAATCATCCAATGCTTTTTATCTAAGCCTTTAAGCAAGTGCATGATATACCAAAAATTAGATGCTCCCTCATAAATTTGCCTTTGGATGAGACTTTATCCCAAACCAGCCTGGAGCGTAAAACCAGCTTTATAATTTTTACTAGGTCTTGGATGTTTTTGTCTGGATTCCATGCAGAGACATATAAATGCAGGATCCTGTTTGCTCGTGTTAGCCATCTTGCATGATGGAGGGCACCTGGGGATCTGGTGGCTAATGCTTGTGAGATGCGTCCAGTTTGTATGCTGATGCACATTTCATACATATATTTTTGGTCACTGCTGAAACTTTTAACAATATTGGCCAAAACTTCTTTAATGTTGCCCTCTACAGAAGTATAATCAACTATATCCAGTTTGGTTAAATCCTCTGAGTTTATTTCCAAGAGAACCTCTGAAGGTGTTTGGTCCCGAAGTTTTTCCATCAATTGCTTCAAATACGTGCCTGAAGGGCAGTTCGTTTGCATGTGAAAAGCAAATCAGCCATTGTACCAGCCTGTTCAGATATAATTCAATCAATTTTAGCACTCCACCAATCCTGCCAGTGTTCACTGGGGTGCCATTGCATAGCAAAGCTTTGAGGGATTCTTTGCTATTAGAATCAACTATAAAAGTTATTATTTCATCTGCAATACAACAAGCAGTTCCGTTATCTGGAGCTACAGTGTGTCCGTAAAGTCATGGTGGGATTTTAAATAGCTATATTATTGCAACGAAACATGATAATGAGATGAAAAAAAGGCAAATTGAAGAACAACTCTAAAAGAATAACTTTATTTAACGTAGTTCGATACATGGGCTCCTCTGGTAGCCCTGCAGACATCTAGGCGGTGATTCAATTCCAGCCACACACGCCCAAGAACATCAGGAGTGACGGATGCGATAGCTTCCGTGATTCGCTCGTGCAAGTGATGAATATCCCTAATGGGTACACTGTACACGCTTTGCTTGACGTAACCCCACAAATAAAAGTCCAAAGGTGTCAGGTCCAGAGAGCGTGGAGGCCATGGCTTCCATAATCCTCTTCCTATCCCTCTCTGTGGAAATTTTTCATTAAGGAATTCTTGAACAACGTTGACATAGTGCGGAGGAGCACCATCTTGCTGAAAGATGACATTATTGTCAATAAATTGGGGTACTGCAAAATGTTCCAACATAGCGAGGTAGTTGTGTGATGTCACAGTGGGTTCCACGAAGAAAAATGGGCCAATCACTCAATCTCGTGCTAGAGCACACCACACATTAACTTTCGGGCTATTACGCTCATGTTCAACATAGTCATGTGGACAGCCTAGACTAACTACGAGATAAAGATTAAGCTTAGCCTAGACTAACTACAAGATACAACTTTGAGAGTTGTTCTTAAATTTGGCATTGTTTCATCTCATTATCATGTTTCGTTACAATAATATAGCTATTTAAAATCCCACCATGACTTTACGGACACACATCACCGCCTAGATGTCTGCAGGGCTACCAGAGGAGCCCATATCGAACTACGTTAAATAAAGTTATTCTTTTAGAGTTGTTCTTCAATTTGCCTTTTTTTCATATCATTATCATGTTTCGTTGCAATAATATAGCTATTTAAAATCCCACCATGACTTTACGGACACACTGTATATGATCCATGTAAACATCACCAGGTTCTTTGACTATTACATAATGTTCTTCATACTTCGTTCCCTTCTTTGTCGTAGTTTGACTTTTTTCTTATCCAACATATTGGTTTCATCTAATATTCCCATATCCTTCAAAGCTGCATTTACTATAGCTGTAGTAGCTCTGTAACTTACACGGTATCTATCTGCTATTATTGTTAAGTTATCGTAAATAATTCTGTTTTGATGGTTTTCTCTCAGCTCAAAATCTGGAACAAAGTCAATATCGTCGCTGTCATCATCAATTTCCATGCTCTCATCTTCCATAATATGTAAAGGGTCCAGTTTGCCGGTTGAGGCAACATTCATATCTAGGCTTATCTTGGCTCTTCTTTCTAATTCTTTAACTCTATCGTGAGTCCTTTTTCTTGCAGAAGTCATTACTCTGTTGATTGGTCCTAGTTGGTTTTTTCTTTGTTTCTGCCCCACAAAAGACTCCCACTCAATCATTGGAACTCTAATATCACATCTGCAATCCGTTCAACTGATTTTTTTATCATAAGTGCAAATATCAAACATTTCATCGAATGTCTCCACCTTCTGCTGAAAACTGTTGTTTCTTTGTTTTAATGGTACTTTATTTAGCTTTGCTGCAGATTCTATCAATCATTCAACTTTTATGGCTATTCTTTCAAATCCTATATGCGGAAAGGAAAACTTCTCCCAAATGGCTTCCACATCTTTAGTGACAATTCTGTAACATTCTTTTGCTGTTCTAGAACCTTTCGAAATCAGTTCTTCTCATTTACTTACCAATAAATAATGCCTAAATATGTCAGCCTTTGAAGGTGGAAATTCTGCAGGGTGACCAAATGTTGAATTGTGCATTTTGCTTCTTGTCACCATGATTTAACTTATTTAGGCCTAGTAGCATTAATAACAAGAAACTAATTGTTAAATTCTAGCAATTGAATCATTCAGTCTGAATTTAATATAACTCATTCAGAATTAAATCATAACTTAATCATAAACAGTCTGAAAATAACAATCTGAAACTAAACAAAAAAAATGTGACAATTTATATAATTCATCTAATCTATCTAAAATAATCTATGTAATCTATTTAATCTATCTAAAACTCTATATAAATAATATATCCAAATTAATCTAATCTACTTAATAAGACTTAATATAATGTATGATTGTCACATTTGGGGTTTATATCTGTGGAGAGAGTAAAAGGGGGGGGGGGATGCTATGGAAGGGGTAAGGGGGGTTGCATATACTCTTTTTTTTTTTTTTACAAGATGTTGAGATCATTATTTCCAACTACGTGCATACTGTGGAATTGGAGAAACTCGAATTTTGATATGTTTCAACCCCCCTCTAATATATATATATATATCTTACAAAAATTAAAAGCTTTTTATGATTATATCATTATTAATATATTAAATGCTAATAAGTGGGAAAAATGTAGCTAACTAATTTATAATTGATACATAGGGTACTGAGCTGTTTTTTATTTTTTTTTAGGGAAGATTCTGCGATGCAACTGTTGTGTGTCAAGGAAAATATTTCCCTGTGCACCGAATTATCCTTTCAACATGTAGTGACTACTTTGATGAAATCTTTGAAAGGATACAGTGCCAACATCCTTATGTTGTTTTTAAAGACATAGAACCAAGAGAAATGGAGTTGTTGTTGAATTATATGTATCAGGGAGAAGTAAATGTGGTTCAAGAGATGCTTCCCACACTTATTAAGGCAGCTGAAGCCCTCAGAGTCAAAGGTCTCGCAGTGCCAGATGATTTGCCTTCCAACAAAGAGTCTTCTGGAAAGAAGAGAAGTAACTCCAGTAATGAAAACCACCAACCAAAGAGAAGATTAGAAGAAAGCAGGAGGAGGAGGGACTCATCAGAATTAAACACACTCAATGTAGATCCTGAAAACTTTGCAGTTAATGATAATGACAAAAACCACTCTGAACGTGTTACTCATTTACAGTCTGATGGTACTGAGGTAAGTACATGTATTACTTTTAAAACTTTCAAAATTGAGCATAACTTAGTTAATTGTGGATAAACAGTTTGCAAAACTGAATAATTTCTTTTAATTAAAATACTGAAAACTCTGAAACTTCATTTGGGAGTAAGCTAGGTTATATATAAATGGGTGGGTACAGATTAACTTGTATTTCAAAGCCTTTTGCCTCGCACAGTACTTAGCCTTTTCTTAGCTAAGGTCCTTAGATTTGGTTTGAGAGAGATTTACATTGTTACATTTTTAAGAGTGAAACCCCAAGTTATACTGTGAGAACTTGGATGAATTATGTATGACCAATTTTAAATTTGGTGATTGTCCTTCTATTGAAGTGTTTTTACCACCAGGCCAAAATTATTAAACAAGAACCACTAGACACGTGTGAATACAGTGGTGAAACCCTTCCAAGTGATGGCTCCCTACCCACTCTCCCAGGCGAGAGTCAGTCCATTAATAAAGAAAGTAGCTTTCTTAACTTCCCAGTAATGGGTGATTCATCATCATACATGAAAACTGAAGACAATCTTTCATCTGAGGAACCTTTTGAAGAACAGGTTTGTAGATTCATTTTTTTGTTTAACCCATTAGTGCCTGGAGGTCTTTTCTGAGAACTGAATAAAGTCATCTGGCATTAGCCAGAACAAAATCAGTGAAGTGCCACTGGACACTAATGGGTTAAATATAAAACATTTCTGTTAATGTTTTCCATTGCTTGATGGTTGTGTTACAGTTTGAAATTTTTTATATTTTTTAGCATTGTTTGCTTCAACTCTATTAGATATGGTAGGTTGTTTTTATGAAAATTATGTGCATATGAAACAAATGATCTAAACTATTTTTACTGTATTAAGTATTTTTGCTTATTAGGCTGGGTTTTTTTTTTTTTTAGATAAGTTTACATTCATTTTATCTAGCTTTGTAGTAGCTAAAGTATCTAATCATTTTCTGATAGTCTTCCACATATGCATTTATAAATAAAAGGAAACTAATTTTTATGTTGAAATTGTTAATTTGCTGGTGATTTGGAAAAATGAATATTTACAATATGATCTCTAATATATCTCTGCCATTAATTTAATTATTAATCGTTAAAAAAATATCTATTCAAGACTGAGTGTAAGTGTATTACAGAACTTTACTACTATATGCAAAGTTTTCTTGTTCACTGACCAAAGGTAGAAGTGAACTACAGTATCTTATAAAATTTACCATCATTCTAAGCTTGTATGAAAAATAGGTTAAATTGGAAATGGACCATTCTAATTATATTTTGAAAGCTTTTTCTCATTTGTAGTTGTATACAATTTTTTTTCTTGGTTATGTTTTTCTTTAATCCAATTTATTGTAAACAAAGGTTTTTTTTTTTTAATACTGTACCCATTTTGACAATCTTCCAGCTACTATATGGAATTAAAAAGGTTGCTACTGGTACCTCATTTAGGCTTTTGTTTTTAATTGTAGGTACCAAAATTAACACCAGGGACTTGGGATATGATGTACTGAGCTCAGCTAGTATTCAAGGTTTATGCATTTCTTTTTATTCATATCATATACAAGTATTTATGGTGTGTTTTTGTTTCAAAAACTTGTAAAGATTTTTCTCTCTTTTTAAGAATTTTATAGTCAAGACAAAAACAGTGAGAGAATGATGAACTACTGATGATGGTGGTGGTAATTTATAACTGCGCAAGATGATGAATAGGAATGATAGTTTGAATGGATTTTGAGTTTTTGCATACAAATACATAGTTAAGAAAATTGAGACATTTTAGGTGTTAAATCTCAAAGGGAGTATGTAAAGTGGCTTTAATTCCAGTTGATTTCCACAGAAATACTTATGAAATAAAAAATAAAGGTGCTTTTGCTGACTGTAATCACAGTTTTTAAAGTAAACAGTAATATAATTGCATATTATATAACAATGTAATGAAATTCTGGCAGTATTACTGTTTTTGCAACATTTGGTTGGACAGTAAAATTAATTTGTTGTGTAGAAATTAAGGAAATTGTATTCCCAAAGTCTTTTTATACAAGTTGATTGGACAGTAAAATTAATTTATTGCATCAAAAATTGTTAACAAAATTATATCCTCCCAGTTTTTTTTATGAGAGTACATTGCAAAACCTTTCAAGCAATCAGAATGTATAAAAGCTGAGTAATTTCTCTCTGTGGTGACGTAAAAATTTGTTTTGGTTGGAGGAAAATAATGAAATTAGCTTATAAAAGAAAAGTATGTAAAATGTGAATGAAAGATAAAATTAACTCTGTTTTACTTACAAATTATCTAAAAAATAATTTCTTTTAAGTTAATGATATAAATTAATGAAAAATATTGAAGGGAAATGTAACCTTGTTTGATCTTGGTTTTGCTTCCGCCTGAATTGGTTATTCTGACAAAGGTCAAACTTGTTGCCCCACCTTAGACCTACAACTTAATGTGGAATACAAACCATGACCCACCATGGGTGATCAGAAATGAGAAATGACAAAGTCCTTCCCTGGACTCAATCTCACAACCTCCCAATCAGCAGCCCAGCATCCTAACCACTAGGCTATCTAGGGTACCCATTTATCTAGCAACCAATTCTTACTGTGTGGAAAGATGAACAGCTGGGTTAGCTGCATGCCACCTGCTGTCACCAGGAATTGAACCTGGGGCTAATGGATTTGTCACCAGTGATGTTAACCACTGCACTTCATATTTGTATATTTTTTATATGCTTACTGTTTATTTATTTTTATTGCAAATTGCTATACATTTTACAGTACACATACTCTACAAGACTGTTTATTATTGGAATAAGTGTCCTCCTGAAGTAATTTCTAGCACCTCTGTCAGTATGCTTAAAATTAATCTTGACAAAATGTTGCGCATTCTCTGAGTAGTAACTTGCTTTCTGATTAAATCGGGTCATCCCATAAGTAATATAATTTTTTTTACCTTTATTTCCAAGTGAAAATAGAACTACAACAAAATAAATTTTAATCAATTATATATTTTCCTTCACTTTTTTGACTCTGTCACCTCTCTACAAGCATTTCAATTCCATGTTGATAAATTTCCTTCAGTTTTGAAGCAAAAAAACTCTGAGAGGGCAATGTTAATAGCCTCAAAACTTTCAAGTTCTTTTCCATAAAGATAGTTTTGAAGACTTCTGAATAGGTAATAATCTGATGGTGCAAGGTCTGGTGAATACGAAGGATGTGGAATTTTTTCCCAACCAAGCTGTTCAATTTTGGCAGTGGTGATTCAAGCAGCATAAGAATGCACATTTTCCTGTTGAAACACAATACCTTTGTGATTGGCCAAAGAAGGATGTTTTGTTTGCAATGCAGCACTCAATCTTTGAAGTTGCTGACAGTAGACTTTGGCTATAATGGTTTGATTGGGCTGCAACAGTTCAAAATAAAACACTCCTTGAATATCTCACCAAATGCACAGCAAAACCTTCCTGGGGTCGAGATGGCTCTCTTGGCTGTAGTGTAGCATTAACCCACTGCTGATGATGCTTAACATTGTGATAAAGCACCCATTTTTCATCCCCAGTAATGAGTCAATTCAGAAATGGTGCTTGAAGTTGCTGAGAATGCAATGAAGAGCAAATGTTTACACAGTCTTTACAGTTGTCTGGTGACAACATATGGGTAATCCACTTCCCAAGTTTTGACACTTCCCAGTGATGTAAATGTGTATGAATGATGATTGTGTATATTTCCAGTTCTCAACTGTTCTATAAAATTTCTTGGTAATTTTTCCTTTGTAAATTGCTAAGTATTTTCTTACTACCACTTGCTCATTTTTGGTAGAAGGGATGATGATAAGGGGAAACCCTTCTTGCTTTTTTTATGCTCGTTCATTTCTCTCAGTTTGTCTGCAGCTGCAGACATAGATGCCACTGACTTAGCTGTAAAGGTATTGTAGTTTCCTCTTTTCCTTGTAACACTCGCTCACTCCCAAACCATCATAGATAATTAAGTTTTTGTTATTGTTGCTGGTTGATTAATTATAGATTTCCTTTTGACACCAGTCTTCAGCATGGACTGATTTTGGGAACTCTAACATTATGGAAAATATTCCTCACACAGAGATGAGCGGACAAGATGATGTAAGTGTTTCATTTTATTTTGTAGACATTTGCCACTAGATTCATTTAATATTGATTTTTTGACATTATTAGTAGTAGTGGTGTACCAATTAATCAGCATCAGCACTGGCAGAATCAGCCTTTTTTGGGGTATTGGCATCAGCCGAATTTAGCTGATTCTCTCACTGATTCTTTGAAATTTTCATTACAAACAAAATCTATTTTTATAGAAAATTGAACAGACAAAATAATAATAATATAAAAATATTTTATTCACAAAAAAGGGAAAGCTTAATAAGTTAAGTTGCCCATAAATTTATGTTGTCTCTAACCTAGCTAAGCTCAAAATATTATAAACTGTTGTAATCCCCACTTTATATTAATAATAATAATTCTATATTAACTTGTAACTTATAATTTTTATATTAAACCATCTTATTATGTTGACTTTATTTCAAGTATTTTAATAATTTTATAAACCCAAACTTTATCAATTTTTTTTTTTATTCAAATTGTCCACCAGGGACTCGTTGTTTATGTTGTTGAAGAAAGAAAATACCTTGAACATAAGGAAAAACAATTATTTTAAATATTGGTATTCAATTTATGAAAATGAAATGAAATTATTTTATCATTTTACTGAGTAATAAAACTTTTTAACATCATTTTAGGTACAGTATAAGAGTAACAAATTCTGGGATGATATATTATGGAGTGAGCTAAGGAAAAGTGTTTTAACAAATTTGAAATGTAAATATATGAAAATTTAAAGTTTTCACAATAGATTAGTAAAATTTATGAAGGGAATTGATTTTTTAAAATTATACAGTACAGTATACGCAAAGAATCGGCATTGGTCAAATTTTGGAATTGGTACATCATTACTTTTTGTAAACTAATTTTATGACAGTTTGATTCATGCTTATGTGGCTTCTTGTTATAAATAATTTAGTGTTTCACTATTTTCATGAACCAATAATATTAAATGAATCTTTCTATTTATTTTATTTATAAATGACATAGCTAGCTACTTTAAGTTTAAATAAAGAAGCACAGTATTTGTATTTTGCCTAGGGTATAGGGTTATGGGGAAAGTAGGCCTATTTTTTTTTTTATGCAGGAAGGAGGGGCCAGTAGGGGTTGTAGTAGTTAGTATTTGGTATCAGGGACTTCACTTGACTGTCTTCTCTTCCTTATTTATTCATTCCTTGAAGTGTACAGTATGCTTTAATTTATGAAGTGACTGATATTCCATGTCACTGTTGGGGCATTTTCTAGAAGTTCAAGATTCTAGGGCTTATTTTACCTCATTTTGAGGTTAAAGGTAAATGCAAAAAGTATTGAAACAAAGTTGGCTCTGTTCTTGTTATTGAAAACCTTTCATTATCCTTGTAATATTATGAGATGTGTTGCTTTTATAACAGACTGAATTTTTATTTAAGAGCTATGGTACAAATCTTGGAAAAGGTTGAGACAGTTAAAGAACCTGATTACAGTTTCATTATTACTGTTTATTGATGCATATGTGTAGCCTAATAAATACTGATGCATATGCATAGCCTAATAAATACTATCCCTTATGGCCATTTCTTTTTGAAGATTGATATTTGGACAGTTACGAGTTAATAAAATAATAATTTAAATTTTAAATTAATGTATGTGATAGAACTTCTCAAGAGATTTAAAATAAATAAATAAACATACGTACAGGGTGTTTATAAAGTCCCTATCTATTTCAGTGAAAATGTAGCAAAAAGGGTAAAATTTGATAACAATATAATAGAAGGCATACATTTAATGAATACTTAAGCATATGATTTTACACGAGCACCATTAGTATCTCTACAGAGTTCGAATCTGTCAGTAGCATTGCGGAACACATTTTAGAGCATGACGGGTTATTTTTGTAACTGCTGTTACAATATGAGCACGTATATCTTGCAGATCTGTAACCCTCATTTGATAGATGTTTGATTTGATAAAGCCCCATGCAAAGAAATCTAAGGGCATTAGGTCCGGAGATCGAGCCACCCACCAATCCACCAATTTGAAAATTGTTCATCGTGGTGCGAATTGACATGCTTAGATGTTCATTGATAACATTATGCATTGCATTTACAGCATGCTCAGAGATACTTGGATGTCCAGATCTTAACTCATCATGAACAGATCCCGTTCTTTTAAATTTATTAAGCAAATCACGAATTGTCTTGTCTGTAGGACCTGGCTTGTGAAATGTTCTTTCAAACCTCTCTCTCTAATTTCTTTGCATTTCTTTCCTTTAATCCAAAGTGTCACCACCATCACACATTCTTGTACATTCATTTTCATACGGTTCTGCAACAAAAATAAATAAAAACCATTAATTCGATGAAATAGATAGGGACTTTATAAAACACCTTGTATATAGGAGAATTTTGAAGGTAACATGCATGGTGAATGCCATTTAGCATGTTGCTGCATTGGTTAGGGCTGTTGTAACTCTGGGTTGTTTAATTACTCAATATTTGAACCTAAAAAAGAGAGATGAAGAATTTTTGTGTATAATGTATATGTAATTTATATTAAAAAGCACATTTTTAATGGATTTCATTTGGGCTACAGCGATAGTTTGTACAGTTAATTCAAGACGTCTTCTCATGAAGCTCTGTTTCCTATCTATTGGTAAGAAATATGGCCTTTCACCAAAGGACTTTTTAAGTCAATTGTACATTGTACAAGTTAAAATTTCTAAAAATCTTCAGATTTTCTCTTGAATATAAATTTTGCAATTGAATCTTGCCACATGATTTGGTTCATAGGGAATAAAATGATTGAGAAACAGCTTATATTTACTTAATTCTGTTACTGAAAGATTGTTGATTCTGAGTTGCATATTTTTAATGGTATTGGAATTGGTTGGAACTGTCTATGCCTAAATTCAGTACCAGTATTGTTGACTCAACAAGAGGAAAACTCTCTCAAGATATTTGCTGGCTTTAAATTTTTGGAGCTCAATTAAGTGCTAGAAAGATTTTATCATGAATCCTAAAAGAATAATAATACTAATACTACTAAATAATAATAAATTTTATTGTTCTTTGCTCATATATGAAGCATACAGAAGGTACACATACAAATGTCATAAATATACTGTACAATAATAAAATCTAATACAAAAAGTTAAAAAAAAATTAAGACAACTATCTAGATTATAAGACAAAATAAAAGAAAGTAAAAATAAAACAGAACACATCCAAAATTTCGAAAGTTTCAAAAATTTTAAAATTTAAAAAAATTTAAAAAAAGGATTGACCTGGATTTCGTCACCACCACATGACTCATCAGGTTACTTAGTGGCTGTAACTATGCCTTAATGGCTTTTTTTCTTTTTATTCAAAAATTACAATAAATCCCAAAATACAAACTGATTGAAGCTTAAACAAAATAAGATTATTATTGGTTTAGCAAATTAATAAGATGTTTTTGTATTATAAACATCCGTAACAAAATGTACTAACCTAAACTGAATTTTTTAATTTCCTTATTATTAATTATGTTAATTAATTAATTATAATCCTTATTAATTATAAGCAACTATATTTATATATTATTTATATTTATATATTATATATTATTTATATATTATATTATATTATATATTAAAACATTAGGTTAAATCTATTTTATTCATAAAATTGAGCTAGGCCTAGGCTGAGGCTGCTATGGTTATAGTTGAAGGATTTGCACCGACTCTGACTCCATCCAACTACAGTGCCCGCGAAAAGTATCCGATCACTCAAGAAAATACAATATTTTCCCTTGATATTCAGAGACACGTAATTCACTTTCTATTTGTTCTAGCGACATCTGGTAACTTTGAGGTTGCTCGCTGATATGAGAGCTATCCAACGCATTCTCAAATTAGTGTTCTGGTAGCCTTCGTTGCGGGTGGCTGTGTCTCAAATTTGTCAGATTTCACTGTTTGTGTAAATTTCTTGATATTTTTTTTTTTTTACAGAAAGTGGTGTAAATAAAATTTATATATAATGTGTGCTAAAAAACAACTTAAGAGTGATTGTCGAGGTGCTATTGTTGCTTTGCATGCATGTGGGAAATCACAGAGACAGATAGCTAAGGAATTAAACATATCCCAAAGTACCGTTAATTTATGGGTTTCACGGGCTAAGAACAATGGTGGCCTAACCACGCCAGTCCCTAAAAAACGATCTGGCAGACCGAGAAAAACAAATTCGCGAACAGACAAACTTATGAAACGTTTAGTATTGAAAAACCCAACAATAACTGCGAAAGAAATAAAATTTAATATGAATAATTTGTTATCTGGTGTTTCTGAACGAACTATCCAGGAGCGGCTCCAAAAAGAACTCGGATTACCATCTCGCCATGCTGCTAAGAAACCGTTCATTAATGAAAAAATGCGTAAAAAACGTGTCGCATTTTGTAAAAAATACATTCATTGGACTGTTGATGACTGGAAGAAGGTTTTATTTAGCGATGAGTCGACATTTTTGACATTCAGAAGTTGTCCAAAAAAGGTTCGCCGGCCTATTGGCTCAAATAGGATGGACCCTAAATACACCCTAAAGACAATGAAACACCCTCCAAGTGTGATGGTTTGGGGTTGTTTCGGTTACTATGGGCGTGGAAACTTATATTTTCTTCCGAAGAACACAACTATGAATGGTGCACGGTATTTAGCAATGCTACAGGATAAACTTCCAATGGCAATGGCAATCCAAAGGACAAAAACATACATGCATGATGGTGCACCATGTCACAGGGCCAAAATAGTGACAAAATGGATTACTGACAATAAATTTGATATTTTGGATTGGCCTGGTAATAGTCCAGATCTCAATCCGATAGAAAATCTGTGGCTAATAATAAAAAATAAGGTTGAATGCCACGACACTGGCTCAGTCGAAAAATTACAAGAGGCCATCAAAAAGGTATGGTGCAAGGAAATATCAGTGGAAGTTTGTCAAAACTTGATTAAATCCATGCCAAAACGTCTAGAACAAGTCATCCAAACCAAAGGACAGATGACAAAATACTAATATAAGGTTAGTATACATTTAAACATTGTTTTTTATGTAAAAAATACAAATTTCAAGGGTGATCGGATACTTTTCGCGGGCACTGTATGTACTTCCAACTCCAACTCCACTCAAAATTGACCGACTCCACGACTCCCGACTCCACAGCCCTGTTAAAAGTTACAAATAACAAGTGGAGAGAAAGGAAAGAAGAAAAAACTTAAGGTAGTGCATAAGTTGCATTAAAAGGTGTTGGTTGGTTAGGAAGTATGTAATTTTATTGAGGAAAGGCTGTCATTTAATTCTGGATTTAATTTCTTGATATAAAGGGACTCCTCTGCGATTTTGTCGTCTGCTAATTCGCTTGATCTTAAAATTTTATAATCCCTTTTTATCAAGAAATTAAATCCAGAATTAAATGACAGCCTTTCCTCGATAAAATTACAGCCTGTACTTCCTAACCAACCAACACCTTTCTAACGCAACTTATGCACTACCTTAAGTTTTTCTTCTTTCCTTTCTTTCCACTTGTCATTTGTAACTTTTAACATCCAGGTCAGGCCTTTTTTAAATTTTTTTTTAAATTTTACATTTTTTTAAACGTTTTAATTTTGAAATTTTGGTTTGTTCTGTTTTATTTTTACTTTCTTTTATTTTGTCATAATCTAGATAGTTTTTTTTTTTTTTTTTGTATTAGAGTTTATTATTGTACAGTATATTTATGACATTTGTATTTACTTTAGTTTTATGATTGTTTTTTAGATGCTTCTATTTAGTCACTGAAGATGGCCCCTGAGTGGACTGAAACGTTTGGCCAATAAATGTTGAGAGTTGTATCTCTTGTTTTCATATTCCTATTGAGGATAAGGTTCCCGAAGAACACTTCTATCGTAACTACACACACACACACACACACACACACACACACACACACACACACACACACACACACACAGTGTTTCAGGAGGAAAGGTCAGTACTTTGGGAGGTGATAGTATCGGTCATTGTTGTGAGAAAAAAAGTTCATATGAACATGTGTCTAATTCTGAATGGTTACGGAGATAGAGCTGTTTGAATCTGATGTGCGTGCAGCTCTTCCTCTCCCTTCCCTCCCCTATAACCTTGAACCATGTAAGCATGTAACATAAGCCAGTTGACAGCTGACTGTTATGAGTGACATTGTTTGGTGTTTGAAGCAGTGTTAAGAATGCCACACACCTTCACACATGCCAAATATGCAGATGTGGTGTATGTCTATGGTTTTTGCGATGGAAGTGCAACAGCTGCTGTTGCAGAATACCATTGACAGTTTCTGAACCGCAGAATTCCGGATCAAAGAGTGTTTACCAGGGTTTTTAACACATTGCATGAGATTGGTACACTTCCCAGCACTCATGTTTCATCTGAATGTGAAGGTCAACAAGATGTGGATGAAGTGGAAAACATTCTTCAGTTGGTAGAGCGAAGTCGTACTACTAGCTCATGAAGAATTTCTACATGTCTCAGTGTACCACACACAAGAGTATGACAAACATTACATGAGGAAGGCTTGCATCCATATCATGTACAGTGTGTACAACACCTTCAACCAGGAGATGCTGCCATGCAACTGGAATTTTATCATTGGGTAAATGCTAATCGCCGATTGCTTCGATTAATACTGTTCACCGATGAAACTACTTTCACCTGTGACAGTATCAACAACATTCATAACTCTCATTGGTGGTCAGACAAAAATCCAAATGCCACTGCGGAAACAAATTTTCAACATGATCAGCTGATTGGCCCTGTTACTTTAGAGAATCGTCTTACAGGACAAAGTTACCTAGAATTTCTGCAAAATGAGTTGCCAGGACTATTGGAGGATGTTCCTTTGGCTACACACGTTGGTATGTACTTTCAGCATGATGGAGCTCCTCCACATTCTACCTGTCTGGTGATGCAATACCTAAATCAAACTTTCCCTGGTTAATGGATCGGCAGCGGTAGTCCCATTCAATGGCCACCAAGGTCTCCAGATCTCTCTCCATTAGATTATTGTTTGTGGGGGTGGATGAAAAGTCAAGTTTACAAAAGAAAGTTGGATACATGAGATGAATTGCTCGCCTGCATTTTGGATGCTGCTGCCCACATAAAGGAATGTCAAGATCAACTCAGACGAACAACACGAGTTGCAAAGTGCATTGAGGTTGATGGTGGGATTTTCAAAAATGTATTGTAAACTGTAACAAATTTGTCATTTCTGTATCTGATACCATTCAAAATGCCAATGTTTAAACATTAAATGTTAGAAACAGTAATTGGTTTCTCTTTCTTGATTACCATTAACAATGCTTTTGTATTTGTAGATTCAAACTCTATCTTCATAACCATTCAAAATTAGACACATGTTCATATGAACTTTTTTTCTCACAATGACCGATACTATCACCTCCCAAAGTATTGACCTTTCCTCCTGAAACACCCTCTCTATATATACTGTATATATTAGGGTAGTCCAAAAAATTAAAAGTTGGAATTTTAATTTAGACACATGTCGCCCTAATACCTTTACCCGAAACATGTCTTCAGGCAAAATTCAGTTTCTTATCTCAATATTCAGGGGTCCCACAAAACTTCAACTTCCCAGTCATCACAAAAAGTTGACACAATTATCTCAAATAAGCTCATGGAAAAGGAAAGTTATCATTGTAGATTCTAAGTTTATTTCAGGAAGACAGCTTTTGACATGGAGGGCATATCCTTGGTGATGGATGAGTTGAATTGTGTGATCAGAGTAATACTGTCATTCACAACCTTTAGTGAAGCGATGGAGGCCATGAATTGTTGGTAGGTTTCATCTTTGTTCCAAGAAGAAGGTGGCTTGGTGAGGAAGGACTCCAACTCCTGATGACCATTCAGGAGAATGAGGTCAAAGATGTTCTTGGTCTTGGCAGTCACGAAGTCAGGAAGCAGTGTTTGAGGAGAGAATCTCTTGCCATCACTTCTTTTCAGTCCCTTCCACTCTCTCTTCTTGAGATTTTCCACCATTGCAACTTTCTCCTCTTCTCCAATCCGGTCATCAAAGAATGCAAGACCGATCAATTCCTCAGACACATACCACAGGTGGCATTTGAAGGCTGTGAGGGCAGTGTTCACCATCTGATGATTTGGAATTCTGCTCTCAAGATCCTTCATGAAGTCCAAGTCATTTTTGGGGGCATATGATGCTATCATTGCTTGATGCCAGTACCTGGTGTAGAACAGAGAAATGAAGAGGCTGAGATTCCACAATCCACACCGCACACATTTTGTGAGCAGTGAGGGTGAACTGCTCTCCAAAGAGGAAGATCTTAAGAGCATAAATGGCCTTTGCCATCCATCTGGCTTGGTGGAAGGCCCCAGGTGCCCTAATCTTCATACCTCCCTCTGGAATTTCCCCCAAGAAGGTGTATGACAGGACAAGGAGTTCCTTGTAATCGTCCTTGAGGTGAGCCTTTGACTCAATTGCCACCTTCAGGTCCTTCAGCGCCCTTTCTTTGAATCCTGCCAGGGGACCAGAGAATTCATCCACGATATTCTCATTGTGTGTTGCTGGCTTCCAGTGAGTTCCATCAATGAATCTCCACTGCTCTTGGAACCGCATGAACAAGGGGATATTGGGGCCACTGGATAGTCCATACTCCTTCTTGAAGACATCAAAGAGAACAACTTCCAGGATATGGTGATGGCAAGCGATCCAAATAATCTCCCGGTTGATGGCAGCCTGTATCTTCGTGCAAGCTCCCTTGGACAGACCAGTGTTTGAGGCTGTGGTGTCAAACACCAAGCCTTGCACATGATCCATGAGGTTCCACTCCTGAAGAGCAGTGATGCAAGTGTTTGACTGGTTCACACCTGTGCTGCTGCCAATCTTGGGGACCCCAAGAAGGATCTCTTGGTTGCCTCCTGTGACAAGGATGGCAATCCTGTCAACCTTCTCGGACTTGGACACATCAGGAAGAAGCTTCGAATCCCATTGGAGGAGGAGTGGGGTTTTGGGAGGGAGGTTCAGGTTCTTATTTGTCTTTGCGAATGCTTCCCTATTGGCCATCCTGTGTTGTTGAATTGAACTTCGTGAGAGCATCATCATCTTCAGGTTCTGCCCCCGATCCCTTTGCCAGGGCTCCTGAAATGCCCATGGTGGCCCCTGTCGGAGATGTTGAACCGATCCATGGCTGCAGTCACTTTTGGGCTGAGCAGAACATGTTGATTCTCCTTCCTTTGTTGCAGTGACCTGCCATCTTTGAGCATAAACTTGGCATCATTCTCTTCTCTATCTGTTTCTGAGGAGGAAGGCAGTGCCATCTGTGAGGAATCAGAGACTTCAAATAATGCCTTCTTCTCATTTTCACTTCTCTCCTTCTGTTGCTTAATCACCACCTCTCATTTCCTCTTTTCCGCGCTGACTTTGGTGTGAATAACATTGATCCTAGTCATGGAAGATGATGTTTGATCTTCCCTTTGGCTCACCAGGAATGCCTTATCCTCTTCATTTGACATGATAATCATTGCATCCTTGTGAGCCACATCAAAGAGATCCTCAAGCTGGTCCCAGAACATTGCCTCTTGAGTATGACGGGTCTCAGAGTCTCGATTGCGGTTTTTCTTGAGCTTGTCGTACTCATCAATCATTTTTAAAAGTTTGGCTTTGCTGTAAGCCAGGGTTGATGTTGGAATTTTAGCCTTTTCCCATATCTCTAGCACTGCTTGAATAGATGCTTTTGCAGCATCTGCTTTTGTTTGTTTCATGACAGAGTGATGGAAGTAATATTTCCTAAGTTTTGGCCTCTGGAAGGCAATTGAGCACCAGTGATATCTGGGTCTGGGTAGCCAACAAGCCAAAAGGCTGGCCCACTTCGTGTCACCATATCCATTATCCAATCAAAGACACTACCTGTGGACACAAAAAAAAATAAATTAGGTCTCATAAGCATAACTATAGAAAGATATAGGTTACAACTAATAATTTTCAAAGAATTAAAGGAAATTGGTTGTTTTGCTAGAATTTTATGAGACTAAAATAACTAAATGTTTTGTGGAACCCCAAAACATCATCCAATTTTCTTCAAATTTTATACAAAGCTATTGTACATGAAGTGCAACAAGGGCACCATGTGCTCACTAGGTTCAGACAACTTTCAAATTTTCATCCTAAATTTGGACCACCCTAATATATATATATATATAAGCACACCGGACAAAAAATTAGTCACCCCTCTCAGAATGTACCTTATAACGTGTGACGGCGCCTCTGGCCTTGATAACCGCACGAATCTGGCGAGGCAGAGACTCTACGAGGTTGTGCATGTACTGAACATCGATTTGCTGCCACTCGTTCATCAGCCGGTCCCGAAGTTCTGCCAGAGTCCGTGGGTGTCTATTCCTGCGCTTCACTTTCTGTTTCCAGCCTGAACAACACCTTCGACGCATTCAGGATTAAAGGCTTCATTGGACCTGCGATGTACTCGTCGCCTCCCATCATTGGAGAACAAACAAAAACGGGACTCATCGGACCAAATTACACGTTTCCAATCTGCCGCAGTCCAGTTTTTGTGCCTCTGAGCCCATTTATAACGTGCCAATTTGTGACTTGCTGTTAACAGCGGCCTCTTCTGTGGTACCCTGCTCCAGATGTCCATCGCATGCAGTTCTCGTCGCAATGTCCATTCAGAAATTGGTCGCTGGAGAACCTCATTGGTTTCTTGGAGCAATTGTTCTCTGGTTTGAAAACGATTTGCAGTTACTAGACAAGAAACATGGCGGCGGCCCCTATTGTCGAGAATTGTTTTCTGGCCACAGTTACGCCATCGATTGTCAGTTGATTGCGAACTACACCACTCTTTGTAAACTCGCTGGACAGTACGCGTTGACACACCAACAAATTGGGCTACTTCAGACATTTTGTGTCCGTGGGCTCTGCCAAACACGATGGCTCCTTTTTGCCACTGAGTAACATCTGCCTCACGACCCATTTTGCAGACTATATCCAACACACACTTTGTTCTTCACCACCTCACGAAACATCTGATCCTGTGTGCTACATCACTGCTACTTGTCACTTACCAATGCTACATCAGCGCCCTCTGATGTATCCTACCCCCTGGGTAGGATAGGGGGGTCCAGTGGCATCCCCCCCCCCATGAAAATTTTAAAAAGTAACTGCATCATGCTACATTCTGGTGACTTTTCAGGAAAAGATATGCAGGAAAATTATCAATTTAGTGAAATGTTTTTGGAGTGATTTTCATATTTTTTCATGAAAATAAATTGATACCTGACCTGGAACTTATATTTTGAAATAACGATGAAATCCATTTTAATCACAATCAACCCCCAGTTCTCTTCCCTTAATCACAATACATTATATGACCATACAATATTATTTTAAACCATTTAAATCGCATAAAAACATAAATATAAGGGTGTAACATATATTCTGCTTGATTTTTTAGTTCATTCACCGCAAAAATTAAATGACATAATGACAAATTAATCATCAATATAATTCCCTTCTTTTTCTATAACCTCCTCCCACCTGTAGAAAAGTTTTTTATGCCACATTCAAAGAAATCCCTTGGTTTTGAGTTAAAAAAAGTGATCACTTCATTTTCAGTAGCTTCCCTGGATTGCAACTTTTGTCCATCTAGGTGGTGTTGCAGAATTCTGAATAAATGGTAGTCTGAAGGTGCGATGTCTGGAGAATAAGGTGGATGAGGCATTTTTTCCCAACCAAATGCCTCCAATTGGGCAGTGGTGATTCGAGCAGTGAGAGGGCATGTTATCCTGGTGGAATAGAACACCTCTAAGATTAATTAATGCAGGACATTTTTCTTGTAATACCATCTTCAATTGTTGGAGTTGTTGGCAGTAGACTTCAGCTGTGATCATTTGGTTGTCTGGCAGAAGCTCAAAATGAATAATTCCTTGCATATCCCACCAAATGCATAGCAAAATTTTCTTTGGATGGGGTCCATTTCTTGGCTGAGGTCCAGGCTTTGTTTCATGGCTAAGCCACTGATGTTGATGCCTAATATTGTTGTAGGGGACCCATTTTCATCCCCAATGACGATCTGATTAAAAAATGGTGCCTGCAGTTGCCAAGAATGCAGTGATGTGCAAATATCGATTCGATGTTGAAGATTCGCTTGTGACATATCATGCGGGACCCATTTTCCAACTTTCACTACTTTTCCTAACAGCTTCAAATGACGATGAATAGTCTTATGGCTAACGCCGAGTTGCAGGCCAAGTTCTCTTATGGTTACCATTGGGTTTTCCTCCACTGTTGCTTTCAGCAAGTCAACTAACTCATTTGGTCATCCTGTTCATTGATAATCTTTCAGACTGAAGTCTCCATTTCTGAACTTCTCAAACCATCAACTACACATCCATTTGCTCACATTATTATTTCCATAAACTCTTTGAATGTTTCTTGCAGATTCACTAGTGTTAGATCCTTTTTGGAACTCGTACAGCATCACATGTCAAATATGCTCTTTCGTGGGCTCCAGGTTTTTTTTCAATTACTATAATATCATAGGGGTGGTGTTGTAAATGTATGAAAAACACCAGAGAAAATATTCATTAGCCTAAGTCATTCTGTATCATGATAAAACATGTGCGAACCTGTTGCTGTGTGTATTTTGCAACATTTCTAAAACTATTTCACATTATCTTGAGGTTATTCTATTATCTATCATCCTTTTTCTAATCGAGCAGAATTTGTTACAACCTGATATATTAGTCCCTCAATAAACCCAAAAAAGTAATAGAGATATTTTATTTTTATGCGGTTTAGTCGGAATTAGGCTGTTGTTAAAGCATATTTTATTTAGATAACAAGAGATGCCATCCCCCCCTCTTTTCAAGCCATATATATATATATATATATATGTTAAACACAGACCGTGCATGGAACAAGGAACTCTTCTGGGAAAATTAAATCCACTATAGTCCGGATAAGTAATGGTAAATGACAAATACCATAGTTTTTTCTTTTTCATGATTTTAGCCCGACGTGGGCAACGGGTCTCTCGCAAAGAGATCCCATAAATATAGCTTCCCTCACCAGCTATCTGCAAAGCAGACAGGATCCAGCTTTGGGACATGGATCTAGGGTTTAAAGCAAGCCTAGATCCCTACATTCAGAACCTCTATATAAGTAAAAGACTCATTGCATTCACGTCGTGTTGAATAAATCAAAGAAAAAGGGGGTAACTATTGTATTTTTAGCCAAAAAAACCAAAACTTAAACCTCAACCGGGACATTGAGCGTCCACTTTTCAAGGCACGAAACATGTCCGTTTAGTATACACAAACTCAGAATGGTTCCCTGAGAACAGATCCATGTCCCAAAGCTGGATCCTGTCTGCACGTGTTTCGTGCCTTGAAAAGTGGACGCTCAATGTCCCGGTTGAGGTTTAAGTTTTGTTTTTTTTGGCTAAAAATACAATAGTTACCCCCTTTTTCTTTGATTTATTCAACACGACGTGAATGCAATGAGTCTTTTACTTATATAGAGGTTCTGAATGTAGGGATCTAGGCTTGCTTTAAACCCTAGATCCATGTCCCAAAGCTGGATCCTGTCTGCTTTGCAGATAGCTGGTGAGGGAAGCTATATTTATGGGATCTCTTTGCGAGAGACCCGTTGCCCACGTCGGGCTAAAATCATGAAAAAGAAAAAACTATGGTATTTGTCATTTACCATTACTTATCCGGACTATAGTGGATTTAATTTTCCCAGAAGAGTTCCTTGTTCCATGCACGGTCTGTGCTTAACATATAATGTTCTCAGGGAACCATTCTGAGTTTGTGTATATATATATATATATATATATATATGATAGTGTGACAGTTAATGCATTCCTAAGTATACAGTGTGTTGTAGAATAAACAATATAAAAAAATAATAATATCAATATTACAATTTATTCTGATTTTTGTGTGTTGATGGTGCACATCAGTTGCTACAGAAAGCGCGCGCGCACACACACACACATGCAGGTATGTGCATGTATATCCATAAATATGCACCCACATACATGTATACACATATGCTCATTATATATTCAGATAAATGGGACAGTAATGCCTTCATATACTTACATAGCATGGAATTGCCATTAACAAGCAAATTTTATGCTTTATTGGACATAATGTAGAACAGTTAAATTTGTAGTTAATCTTATTATTTTTTTTATAAGGATGTAGTTTCATAGGGACTGACATGTTGGTGTTTGAGTTGCTATTTTATGAAAAGTAAGAATGTTCATATTAAATATTATCATAATGTGAAAATAGTGAAAGAAATATGTGATGGATATTTGGAATCTCATTTGTTGAAGATTCAATCTGCCGCGTAAATTTGGAACTAAGAGTGTGTGAATGGTACATTCACTGAGAAGTGAAATGTTTGAAGATATATAAACCTAAGCTGCATTACGATGGAGTAAAACAGCCGTCTCTTATTATTAAACTAAATATTTATTAAAACAATAAAAAATTAAGCTCTCAGTGATGCAATTGTTGGAAATTTCCTCGTGGGTATAAAGTATGAAGGTTTCTTTAGAAATGGTATTGGTATACATGATAGCCATTGTTCTTATTAAATCTGTAACTTATACTATGATAGGTTCTTGCCATTTTGGGGTTATTGGGAGGATACATTCTGGGATGCCCTGAAGTGGGAAAACTTGAAGTTCCTGGTTTTCTGGTAGGAGTTTAATAGTTAATTTCCTTATCGCGGGGGGGTCAGGCTCATGGTCTTACCTTTTGAATTGGTTTGGTGAAGGAGTGAGTTGTCTTTTTTTAGCTCCATCTCGCATAGCGAGGTTAATGTGGCTCATCAGGGATTGTCCTGAGCCAGGTATCAAGCTTTCTTTTAATGAGTAACACTAGTAATGATGTTATTAAAATTTATCACTTGAATCCTACTATTAAAATTTGGTGTAAAAAAATTTAAAAAATACGCACAAATGTGTACAAACACTTTTAACTAAAACAATTCCAGTTGTGGAAGATAGAAAAATACATACAAATTATACAGTAATACATTGGGTCATACAGTTAGTACTGAAAGAGCAGATTGGTGGATCAGATCTGGAATGGTAAAATAACGGTCTCAATTTGTTTACCTCGCATTATAAGGAACTCGAATTACTCATGGACTTAAATTTATTGATGCGCCTCAGTGGTGTAGTGGTTAGCATTGCTGACTACAAATCCATCAGCCGTGGGATTGAGACTTGGTGACGGCAGGTGTCACGCAGCAAAACCCAGCTTTTCACCCTTCCACACTAAAGAAATTGGGTGGTAGATAAATGGGTACCCTGGGTAGCCAAGTGGTTAAGACGCTGGGCTGCTGGTGTGGTGTGGTGTGGTGTGGTGTGGTTTGGGCTCCACATTAAACTGTAGGTCTAAGGTGAAGTGACAAGCTTGACTTTCATCAGAATGAACAATTCAGGCGGAAGCAAAACCAAGGTTATATAAATGTGTGTGCACAATATTGTATGCCTCCAAGCACATTTAAGTAAGTTGTACTGTAAACTATAGAATCTAATATCAAGACACCTTTAATACTTCTTAAATAACTATAAGGTCTACTGACTACTGCCATCTGAAGTCAAAAATTTTTTTTTTTTTTAATGCTTATTCAGTTGTCTTGCTGAGTAAATCATATTTCGGCTGCCTTTAATGCAGCGTTACCGTACATTCAAATGTTCCAAAGACTACATAGAGCTTTTGTACATCTGCTAACTGGTAAGTGCGAGCAAAGTTTATAAACTACTAAAAATTCAAATATTTTAAGTTTGAATGATATGAAGTCAGGTTTTTTTTATTAGCTTTTAAATTGTAAAATAGAGAGTTGCTTTTATCGATTTCCATCCCTTTAGCTAAGTACACCTAGCTAAGCTAATCTAGGTTAGTGTCAACTAATAATTACAGTACATGGTTTGGTTCTCTCTCTGAGAAGTTGTTGTGTTGCACAGCAAAAATTAGGTACCATTCCTTCAACTATTTTCGACTTATATGTATATATAGGCTATGCTTTACCTCTGTTTTATCTTCATTAGTGCAGAGATTTATGTACATTTCCCAATAGTGTGGCCAGTTTATTTTGGCTGTAATATCTCAATATTGATTGGTTCATTTTTGGAGACAAACACTGAAAAATATTCGTCCAACTAATCACAGCCTTACTCACGCATTGGTCTCAGCGTTACTATTACGTTATCACCACTGGCGAAACTATTCGATAAATTGAAATTATTTGCAGTCTTCTTTCAAGTCGATTTGATGAATCGCAAGAGTAGTCTTGTTACACTTAACAATTATTCTGCTTTCTGTCTATTTCATACTCTTCAGTTGAGAGAGAGAGAGTGATTGGTGTGCTGTTAATTGAAACTTTTCATGCCGCATTTAGCTCGTTGAACAAGTTCCTATAATTGTGTTCCTATGTATGGCATTTATTATATGGCTTATTATAATATTTAGACGGTATTCTACATACTCCCGACTGGATATCATCCTTCGAACTGCATTTAGTTAAGTATAGTTCGGCATATGAGAGGAAGACTGCATAAAAGTTACAAGGAGTTACAAGAAAAACAGGAAGCCATAACAGTTTACAGCCGACTGGAGGTGGCACCTTTAGCTTTCATTCAGCCGCCGACACTCTGTGGCACCTGTAGCTTTCATTCAGCCGCCGACACTCTCAGTGACAAAAAAGCAAGAAGGTTCCGCCATCCTCCTCATCCCCCCTTCGAAAATGGACAGGCTTCGAAATAAGGAAGAAAAAATAATAGCAATTTGCAGAATTTTTATAGAACAGTTGGGAACTGTGAAAAATAACACAATCATCATTCACACATTTATACACCGATTTACTCGAGGAGATCGTTAAACATCAGATCAAGATTGCTTTTGAACATTTTGACGGAGGTTCTGGAAACGACTGCATGAGGGAGCCTATTCCAGTAATTGACAATCATATACGTGAAGAAATGTCTACAAATATCCGTATTGTACTGTATCAGTTCCAGTTTACGACCATTGCTTAGAGTCGGGCTCGTGTTCAGCATAAAAAGTTTAAAATAATGAACGTTGTCGATCCTCTTCAGAAGTTTGAAAACGTGGATGAGTTCGCCTCTGAGCTTTTCTAAGGAATGTGAATTAAGATAGCGAGTCTGTTTTATATGACTTGTGACGGACAGCCGGGATTAGTTTCGTCACTGGCTTCGGCATTTTCAAGCCTTTATGCGTCTTTTCTTGAAAATGGGGAGCAGAATTGCGCAGCAGCACTCAGGGTGGGGTCTTACCAACGCGTTGTATGGAGGGAGAATAACGTCTTTGCTTCGGTGCGCGAACCGCCTTTTTATATAGCCAGGTATTTTAGTTACTTCTTTTCAGCTTTGACGCAGTTTAGAAATCTTGAGATCACTGTTTATAAACGCCCTCAAGTCTTTTTTCAAGTTGATCGTTGTAAGTTCCTGCTTTAACACTGGTTTCGGGATCCTATGTGCATCACTTTACATATGTCCAGGTGAAAAGGCATTTCGCCAAGTGGTTGACCAATCCTCGAGTCGGTCCAAGTCGTTTTGAATTTTCAGGACATTTTCCGCACTTCCTGCACGAGGACTTAATTTCGAGTCGTCACAGAATTTTTAAATGATATTTAATATACTAATGTTTATATCGTTTATGTAAATAATGAATAAAGGCGGTCCGAGTGTCGACTTCTGTAGGACACCATTTGTTACTGAAGCTTCACCATTTACCGCCCCTCTGTTCCCAATCGCTAAGTTAGGGTTTCGATCCACGCGGCCACTGTACCAGTTATACCAAGGACCCTTACCTTTGTTATAAGTCTCTTACGTAACACATTGTTGAACGCTTTTTTGAAGTCCAAATATCCTACGTTTACTGCCCTGGAATGACCATATTCAAAAAACCTGTTATGGAAGAATTCCATCAGGTTAGTTAGGCAGGACATATACCTCTGGAAATCAGTTAAGGAGTTGCGCAATTCCAAGTGATTTACATTCTTGCAGTAATTATTGATTCCAAAAGCTTGCCTACAGTAGATGTTAAGCTAATCGGCCTGTAGTTGCCCAGGTAACTTTTTGTCTCCCTTTTTGACGATAAGAGTCGCGTTCGCCAGGTTCCAGTTCCTCGAAACTCTGCCCTGTGTAAGGGACTTATTGAAGGTATGGACAAGAAAGCAATATTCTCTTTCGCCTCTTTAAGAACTTGAGTAGCAGTATTTCATCACGAGAACAAACAATAATACAGTTTAAATTTGTACCATCTCCTTGAATTAAAATTTTAGCAGCAGGGATATTCGAGGTTGTCTCTCTGGTAAAACATGAGATGAAAACATTGCTCACCACCGTTGCTTTGTCATCATTGCTATAGTTCAGTTTCCTCGTCTCATCTACTGTTTACGTGATTAAAAAATTCTCTAGAATTTGATTTGCGTACAGAAGCGATTCTAATTTCTTCCTTACATTTCGCTGTTCTAATTAAGGTCTTTTAACGTGCCGCCGGATGATTATATAAGGTTTCGTTTATGTATATAATCAGAGGTCCCTTTCCATTATGCTTTATTTCCCTCCTTTATAGCGGAGTTAATATCATTGTTGAACCGCTTCCGGTCACGAGGAGATATTTGGCCGATTTTTGAGAGGAACAAATGAGCTCTGTCATTCCATGAACCAGTCTTTAAATGGACACCAAATATCATCAATGTTGCTATTATTTAGTAACGTTAAGTCATTTAAGTTATTTTCAAGGCCATTGAAATCAGCCCTGCGAAAGTCTAGTTGCTGCGTGGATTTAAAAGTTTAGGTACGGGTTTTTAACAAAAAAATGAATTAGGTTATGATCGCTGTTGCGATGTTTGGAGTGGGAGGAGGCGATGAGAAGGGTGGGTATATGAATGTTTAAGGACCTCGCGGGGGAAGCCTGTCTACCTTGTATGAAGGTGAAAGGTGGATACAGGGGGGCGGCAGTCGCAGTTGTTCTTGCGGCGATCCAAATCAGGGGACCAAGAGAGAGCCCGCCTCGAGTATCGGGAAATAAGAGCTGGGTAATGTAATGCTATGATTAATTAACATTGCACTTATAGTATTTAGGCAATTAAGAAGTGTATGTTGCAATACTGTAAATCTTTAAAATGTGACAACACGAGAAAGTTAAACGTTAACTATGAGGTTTTGATAGCCTAAAATGTTTTAATCTTTTGAAACTTGAAATTTCGTGTTTTGTTAATGATGAAAATCCGTCGTAAATTGTTTGAATTTCATCGTGTAAATGTGTTTGTTTAGAGGAGGGGGCGAGGTCATTATAAACACGTAGAGCTCCAAGAAAGAAGTCATTCAAAACGCTTGAATCAATTACGGTTTCATAGGTTCTCCTGAAAACCTATAATTTGTGAAAAACAAAAAAAAGATTAATTACTTCACGGGGTGTTTGAAAGTAATTTAGAAAGTTCACATTCGATGCTTTTTCATAGAATTCGTGTCCCAAATGTTTTCTCAGATTTGGTTCATAGTTCCAAAAATGCTTTTTGGAACACGTATTCCGTGGTAGTATTTAATAAATTCTGCTTCCTTTATAAGGAACTTCAAAGTACTCCGAATAATTTCCTTTCAGTAACGCGCGATATCAAGTGCACGTTGACAATAATATTGAAGTCTGGTATTAGTTTTTTTTTTTTTTTTGTGAATAGCAGGAAGTTTTTTTATCTTTTTTATTTAAGGACAACATAGGCCTACAATGGTTTTGGAGTCTGGCTAATTATATTATGCGTGTCCTGTAGTAATTAATGCATGCTGAGTTAAAAAATGATATAATTTTTCTCCATCCGACAGTAGCATGAGCAAATGAAACCGATAATATCGTAAAAATAATAGTAGTCTAAGTAACAATAATAGTGAAAACTAGTGAGAAATAATAGATGGTAATAATGATAATTAATAAAAATATTAATGATAAATATAAGTACTGTAATAATGATAGTAACCGATAAAAACGTGACAAATTGCTTAAGGCAGGCTCAGTTACAGTAGGTTTTGAGTAAATCATTGGGATGTCGGTGATTTTGATCATATAGAGAACTAAACATTTAGAAGGTTATCAGGCAAATTCAGTTACAGATTATGGCGAACCAACTCTAAAATTTCAGTCAGTAGGATAGCAGTAAAGTAATGATAATAGCGATAAATATAACAACCATAGCCACAATGGCGGAAGTAAAGATAGTACAGTATACTCGTATTATCATAATCAGTTATTTACCAGTAATTAATTAATATTTCCAATCAATTAATATTAACGAATTAATAATGAAATATACTCGTATTCTTATCAAGTTATTTTTTTTATTACTATTTTTAGATACACCAAGTGTAGTAACAGTGGGCCAAATAATGACAATAGCAAATACTAATAAGGGGTTCTTCAAAGCATATAGTAATAATAGAATATACTCTTACGATTATCATTAATTATTATTATTACTGGGAGATCTATCAGTGTGGCCCTATGGGTGAGATTTGAATTGGTTGGGACGGAGGCTATGAAGTTAACTGAATCAAAATTCACTCTCATTAGAAAATTACTCAAGTTATTATCAGATGACGCTGATCTTTATATATATATATATATATATATATATCGTAAAGAACGACGCTTGTATAGGAGATATTCCGCGCAAGACGAGAAAGAGAAAACAACAAATGAAAAAATGAAGCGGGAGGTGCCCCCTTGGGGCATTGGTTTCTGCGAGTATGTAGAGGAATTACGGCATTTGGAAGAGTGGAGTCCATGGTGTAGTGGTTATCGCGTCTGACCGGCAATCGGAAGATCCCGGGTTCGATTCCCAGGTGGTACTTCATTTTTTCATTTGTTGTTTTCTCTTTCTCGTCTTGCGCGGAATATCTCCTATACAAGCGTCGTTCTTTACGTTATTTATACTGCGTGTTCTTTGCAGTTGAATGTATATAATGTTACGGCAAGCGGGAGGTGCCCCTTGGGGCATTGGTTTCTGCGAGTATGTAGAGGAATTACGGCATTTGGAAGAGTGGAGTCCATGGTGTAGTGGTTATCGCGTCTGACCGGCAATCGGAAGATCCCGGGTTCGATTCCCAGGTGGTACTTCATTTTTTCATTTGTTGTTTTCTCTTTCTCGTCTTGCGCGGAATATCTCCTATACAAGCGTCGTTCTTTACGTTATTTATACTGCGTGTTCTTTGCAGTTGAATGTATATAATGTTACGGCAAGCGGGAGGTGCCCCTTGGGGCATTGGTTTCTGCGAGTATGTAGAGGAATTACGGCATTTGGAAGAGTGGAGTCCATGGTTAGTGGTTATCGCGTCTGACCGGCAATCGGAAGATCCCGGGTTCGATTCCAGGTGGTACTTCATTTTTTCATTTGTTGTTTTCTCTTTCTCGTCTTGCGCGGAATATCTCCTATACAAGCGTCGTTCTTTACGTTATTTATACTGCGTGTTCTTTGCAGTTGAATGTATATAATGTTACGGCAAGCGGGAGGTGCCCCCTTGGGGCATTGGTTTCTGCGAGTATGTAGAGGAATTACGGCATTTGGAAGAGTGGAGTCCATGGTGTAGTGGTTATCGCGTCTGACCGGCAATCGGAAGATCCCGGGTTCGATTCCCAGGTGGACTTCATTTTTCATTTGTTGTTTTCTCTTTCTCGTCTTGCGCGGAATATCTCCTATACAAGCGTCGTTATTTACGTTATTTATACTGCGTGTTCTTTGCAGTTGAATGTATATAATGTTACGGCAAGCGGGAGGTGCCCCTTGGGGCATTGGTTTCTGCGAGTATGTAGAGGAATTACGGCATTTGGAAGAGTGGAGTCCATGGTGTAGTGGTTATCGCGTCTGACCGGCAATCGGAAGATCCCGGGTTCGATTCCCAGGTGGTACTTCATTTTTCATTTGTTGTTTTCTCTTTCTCGTCTTGCGCGGAATATCTCTATACAAGCGTCGTTCTTTACGTTATTTATACTGCGTGTTCTTTGCAGTGAATGTATATAATGTTACGGCAAGCGGGAGGTGCCCCCTTGGGGCATTGGTTTCTGCGAGTATGTAGAGGAATTACGGCATTTGGAAGAGTGGAGTCCATGGTGTAGTGGTTATCGCGTCTGACCGGCAATCGGAAGATCCCGGGTTCGATTCCAGGTGGTACTTCATTTTTTCATTTGTTGTTTTCTCTTTCTCGTCTTGCGCGGAATATCTCCTATACAAGCGTCGTTCTTTACGTTATTATACTGCGTGTTCTTTGCAGTTGAATGTATATAATGTTACGGCAAGCGGGAGGTGCCCCCTTGGGGCATTGGTTTCTGCGAGTATGTAGAGGAATTACGGCATTTGGAAGAGTGGAGTCCTGGTGTAGTGGTTATCGCGTCTGACCGGCAATCGGAAGATCCCGGGTTCGATTCCCAGGTGTGGTACTTCATTTTTTCATTTGTTGTTTTCTCTTTCTCGTCTTGCGCGGAATATCTCCTATACAAGCGTCGTTCTTTACGTTATTTATACTGCGTGTTCTTTGCAGTTGAATGTATATAATGTTACGGCAAGCGGGAGGTGCCCCCTTGGGGCATTGGTTTCTGCGAGTATGTAGAGGAATTACGGCATTTGGAAGAGTGGAGTCCATGGTGTAGTGGTTATCGCGTCTGACCGGCAATCGGAAGATCCCGGGTTCGATTCCCAGGTGGTACTTCATTTTTTCATTTGTTGTTTTCTCTTTCTCGTCTTGCGCGGAATATCTCCTATACAAGCGTCGTTCTTTACGTTATTTATACTGCGTGTTCTTTGCAGTTGAATGTATATAATGTTACGGCAAGCGGGAGGTGCCCCCTTGGGGCATTGGTTTCTGCGAGTATGTAGAGGAATTACGGCATTTGGAAGAGTGGAGTCCATGGTGTAGTGGTTATCGCGTCTGACCGGCAATCGGAAGATCCCGGGTTCGATTCCCAGGTGGTACTTCATTTTTTCATTTGTTGTTTTCTCTTTCTCGTCTTGCGCGGAATATCTCCTATACAAGCGTCGTTCTTTACGTTATTTATACTGCGTGTTCTTTGCAGTTGAATGTATATAATGTTACGGCAAGCGGGAGGTGCCCCCTTGGGGCATTGGTTTCTGCGAGTATGTAGAGGAATACGGCATTTGGAAGAGTGGAGTCCATGGTGTAGTGGTTATCGCGCTGACCGGCAATCGGAAGATCCCGGGTTCGATTCCCAGGTGGTACTTCATTTTTTCATTTGTTGTTTCTCTTTCTCGTCTTGCGCGGAATATCTCCTATACAAGCGTCGTTCTTTACGTTATTTATACTGCGTGTTCTTTGCAGTTGAATGTATATAATGTTACGGCAAGCGGGAGGTGCCCCCTTGGGGCATTGGTTTCTGCGAGTATGTAGAGGAATTACGGCATTTGGAAGAGTGGAGTCCATGGTGTAGTGGTTATCGCGTCTGACCGGCAATCGGAAGATCCCGGGTTCGATTCCCAGGTGGTACTTCATTTTTTCATTGTTGTTTCTCTTTCTCGTCTTGCGCGGAATATCTCCTATACAAGCGTCGTTCTTTACGTTATTTATACTGCGTGTTCTTTGCAGTTGAATGTATATAATGTTACGGCAAGCGGGAGGTGCCCCCTTGGGGCATTGGTTTCTGCGAGTATGTAGAGGAATTACGGCATTTGGAAGAGTGGAGTCCATGGTGTAGTGGTTATCGCGTCTGACCGGCAATCGGAAGATCCCGGGTTCGATTCCCAGGTGGTACTTCATTTTTTCATTTGTTGTTTTCTCTTTCTCGTCTTGCGCGGAATATCTCCTATACAAGCGTCGTTCTTTACGTTATTTATACTGCGTGTTCTTTGCAGTTGAATGTATATAATGTTACGGCAAGCGGGAGGTGCCCCTTGGGCATTGGTTTCTGCGAGTATGTAGAGGAATTACGGCATTTGGAAGAGTGGAGTCCATGGTGTAGTGGTTATCGCGTCTGACCGGCAATCGGAAGATCCCGGGTTCGATTCCCAGGTGGTACTTCATTTTTTCATTTGTTGTTTTCTCTTTCTCGTCTTGCGCGGAATATCTCCTATACAAGCGTCGTTCTTTACGTTATTTATACTGCGTGTTCTTTGCAGTTGAATGTATATAATGTTACGGCAAGCGGGAGGTGCCCCCTTGGGGCATTGGTTTCTGCGAGTATGTAGAGGAATTACGGCATTGGAAGAGTGGAGTCCATGGTGTAGTGGTTATCGCGTCTGACCGGCAATCGGAAGATCCCGGGTTCGATTCCCAGGTGGTACTTCATTTTTTCATTTGTTGTTTTCTCTTTCTCGTCTGCGCGGAATATCTCCTATACAAGCGTCGTTCTTTACGTTATTTATACTGCGTGTTCTTTGCAGTTGTATATATATATATATATATATATATATATAATATATATTTGTCCCGTTGCGAACGAAGTACTTCGAGATCTCATTTGGGAAGTCCTTCCTGAAAAATATCGTACTTTTGAAGAAATTTCTCTTATAGCTGGTCAGATACTCGTTAAAGGGCAGTTTACACTGATCAAAGTAGCATCCAAGTGACATCCAAGTGCACTTGTACAAGCTACTCATATGAAAGTAATTTGATAGCTACTTGGATACGAATTTGGATGAAGTGTTTACATTTATCAAAGTGAAATCGTTTCACTTTGAGAAGGCCTTGTCAGTCTGCCTACTAGAAACACAGAAAACAAACAAAGAGCGCGAGTCCCAGAGCGGGAACACCGACGTCCTGCTCCCAACGGCTGCTTGGATGAAACTACTCGTATGGTTTACTTGGACAGATTTCAAACAAGTTCGAAGTCGACTTGGATGGGAGAGCGCTACTTGTACAAGTAGCCAGTTTACACTCATCAAAGTAGCGTCCAATTTCGTATCCAAGTTACTTTTACGAGCCCACTTTGATCAGTGTAAACTGGCCTTAACAGAAATTCTTGGTCTCACCTGGATGCACGCGCCTACGAATTCCTTTTTCACGTCTTCATTCGGTATCACAATCCTGATAGGTCGTGTGTCGTTGTTCTCCACGAGTCGATTGAGTCTAGACTCTAGAGCAGGCGTGGGCGACCCTTGGCACGCCAACGACTTTTTTCCGGCACGCGATTCCCCGGGCTCACCTTAAAAAAAAATAAAATAAATAAATATCCAAATTCTTCGCTGAGTTTTATATTTTAACTTAATGTTTTCTGCTTAAAAATGGTAAAGATTAACTTTTGCATCAAAGATTTGACGATTTTGGCACGCTCACTTAAAAAGGTTGCCCACCCCTGCTCTAGAGGATTCTATGTCTGTCTGTTGGTTTAACATTTATTCGAAGATTTCTTCGCAAAGCCTCGATTGTTTTATGCTTCAGGTCTTCATTTTCGCTTTGATTAGGTGTGTCTGGCCCACTAATTACTATAACATCGTTATAGTGGGCTTGTTAGAGGCGTTTTATTTTCTCTTCCAGTTCCTGTTTTTTTTTCTGGAGGGTTTCATCTCACTCCTTATGCTCAGCGGATTCTTTCTGCGGGAGTTCAACTTTCTGGCTGGGAGAGCCAACTTCCTCCGTGAGCGTCCGCGTGATCCCACGGAACTACTTCTCGATAAAGAAGCTCTTTAGGAGTTCGAAGAGTTTGCGGTCATCATTGCTTAACCCTGTTAGTAGTTGCTGCTGTACACTGGTGTCTCGCACCACGGCAGCACCACCTATGGAAAGAAAGCTGGAGAGGGGAGAGACGTGGCACCACCGCTTGGAGTCCAGCAGTTGAGTATGTTGCTCTGGGTAGAGGAACTGGCACTGTCATTCGTGGCATATTGGTAGGAGGAGTTTTGGCGTTCGCTCCTACTCTTTGGGAATAGGTTGGTAGACATACGGTTCTTGCTGCCTTTACCCATTTTTATTTTGAATTTACTGAAAGATTTCTTATGAAATTGCTAATTTCCTGGTCATGAGACCACATTATAATATATATATATATATATATATAGAGAGAGAGAGAGAGAGAGGAGAGAGAGAGAGAGATCAGGTAATTTAATCGTTCCAAGAACACTGGGGTTAGCTTTACATGCAGATGAAAGAAAGCAGGAAGATCTGAACTTTCACGAGCAAACAAAAACACATCCTTCCTCGGCGAAGGTCACATAATATATATATATATATATATATATATATGATGAATAAAACCACGAAGGGAAAAGAAACACAAAGTGGTGCTCAAGCGCTTTCGTCTAATGACATCCTCAGGAACACTGGAGTGAAAGGAGAGTTCAAGGCAATATATAGGTTACAAAAATAAACATATATATATATATATAGTAAGTATAGAAAAAATTGTGGGAGGAGCACACACATTTGTATGGAAAAATTACACTTCCGTTAGAACGGGACAGTTGTCCAGTGCCCTTTTTGTCCATTTGTCAGAGTTATCTCATTGTATTGATTGGAATAATGCTTCAGTTTTGTTTCACTCTAAGAACATTGTTAATAGAAATATTCTTGAGCCGGCTATAATTCAACTTACAAATAACCTTAACATGAGTAAAGGTCTGTTTCAACTCGATCCCTTTGCTCTGAATTCCTTCAGAATGGATTTAAACAAAAAGGGCAGGTTGCTAAATCTGTGGTAAAAATGTGTTTTTTTGTCTGTTTCCTTATAAATCTGTATGTTTCTCTTACAATTTTATTTTCAATTTATTGCTGTATGCGTGTGTGTGTGTGTGTATATATATATATATATATGTATATGTATATATATTATATATATGTATATATATATATATATAATATATATATATATATATATATATATATATATATATATGTATGTATGTATGTATGTATGTATGTATGTATGTATATATTTGGTTATGCGGGTATATACATGTGTAGTTGTATTATTTGTAATTTTCCAATTTATATTTATTTTTATTTCTTTATTCTCTTGTGACCTACCGATTTTTCAGACAATAATTATAAAAACCTTTGGTAATTTTTTCCTTATATATATATATATATAGGGTGAACCAAATGTAGGTGGACAGTAAATGATAACGTTTATTTTGAGAATACATATTTAATTTTTTGTATACTATAATACAAAATAAAATTTAAATAAATTTAGTTATAATATTTAATATAATAAAACACAAACACCATAGTTATAATGAACCATAGTTATAATATAATATAACACAAACCGTATTCAACCTACTGTCCACCTACTTTTGGTTCACCGTGTATATATATATATATATATATATATATATATTATATATATATATATATATATATATATATATATATATATATATATATATATATATTCCTTATATATTGCGTTTATATTTCGTATATATACCTTATATATGTTGTATATATTTTTATAGTTCTTTATATATCATCTAGGCATCATTTTGTTTTCCAATTTATATTTACTTGTACTTTTTTATTCGTTTGTGACCATAGTATGCATGATTCAGACAATAACTAAAAAACCTTTGGTAATTTTTTCCCTTATAAATTTGTGTGCCCCTCTTAAAATTTATTTTTCAATTTATTATTTTTTTTTTTTTTTTGTTTATTTCTTTATTTCTTTGTGATATATATATCAATTTGGCATCATCTATTAAATTGATTGTAAACTTTCCTTTTGAGCTTGAATTTGTAGACTCCACTTACAATTTTTGGTTTTTTATCTGTTGGTTTATTTCTTTATGGTTATTTAGGCTGTGACGTACATATCACTAAGGCATTATTTTGTAATTTTTTTTTTTAATTTATATTTATTTTTATTTCTTTATTCTTTTGTGACCTGTTTCATAAACAAGCCATTTGAATTTATGTTGAATTTCGGCCAAAGTGCTAAAAGTGTCATTTTTCTATACAAATGTGTTTGCTCCTCCCACAATTTTTTCTATACTTACTATATATATATAAGCACACCAGACAAAAAATTAGTCACCCCTAATAGCACCGATAGTAGGAAGTTCAAGGTCACACAGAGGGCGCTGATGTAGCATTGGTAAGTGACAAGTAGCGGTGACGTAGCACACAGGATCAGATCTGTTTCGTGAGGTGGTGAAGAACAAAGTGTGTGTTGGATATAGTCTGCAAAATGGGTCGTGAGGCAGACGTTACTCAGTGGCAAAAAGGAGCCATCGTGTTTGGCAGAGCCCACGGACACAAAATGTCTGAAGTAGCCCAATTTGTTGGTGTGTCAACGCGTACTGTCCAGCGAATTTACAAAGAGTGGTGTAGTTCGCAATCAACTGAAAATCGACGGCGTAACTGTGGCCGGAAAACAATTCTCGACAATAGGGACTGCCGCCATGTTTCTCGTCTAGTAACTGCAAATCGTTTTCAAACCAGAGAACAATTGCTCCAAGAAACCAATGAGGTTCTCCAGCGACCAATTTCCGAACGGACATTGCGACGAGAACTGCATGCGATGGACATCTGGAGCAGGGTACCACGGAAGAGGCCGCTGTTAACAGCAAGTCACAAATTGGCACGTTATAAATGGGCTCAGAGGCACAAAAACTGGACTGCGGCAGATTGGAAACGTGTAATTTGGTCCGATGAGTCCCGTTTTTGTTTGTTCTCCAATGATGGGAGGCGACGAGTACATCGCAGGTCCAATGAAGCCTTTAATCCTGAATGCGTCGAAGGTGTTGTTCAGGCTGGAGGGGTTCCGTGATGTTCTGGGGATGTTTTTCGTACACGAAATGGGCCCCCTCGTTTCCAGTGACGATGAATTTGAACCAGCAGGCGTACCTCCGCATACTAAATGATGAATTGGTACCCTTTGCCCTACATCTCCAGGAGCAGCATCCATTGCCACTCCTGTCTTCCAAGACGACAATTGCCGTGTGCACAGGGCGAGAAGGTGTGTCTGAGTGGCACGACGAACATTCTGCAACACTGTCTCACCTCGAATGGCCCGCCAAATCCCCTGATTTAAATTCTATTGAAAATCTGTGGAATTATTTGGAACAGAAAGTGAAGCGCAGTAATAGACACCCACGGACTCTGGCGGAACTTCGGGACCGGCTGATGAACGAGTGGCAGCAAATCGATGTTCAGTACATGCACAACCTCGTAGAGTCTCTGCCTCGCCGGATTCGTGCGGTTATCAAGGCCAGAGGCGCCGTCACACGTTATTAGGTACAGTCTGAGAGGGGTGACTAATTTTTTGTCCGGTGTGCTTATATATATGTTTATTTTTGTAACGTATATATTGCCTTTCACTCTCCTTTCACTCCAGTGTTCCTGAGGATGTCATTAGACGAAAGCGCTTGAGCACCACTTTGTGTTTCTTTTCCCTTCGTGGTTTTATTCATCATAAATATTTTTCACATGTCACTTTCGTGAAATAATTTTCATATATATATATATATATATATATATATATATATATATATATACACACACACACACACACACACACACACAGGGCGTCCCAAAAAAATGTATACACACTTTAAATAATTATAAAGGCAGTGTTTATTAAAATACATTTCATTTTCAAAATGTAATGGAATCTACAGACATTATTTAATTGTTTTGTCAACGCCTGTTTTCAAACTGACGTCCGTTCTGGTCCAGGCACTGCTGATAACGCGAAGCAATGGAATCGCAAACATCACGAAACATTTCGTTTGGTATTTGTGTGCATTCTCGTTCAATGGCTGCTCTCAATTCAGCGACTGTTGCAGGTTTTATAGCGTAGACTTTGTCTTTTAAGTATCCCCATAAAAAAAAGTCTAGTGGTGTGAGGTCTGGTGAACGCGGAGGGTATTCTACGAAACCCCTTCGTCCAATCCACATCCACATCGTGCTAAGTACCACTCGCAATACTCCACTCTTCGGTCCGGATCATCTTCATTAATAGCATGGACTAATCTTGGAATGTAACTTTTCCATTGACAGCGCTTCAAAATGCGTTGGACAGACGATTCTGAAATTCCTACCTCACGACTCGCTTGCCGCACAGATTTTCTTGGACTTTGGTGATACGTTTCCAGTACTCTTTCTTGCTTTGTGGGGCTTGTCGATGTCCGTGGTCTTCCGGAACGCTTCTTGTGGACATTCTGAACAGTTCCATCGGCTTCAAACTTATCTCTAATTCGAGTGATGGTAAGTCGCGTTGGTGGATCTGTTTGAAACTCCCTCCTAAACTGTCTTTGCACTTCAACTGCGTTTTCACACTTCCAGTAGCATTTTAGAATGAATTTCCTTTGTTCAAAGCTTAGTCTGACTGCCATTATTAATTCTAATGGGTTTAACTTGGAAAGAAAGAAACATCAATTGAGCTATCAGCTGTTAAAGTGTGTGTGTACATTTTTTTGGGACGCCCTGTATATATGCCCAGCCATCGACCCCTTAGGTTGTCGACTGTATAACTTCTGTAAAATAAATATTTTCTAAATCAATTTATACCCAGACGTAGCTAGAAGGCTGTGGGTTAATTATTTTTTGATGTCAGTATGTTATTAATGTTGAAAAAATTATATTTAACTAAAAAATGGATAAAGGTCGATTGCGGGACATGTCCCGCAATCGACACCTCTGTAAATTAAGCTCTTATTTTTTAAACTACCGACGCCATCGACCCCTATTTTCTTTTTAATCATACCGAATATTTATCCGGGCCCGCTATAGAGCTCTTAGGCCAGGATCGACCTCGTGGGTTGATTGTGGGCCAAATACCGATTTTCAAAATTTCCTCCGCATGTGGTACCACGTGGTAGGACTGGGACCAGGTAGTAAAATTCCAGTTCGGTCTGATACGATGATTCCGGGAGGCATAATATCCAGATCCGGTCTGGAAGGGCCAATCCGGCGGATTACGCTACGGTAATCCGGTCCGGTCCCACCCCTACCACGTGAAACCACATCTAAGATCATAGGCTTATTATTTACTAAAAAAACAACCAAATCTTATGCGCATATTTCTCTGCATATATTGCTATCAATTTCCGAACTATTTGCACCCAAATACGGAGCAAAAGTTATACTGGAAATGAAAACATTTGAAAAACTCGTCTGGTAAACAATACACACACTACACCAGTGGTTGGCGCGTGCGCGCATAACTTACCGTTCTATTAAAAAACTAAAAGTCGATCGCAGGCCGAGGTCGATGGCAGCGCGCATTAGTTTATAAACTTTTCAGACGTGTCAACAGATTAAGTTTGTCCCAGGAAAAGTTCCACTGTTTTACATAAAGCACCCGCTCTGCCCATACACACATTCAGGGTACGATCAGCTCGCAGCAGCATTGCGGAGTATATAGAAGGTCGTACTGACAAGGCTTCCGTACGTGCTGCTTCTCCACTGGCAGCAACAATGTTCTGTTATAATCACTGTGTGGTTCATAATCATTTACGTGCCTGTGTCGTTGATTTGCATCGCCAACACTTGTGGCTTTATAGATCTGGGTGCATTAATTTATCAGGAGTAAGATGCACCACATATTTGTGTGTCCTCTCCATGGCGACAGAAATGCATCCGTTTCAATCACAAGTACATTCATATTACCTCAGGCTTCCTCTACACACACACACACACACACACACACACACACACACATATACAGGGTGTCCCATAAGTCCGGCATCATAGGAAAAATAATAAAAAAAGGCAAAACAAAAGCTTTTATTTACAGAACGTGCTCAATATGTCCACCATTGTTTTCAATACACAAATTCAGACGTGATACCCAGTCAGCAAGCACACGGTGAATGATGTCAGGAGTAATGGTGTTACATGCCCCAATAATGCGCTGCCGCAAATGTTGAACACTCCTAATTTTCTCTGCGTATACCAGCGCTTTCAAATGGCCCCAGAGATAAAAATCTAGTGGCGTGAGATCCGGGCTTCTAGCTGGCCATTCCACAGGCCCTCGACGTCCTATCCAATGACCAGGGAATTGTTGGTACAGGTATTCCCTTACTTGGGTGCTGTAATGTGCAGGAGCGCCGTCTTGCTGGAACCATGTTGGGAAATTTCCTTCTTCGTTCCAGGATAGCAGTCGCTGTATCATCGTCAGTGGACCTCCTTGAAGGTCCACTGCGTGGTTTATCTTCTATGGATCCTGTTTCCTTAAACTTTGCAACAAGTCTGCTAACACAATTCTGTGTTATTGGCTCGCGGTCTGGATGCAGTCTGTTAGATTCAGCAGTTGCCTCTCTTTGACTCTGATTTCCTCTGAGTAGAATTATCTGGATTCGTTCTTCCTTGCTCACAGACATTATGGCCTGTAGAAAGAGAAAAATATGAATTATGGTTTGTAGAAATAGAAAAATATGAATTTCTCCTATGATGCCGGACTTATGGGACACCCTGTATATATATATATATATATATATATATATATATATATATATATATATATATATATATATATATTAGTGATGGATCGAGTGGTCGGTTTTTCCACAACCGCGGTTGCGGTTGTGTTTGCGGTTGTCGAATTTTTTCCAACCGCGGTTGCGGTTGCGGTTATCATATACTAGGAAAAATGCGTAATTATTAACTGGATTTAGCCACTATAGTGCGATTTAGCCACACTTGGTACATAATATATACTAAATAGTATTATTTAGTAAATACCTTATGTTGAACACAAGTTTTGCAATACACCGCTACCGCTATTTGTGTGTTGCAAAACTTGTGTTCAACATAAGGTATTTACTAAATAAATACTATTTAAATGAAGTATATTCTAAACTTATATAACTTATGAAAGAATAGGTCAAATTAATTAAAACCATATTTTGCACTAAGTGTGTTACCAGGATGAGGGACGAGGACCCATCGCACTGTCATCCCACCTACCACTTTCCCCAGCCTCCACCCATTGGAAGTTATGGATTATTATTCATTTGAAAAACTGATGTCAAACTTAATGACAGGCAGTGTGAATTTCAAGAATAATATTTTTGCATGGAGCTCACAGAGTAATAACTTAGAGCGCAGTTTAAACCAATTTTACTACGGCAGCCGTATGACGTCACGTTTAAGCACGCATAAGGAGACCCATCATTTTCTTTTTAAAAAAAGAAATATTTCTAATTAACCTAAAATTAAAATCAACTAAGCTTTTACAACCGCAACCGCACTTATGGAACTGCGGTTACGGTTGCGGTTGTGAATTTTTGTGCGGTTGTAGTGCGGTTGCGGTTGCGGTTGCGGTTGCGGTTATTCGATCCATCACTAATATATATATATATTACACAATTTGAAATGGAATTGTAAATTCGTCCTAAAATACAGGGTGTACATAAAGTCAGGATCTATTTTTGTGAAGCACTTGGAAATTATATGGAATTCAATCATAAAATGATAAAGTGGTAACATTTATTAAATAATTAAGAGTAGGATTCGACGTGACGCCCATCAGTATCCCTGCACAGCTCAAATCGTTCCGCAGCATTTCTAAACACATTCTGGAGCATTTGCGGGGTTGTTATCTGCAGCAGTTCGTATACGTGTACGTAAGTTTCAAGACTCGTAATCTTCGTCTGATAGACGTGCGATTTGATAAAGCCCCATGCAAAGAAATCTAAAGGGGTTAAATCTGGTGATCTCGCTGGCCAAGGTCTGTTGCTTCCGCGTCCGATCCAGAGATTTGGAAAACGTCCATTTAGATAATCCTGAACAATTTTGGCATAGTGACAAGGAGCACCATCATGTTGATAGACGACGGTACTAACAATCCTATCCCCAATCAGCTGAGGTTCAAGGAATTGCTGCAACATGTCCAGATAAATAAGCCCCGTAACTGTAGCTTCAGCAAAAAAAAAAGGACCATAAACGTTAGATTTTGTTAAACCCATCCAGACATTAACTTTAGGTGAGTCTCTCTCCCAATTTTGGACGAAATCATTCGGTCTTTCATCTGCCCAAATTCGACAGTTATGGCGATTTACTTTTCCACACGTATGGAAAGTGGCTTCATCACTAAAGAGAATGTTGTCCATTAAATTATCACTCCAGATTTGTTCTACGAGATCAGCACACACAGCACTTCGTCGAGGGAAATCTTCCTCGTGTAAATCATGTAAAACCCGCAAATGATAGCTTTTCTTCCGCAAATTAACTTTCAGAATTTTGTGCACAGATGACGTCGGGAGGCCGAGTCTCTGTGATGCAGCACGAACGGACGGACGTACGTGGCTCCTCAGTGATAATTCCGCGTACTGCATTCACGGTAAGATCTGACGTACACGGTCGTCCTGATCTTGCTTCATCATTTACAGATCCCGTTCGTTTAAATTTGTTCACCAATTTTCGTACTATTGTCTTGTCTATTGGCCCCGGCTTATGAAATCTCCTTCTAAACTTCTCTCTGATGTCATTCTACTTCTTTCCCTCGATTCGCCAAATTACTATTGCCACACGCTCTTCTGTATTCATTCTAAGGGCTTCTGAAAAGAAAAATATAAAAAAATAATTATTTCACAAAAATAGATCCTGACTTTATGTACACCCTGTATATGAAATGAGAATAAAGTTTTGATTAATTTTAATAAAGATTACTGCTCTTTGAATACTCTGGATGAAGCTCATACTCAGAAGTTTTAATATTGGTAGCTAGTAATTTTATGAAGTACTTTAGAGCTTCGGAATGCAACTGAAAATTATCGTGAACATTGAATGTTTTAATATTACTAAAGAGCGTTTACAGTCGTGTGATTATTGCTGATGATCGGGGTACCAATTTCGCTTAAACATTTGGAGTAAAAGAATAGAAATAAAATATTAGTGATTTGGAGATAGGGAAACGTATCGAAGGTATTTGGCGTCATATTTAAGTATTTTTGTCATTTCATTTTTACCTTTTATTGGACCAATTTTTCTTCATCAATGGCAACATTTTTTCAACTCTTAGGGATCCATACTTTCCAGTTTCGACAGATTATTCAGTAGGAATATGTAGCCACACCTTTTCTCCCAGGTTGTTAACGTTGCTCAGGATAGTTGGATGTTGTTGTTACCTATCAGAGTCGATATTGCTATTAAATAAGGATTAGAGTCGAGTTGGATTACATTTTGGAGTACGTTTTCGGGGAAAAATGTTCACCTACAAACGTAGTTTCTGGAAAGCACATTAAAGAGAATGAGATAAAAAAAATTAGTAATTTTTTAATGCTTTTTAGTAATTTTGTTTTGAGGTAAATGTTTTTTCGAAATTGTACATATTTAATATTGGCCACAAGAATGTAAAAAGTGCTTTACCGTTTTAATAAACTAATATGAAATATTTTCCTCTGATAAATTCAGCAGTTGATATAAATATAGTGCCATACAAAGGACCATCCTAACCGATTTGAATGAAATTTGCACCGTTTTTCCGCGCCTACATGTTGAGTATTTGTACGAAGTTTCAATCTAATAATTTAGTTATATTTTATTTTTGTTTGTTGCCTCCCCTTTTTATATACCCCAATTTTTGAATGTAGTAATTTGGGAGTTGGTCTTGACCATCGTCATACAATATACTAGAAACCTCGCGAAAAGCTTTTTCCAAATAAAGCTCGTTTTCTCAGATTTTTTTAATTTGAAATTTACCACCACCCCCTCATCCCCCACCCCAAAATGTGACCATGCTTCACCTTTTCCCTCAAAACATTTTTCCTTTTCCAAGTTGTTGTTTTTTTAATTTATATTTATTAGTTATCTCGTAAGTGTGAAAAACATTAATTGTCAAGTTTTTAATTTTTGTATCTCGTATGTAGAATGTTAATCCGAGAAAATTGACATTGAAAATTCATGTAATCGGAGAAATTTTTCTTTTCATATAATTTCCCCATAAATTTGGACGTAACCCGTTTCATGCTTCGATATTGTATCCTAAATACTTGAATTGAAAGTTGGTATTTTTTTCTGCGCATGAATTTACCCTGGTACCTCCTACTTTTCCTGAATAATGCGAGTATTTCGAGATGTTATCAATGAAAAATAATAAGAACATCGAATTCTACGGGGGAAAATTACGTAGGAAAAAGTTTAAAAAAATGTACAATGTAGATAAGGAACGAGGAACTTCAACGAGTAACCATAATTTATTTAGTGTCGTGCGCGCGCCTAAGGACCACTTCGAGTTTTATATTGAAAAGTATTTTGAGGTGAACAACTTCTAGGGTTGTGGGTGCAATGACGCGAATGTAGGTGCGGAATAACCACACCGTATCTATCCAGATCAAATACATTCCCACGTTTTGCTCGCGAGGTGTCCAGAAGGACGAAAGGTACGCCACGCAACTCTAACGGAGCATGTTCATATTCGCGTTCATACTAACCATTTTGAGGAACTTGTATATATATTTCGTCGACAGGAAATTTTATCAACTCTCTGTGACCTAACTTTATCTCGTCCTCCCCAAATTGTCGATATAATGTCACTTCGACAAAATGTCCCTAACCTATTTTGACCACCTACGTCAGTGTACATTATAAACTATTTGGTTCTGAAGTGAAACGGGAGCAATAGTGCGTCTCCATGCGAGAGAATTCGAGTACGTAAACAACTTTCTGAAACTTACTTAGCAAATTCCTTCATTAAATAAACTAAAATCCTTTTCCAGAAAACGTCACGAACATTGTGTACAGAATTCATTTTTAGCAAATATTTCCTTTCTACTTTCTGTATTAAATTCTGGTTTTTCTACCACGCCAATTAAAATAATGGAAGGTGAGGTTAGAGTCTGCAGTTTAAACCTTTCTGACTCGTATTTTGCCCCCATCATTGACAGTAATTTAATGAAAGTATTATCGGTGTGACAATTATGTTCAAATTTTTGAGAAATGAGAACGAATTTTTTTTTTTAAATTTTAGAAACTTATGTATTTTTTTTCGACTCAAATTTTATCTTGGTAGGGAAGGGAGGGATGCAGGGACTTTTTTTAAGATCAATTTTCGAACTTTAGTATTTTATTTAACTTTCTTTAATTTTGTCGTTGACTTTGACTCAGTTTATTTTGGTTTTCATTTTCAATTCAAGTAAATGTAAATTAAAAGTTCAGAATAGAAATTTAAAAAAAAAAAAAATCAGTTAGTCAGATTTTAAATTTAAAGTCGAACGAAAATGAATCCTGAGTCAGAGGCAAAATTCAAAATCCAAAGTAGTGTCATATTTAAATTTCAGAGTTAAAATTCAGCGTCATCGTCTGAGGGAGAATTTGATGCCCAAGTCCGAATTCAAAGTTAAAATTAAAATTTACTTAAAATTTCAGTGGTTGACTCGTACATTTAGACGGATTTCGAGTTGCCGTTTTTAACCAGCAAATTTTCAGATTTTAAAAACTCTTATAGTGAAGCCTGTATTTTACTCTAAATATTTTGAATGACATTGGTTAGTTTAAATTGACATACGTTGGTAAAGTTACTTACCATAATCATGATTTTTTAAATATACTTTAATGAATTTGTATTTATTATGTCGAAAACAAAAATGTTTTAACCGCGTTCATCGTGGTATTCATTTTCATTATTACTAACTTAAAAATACAGATTTAAAAATTTCTTTTGCTCATCCCAGTTACGGAAATTGATACTAAGAACAGCGACTGTCTTATAATTTAAACAACTCAAGCGTATAACTTTCCTATGACCTCTGTCAGGAAAAGACTGAATCCGTAAGAATAATTATGATGGTTATTAAAAGAATATGCTTATTTTGTAACATAAATTATTTTATTTCTAAAGCTCAGAATTTGGTTAACGTTAGGATCCACTGCAGCATCCCCCCTGAATGAGTATGTGAAGAATATGTGAAAAAGACCATACTCCAAAAACCGGCCACAATTTCGAGTGTGATTTCCGTTACGCAAGATCATTCAAGAGTATTTAGAATGCCTAAAATGAAAGAAGAGTCGTTTTCTTGCCCAGTTTTCCCCATCAGTATGAATTGAAAGTGGATCTTAAAACGTCATACGCTTATTCGTAAAGGAGAGAAGTTATTTGAAGGGTGCGAACCATCACCCTAAATTTATCCCGTATGTTGTTGTTGTTGTTGTCTGTAGTTTTGTATCGGATCATCCGCTGGAAACGTTGGTAATTGTTAACGTGTCAAATTAAGTATAAGAGGGCGAAAGATGGTATTCTTTTCTTTCAGCAATTTATTTACTGGTACATTGTTAAAGACAACATTTAACAGATCTCAACTTTTACTCGTGTTTTGTACCCATCACTCTATCTTCAAGCGAGGAATTAAGTGTTAACACAAATTTTATAACTGGAACGAATTCTGATAAAAGGAATACGATATATAAATATGGGTATAATAATAATAAAGGGTGATCCAGAGAAATGGGACCCAAAAGAAACCCCTGTAACTTTTAAAGTATAAGTCCTTTTATAAAATCATACGCATCATTCGAAAGAGGATAGTTACAAGTTTGTACAGGATTGTACAGGTTTTGACAATACAAGACAAGATAAGATACAAAACAAAATAAAAGTGTTAGTTAAAACTAACCCTTCAAGATGACTGCATGGACTGTGGAACAGCTGCGTTTCATAACTGAACAATATTATGAGCATGGAAGAAGTGTAGTTTCAGCTCAAAGATCTTTCAAGACAAATTTTCAGATGTCAAAATCACCTTCTAAGAAAGTAATCCGTCGGTGTGTCAGAAATTTTTCCCTAACTGGCAGCATTGGAAAAAGAAAACCAACTGGAAGAGTGCGCACAGCAAGGATAGACGAGATCATTAACAGAACTCATGAAATTGTATAGGATAATCCTAACATAAGCATCGGACAACATGACAGCTGTTAGGAGTTGGATATACACACCGTATATTCAAGCAAAATTTAATGCTCTTTCCATATAAAATTCAAACAGTGCAACAACTAAACGATGGAGATTTCGCACGAAGACGACAATTCTGTCAATGGATCCAACAGAAGGTAAATGGCACCACCAATTTTCTAGCAACTTTGATTATGTCAGACGAAGCCCATTTTCACTTGAATGGAACTGTAAACAAACAAAATTGTCGTTTCTGGGCAACAGAAAATCCATTGAATATTACCGAAGTCCCGTTGCAGTCAGTGTGTAACTGTTTGGTGTGGTCTTACTGCATCTCAGATCATAGGGCCGTACTTTTTCGAGGATTCCACCGGAAACACGGTCACTGTAAATGGTGATCGCTACGAAAAAATGTTGACCGATTTCCTTATTCCTAAATTAAGAGATCTTTGTCTAGAAAACCACTGGTTCCAACAAGACGGAGCTACCTGCCATACCACGAGGAACTGCATGGCAGTTTTGCGTCAAACGTTTCCAGGCGAGTTAATCTCAAGATTTGGAGACGTTGAATGGCCCGCAAGGTCTCCTGATTTTTCTCCCTTAGATTATTATCTCTGGGGATATTTAAAGAGTAGGGTCTACAGAAATGACCCAACGACCTTGCAAGAATTGAAGGCCGCCATCACAAATGAGATACAGGCCATACCACCGCACACTCTTGCAAAAGTGATGCAGAACTTACAAGCGAGAACACTGGAATGCTTGGCAACTAATGGAGCACATTTGAAAGGAGTCATTTTTAAAAAATAAATATTTCATAATAAACTTGTAACTCTACTCTTTCGAATGATATATACTGTAGTTTTTATGAAAGGAATTAAATATTAAGAATATTTGGCTTTTTTTATGGGTCCCATTTATCTGGATCACCCAGTACAACCGAATCACAGGGTACAACTTGGCATACTCAGTACGCTTAAAGAAGAACCGAACTGAATGTGGACGGTTTCATACCACACCAAACCGGGATTTACATTATTGAAACGTACATTTCGACAAACAAACAAAAAAATAATGTTTTCTTTTACAATAAGAAGTTGTATACGAGATATTCATGAACGAATGAGATTAAGCAGGATAAATTGATAAATTCGCGAAAGAACAAAACATGAGCGTAACATCAGTTAATCAGCATAAACGTTATCTACAGGGTGTCAATAAAATGGTGCCACTTGATATTTCTCTGAACGTTGACAGAAAAATAGTAACATTTTATTGACCCACCCTGTATAAAAAAAAATTTAAATTTGTAGGGAAATATTAGGCAAGTATAAGAATAGGTGAAAGTCTCGCAAATGTGGTATAAAATTAATGAAATAAAGGAAATATAAATTTTTAAATAAAAAATACCTCGCATCAATACCACATACTGCACATACATATGTACATACGTACGTAAAATATACTTTGAAATTATCACGTATTACCGAACTGGTTACACGATTGGCGAAGATTACGTAGCATGGAGCGTACTTAAGGTTGCACCATTGCAGTTTTAGAATTCGGGAATGTCCGTGAGTGATACGGTATTGGGATTCCGAAGATGGCCTTATGAGAGATTTGAAACTGGATTGGAATGATGCTTGTTTGAATGGAGTACGAAGGTTATTCCATTGTGAGGGAATGAGTTGTGACATTGTCATTCTACCAGCATGATACAGTCTGCGTTTGTTTACAGTGCTTCATTATTTCTCAGACCCTTGTCAGGATAACATTGATGATTTGAAGGAAATCTACCATTGAGGGAGGTAGTAGACTGAGTGTGCAAATGCATAGGTATCAAATTGCAGTTTGAAGTTTATCTTTCCATATCAACATGCCACAACTGATGATGTAGTCATTACGTCAAGCAATAAACCTTATTTGCGAAGTTTATTCCATATTTCCGTTAACTTTAAATGTACAAATAATTTATCGTATTAAAAGAATTACATATAAATACATTTTGGATACAAGAATAAATACGAAAACCCTGAGCTTAAACATCCCTCCCCCCAAGAGAGACGTATCAACCAGATTTTCCATTCCACGAAATGGTGTCAAAATAATAATACAACTTCCCACATTTCGGCAGGAGTGTCCAAAATTCCATGAACCACACGACCAACCATCTCCAAAATTCATTCCTGACGTTACACCTGACGTTACATCTGCGTCAAACATTTGGAATGTTGTGGAAACTACATATCCTTATAAACCCTTTAAAGGGTGTTGAAGAGCTGCCTCATAAGTGTTAAATACTCGTTCTTGGATTATCTCTTCTAGATCTTCTACAGCTTCACTCCGGTTCTCTTTCTCATTAACTTATTCTTCACTGACTGACGCGGGCACGGAATCGGTACTTCTGCGATGGAAGGCCCTCCCTCCTTTTCGCACAATAACACTCTTGAAGAGCCCAGTGGCAGACCCAAACCTCCTGCGACAAATTCAAATGTCACTCTCGTTCTTTACTTATGATGGTGCTGCAGTAACACAGACGCAGCATTTCTGGCTTCCATCAATTGAACATCGTATATACTTCATCCATTTGTGTTGTTTTGAGGACCAAAACGAAGCGTATCACCTGTAGTCAAAAGGCAGTCGCTGTCGAAACAACTGGATGAAGGCCATCAAACGTAAGACCATGCGAATTTTCGAGGATTGTCGTTTGGATGGCCACGTCGAAGTGGTGGGGCAGCGTAAAACTCTGCTATGGAATCCACATGTCATGCTGAGTTCTCATCAAATAAAAATTACTATAATAATCCCCCGTCTCCTCCGAATTGGAAGAAATTCTACAGCTTCTCTACACTAGTTTTACATTGTACAGGACTATTGGAGAAAAATGCGTGTAAGGAATCGTTCACACGATTGTCAACTTCGGACACCAATACTGCCTAACGACAGGTCTCAGAGGTTATCAAAAACAGAAATCGTTCCGTGTTGCACTTACTCTGAGCCATAAGTAATCCGCACACTGTTATCCAATTCTCATGGTTACAACCTCGTCAGATCGCAGTGAACCACAATTACAGTCGTAATTTCCGCATAATGGCGCTTCTCAAGAACATTTTTTAACCATCTCTATTAAGTTTTCAAGACATGCTCCCGACGAACAAACTGCTTGGAGTTTGGAACCCAGGTCTTCCTAACAAATCTATCCATTCACCGCAACCCATATCCTCCATTTGGGAGACATAACGGGGGATCATTCTGTAGGTCACCTAAATGGGGAGGTATTAAATTGACCTAAACCAACCCCACACTCCTATAGGGTACTTCCCTCTTTAAGAAACCTTGTTCACTAGATGGTTCCATATCATTTGGATTGTGTGTTGCCACACTACCGTTAGAGGATAATAACAGGATTTCATTGTCATTATTTCCACGTATCTTCCCTAAAATGAAAAAAAAAAACCACGGTTTCAAAAACGTGTTACAACGAGATGGTGAAGCGTCTGGGCAAAGTTTGATCAGCAGTGAAATATTATTGCTTATTGTTAATTCCTAATTATAGTATAATAAAAATTTGGAAGGGTTTTAAAATACTAAATACGAAAAAATAGACGTAAACGTAGAATTTTCCTGCGAGTTACCATGTAAATATAGAAATAGACCGTCTTCCATTCGGTTACTAAAAATCTGTATTTGTGATGCTATTTCAACCCAAAGATTTCTCTTCTGAATTTATTTTAAAAGACTGTTCTTAATAGCTTTCGTAACATTGTGGAAATACTTTTTAACAGTTCAGCACCAACTCATCAAATTGGAAAGTTTAAGTAAAAGGTAAATAGGATGCATATACTGTACACACACACACACACACACACACACACGAGGATATATAATCTCGCTAAACGTTTTCTTCGATGCTATCTTTCGTATTACTTTGCTTCTGCACGGAAAATACTACTACTTTGTTGTAGAGATGGTTCTTGGAGTTCAGTTTAGGCTTGGTAACCAAACCTAAACTTAGCTAAGCTATGGGGCGACAGGGTTAGCTTTAATCTAAAAATAGTTTGTTCATTGACATATTTACCGCGAACATTTCATCGCGTTTCTGTCTCTTCATCCAACGCGCTAAAGAATTTGATCGCTGTTTCCACGAATCGACATGGATTATCCGCAACTTCTGAGTGACTTGACTCGCTCCACATGGTTTCTTGCTCAGTACTTTACAGTATTTTGAAGAGGACAGACAGTGTGTTCCCGAAAATACATTTACTTTTAGTCTTGTTTCTGAATATATATATATATATATATATATATATATATATATATATATATATATATATTTTATTATTTTTTTTTCTTCTGTACTCCTTTCCACATCGATTTTTCATTCCTGGTAATTGGTGACGACCCCTTAAAGACGTATTTATTGGCTTGTGCGATAAGTTCATTTCTGTCGTTTGTAAAACAAACCTTTACTTTGTAATGCAAATTAGTTAGCTGCTGGAGGCGTCTCATACACTATTTTTGTACGATGGGTTCTGTCCTTAGGAAAAAAGAGAGAGTATTTCTTAAAAGTACAGAATGGTGTAAGTGTTGCAGAGAATACTGAAACTCTTTAAAAGTAAATTTTTAAGGAATTTTAATGAGGTCAGTATCATTTGGCTTAAAATTCTAAATTTACATTACTGCAAATCTGAGTTTAATTCCTTCTGTCAACTACATTTTCCTCCTCAGATGGATGAAATTAACCGAGAATCGGAATGCGAAGATTTTACGACTTTTCGAATGCGTTCAAACTCTTCTTCTACTACGACCCCTCAAATAAATGAGGGACAGGAGAGTTTGTGTGACCCTGAAGACCCGCACTTAAGGAAGGTATCGATTCACCAATGCTCGTATTGTCCTTACAAAAGTAATGTCAAAAGGAATTTGGAGAGGCACACCATGTTCAAACACACGGGAGAACGACCTTTCCCTTGCGAGATTTGTCCCCTACGGTTTGCGATGAAAATGGATCTTCAACGTCACGTACTCACGCATACGGGAGAAAAGCCGCACAAGTGCCCTCATTGCCTGAAAGCTTTTATCCGTGAAGACCAAATGAGAAACCACGCGCAGAGGTCGAGGTGCCGCAGGCAGTTGAAATTAAAGCCTCGAGTCATGATGGAGAATTTGGAGTAATCTAAGGTTATATCGTGACCACGTCGCGACACCGTTTCCCATTAGATCAGCTAAGTTGAGCGGCGTTGGTCCATTCAGTAGTTGGATGGGTGACTGTCCTCCGTGTTCAGATGTAGCGACTCGTAGATGGGTTCGGATCCCCACTAAAGTTGTAGGTCCCCGCCGTCACGTGACTTTTGCCGTTCCGAACAAGGTTAAACAACAACAAACGTTATTATTATTGCGCATTCAAATTTTAAACACACACACACACACACACACACACACACACACACAAGAACCTGCTTAAAGTAACCACTATTGGGGCCAAATAGAATTGGTCACTTCATAAAATAAAACTTTTTCCGAAGAAAGCTAACAACAAACTGACCGTCCTTTTTCAATCACGTGTTTGATTATTTAAAAAAAAAGAAGTTAAAAACGATACATTTTGTACTGAAACCCACTTTTCAACTTATTTATTTAAATGTGGAAACATTTTTCCAGAAATTCTAGGTATGGTCACTTTGACTGATTAAATTCTGAACAAAAAATATTTTAGTTGGGTAAAACTGGTCACTTTCCACAATATGCAGGTGGTTACCATATTGAGAAAAATTTACATTGTAAATATATTATTTTTACTGGAACCGCAGAAAAGTAGTCAGTTTAGTCGGTTGACTACTATGTAAAGGTGGTCACATTGGTTGGTTGTAATATACAGGGTGTCCTAGAAGTCTGGACTCATAGGGAAAATAGACATTACACTTTTAAAGTGAAACAAACATTGCTAATGTCGGTTTTAATATTTCAGGAAAGAAAATACCCTGATGGCTCAGTATACCAATCGAGGGAAGGTGGAACTGGTATTGCTACATGTTTTCGGAAAAAGCCAGCGGGAGGCATGTTCGTGAAATAACTGACGTGTAACAATACCAGTTCCATTTCTTTTGATTGGTATACTGAGCCATCAGGGTATTTTGTTTCCTGAAATATGTAACTCTTGACATTAGAAATGTGTTTTTCACTTTAAAAAAAATGTCTATTTTCCCTGTGAATCCAGGCTTCTGGGACACCCTGTATATATACGTTAATTCTCCGTCTATGGCCTTGGGTGGTTCGAGGTTGACGGGGGTTCTGGTTTGGTGTCAGCAACGGATTTCTCACTGGGGAATCTGGTACCGTGTAGGGACTCTGAATAGTGCTATGACAACATTCCCATTTCTTCTGATCGTGAATCGGAGGATTCTCTGAAAACTTCCTGAATTATCTGACGGTTCCCGATTCTTCTTGTAGCGTATCGGAGAAATTATTAATTCTATTTTAAAACTAAGTTCTCTGGAGGAGGCACGGCTCAAAGGAGAAGACAAAGATATCCTCTTACTGTATTTTACTGACCTCCAGGTCAGACCAGACAAAATAATAAATAATTTAAAAGATTACAAGAGTTTATATATGATTTAATTTGGTGACCTTATTATTATTTAATGTTGACTCGTTTTTGTTTTTCGATTCTTAATAGGCTGAATTCTTTTGCTAACTTAATCCATATTAAGCAGAAACTGATAAAGCAAAATATTTGAAGATGAAGGCAAATTCCACTGTAACACATTTAATGTTTAAAATTAAATGCTGATTCAAGATATGACTTCATCTTTTTATGATTTAAGAGAAAATATATTAAAAAAAATGAGCACTGCAGAATTTAAGACGATTATATGATTAAGCTTAATCTAAGAAATTATTAGGTAATTTAAAAAAAAAGAAATAATTTGTCAATTACTTAGCAAAAATAAAATAGAAAGTAAATTAAAATTTTAATTATTTTTCCAAACTTGCATTTTATATACAGTTAGTGCCACGCGAGTTTGGACTTTATATGCAAAAATAAATATTTGAATTATCATTTTTACATATATATTTGTGGTTGCTTAAGTGGATGATCTGAAAAGACGGTTTAACGGGCCTTCAGGTCATATGGCCAACAAATGTAAAGAATAACATTGTAAAAATTACAAAAATAAGTTTATGCACTAGTCTCTCTTTCTTCCAAACAAAACGTTGATGGATGCCAAACATGTCGGATCACCTTGTGAAGTTGTTCCGATCTACCCGACCAATAAGCGTATATTGTTTTCAACGTCTGAGGAATTCTTTTCCTGATTGGTTTCAAGAGTCGAACGTCACAATGACATTACTCGGGGACTTCGATATACATGGATTGCGCACGCAGACACTTTGGCTCAGAGTGGCGGGCCAGAGGAGTCCTAGCCTCGTTTGGCCCAAAATGTGAATACTTTGCAAAAATGGGTAAAACATGTCTAATTATGGTACATAAACATATATATATATACGGGTGTCCCAGGAGGAAATGTCAAGAATGCACCATTTCACTCTTTGGGTATTTCTAAGTAGAAAGTATTATATCGATATGGGTCTGATTCCCAACCGTTACCGAGATACAGGCATCTACATTTGGGTAATTAAAACATAATAAAAAGGCGATCTTAGATACTATTTAATGACACTGCACCTCCACGTTTGCAGAGTACACAACACACCCTGACAAGAAACGTGACTCACTGAGCAGGTGTTAAGACGTACCTAAATAAATAATGTAAATAAATAATGTGAGGATCTGCACAGTTGCCAATGTATCATTAAATGTCATTGAATATTATCTAAGATCGGCTTTTTATTATGTTTCAGTTACCCAAATGTAGAGGCCTGTATCTCGGTAACGGTTGGGAATCAAGCACATGTCGATATAATACTTTCTACTTTGCAAATACCCAGAGTCTGGCATTCTTGACATTTCCTCCTGGGACACCCTGTATATAGATGTGTGTGTGTGTGTGTGTATTCAGATTGCATTGAAAGACGTTTTGGTTGGTACCGACAACTAAATGGCGCTAATTATTATGCCAGTGTAAGACAATTCCTTGAGGCGGAAAAAACAATAAGTCTCAAAAGTTTAATAAAATTCTCCAACTTCAGTATGTCAGAAATAAAAGATGTGTTTGAAGGGAGCAATTGTGCTAAGGAACAGCAAATAGGTACTGATGCTATGGTACTTCTTGAAAGCATTGAGTTTCAGATTGAATTAGAAAGTGTGTCACCTGACGACAATACAATTCTATTTTATATGTCTGGGTACATTGCCAGATCAATCAAAAAGACACTAAAATGCTCTTCTTGCTGTCAACTTCTTGTCAAAGATGACACAATTCCTACAATAAATATTGAGATTCCAACAGAAGGAGTGAGTGAAAGTGATACAACTAAAAAAGAAAGTTTCTTGAATGCAATAAACCGTGGTGGTTTATGTAATCCTTCTGACATAGTGTTTGTAACAGCAGTTCATGCCTATGAGCTTTATCTGCTCATCTTCAAAGTTAATTCTTTGAGATCACAAATCTTAGGATTCGAAAATCCTAGAGAAGTTTTTGTTAAAATTTTTGTTGAAAAGATGGCAGAAAATGAAAACACAGAAACATTATGTAATATTAAATGTGACAATGGTCATAACTTCAAAAAGTGTGTTGAAAAAGTTTCCCAAACAATATTTAATATTGGTGCAAAAAATTATGTTGGTGAACAGCCAAATTCATGCAGAACGGGAAAGAAAGCCGGCTACTAAGGATGATAAACAATCACCAAGTGTAAGAAAGATTGCTAAGTTGCAATCTGATAAAACGTAATTACAAATGTAAGTTACATTTTTCATTTAAAATTAGTGATCTTAAATTGTTTTTTGTTAAAATGTTCTGTTTTTGCAATATAGTTCAAAATAATAATATTGACAGGGGTGTGTCCGGGGACTTCGATACCCCCCCCCCCCCCCCTTAAGCAATGTTGAGTGGCTAGAATGTTGTTTTTTGCTCTTAGGTGTGGTTAAAAACATGGTAGGAGTCCATTATAACACATTTTTTAACTTATTACTGCAAGCAGATTTTTTACGGTCGGTCAGATTTTAATGTTTCAAGTAGAAAAGTCAATGAAGCCTGACTTTAATATACAGGGTGGCGCAAAAGTCGCGCATCATAGGAATTTCCAGTGTTGACTATAATATATTATTTTTTTCTTTTAGGTAGGGGATGGCTGCGAAATTAACAATAGACGAGAGGGTGAGCTTGGTTTTAATGTATGGAATACCAGGTACAAAAAATCGATGAATCGGTACAGAATTTAAATTCTCTACCAATTCATCGATTTGTGGTATTTCATGCATTAAAACCAAGCTCACCCTCTCGTCTATTGTTAATTTCGTAGTCATCCCCTACGCTCAGTTATGGACTATACTAGCCCATGCTGGGCACCCATTATCTCTCTCTCACACACACACACACATATCTTACAGACAATACAAAACAACGCACGTCGTATCATTACAGGATGCACTGAAACAACACCAATAGAATACTTGCACACACAAACAAAAATACTGAAAGTTAGGGAACATTTAGACATGAGGGAGCGCAATTCATGGCAGCAGCGACAACTAACCCACAACACCCTTGCTACTATATGTACAATCATGCACCAACACCTCGCACCATTAAGGTAACACCAGAGACACATTATAACCAAATACTCCATTCCATACCACGCCCCCACAGACATCACACAGTACAGAACACACACACACACACACACACACACACACACACCTAACCCACAAAGCACTGACACGACTCGGTCCGAATGAGGTCCTAGGTGCGAAGCCGCCACCCATTAATAGGTCAGAGATCAGCCTGAGCAGATCGGATCGAGTTAACTTAGCACGATTCCGATGTGGACATCACCCCAACTTACGGACATATAAACATAGACTAGACAACTCCACAAACGACACCTGCCACCTGTGTCAGGACATACCACAAACAATTGAACACATTATGACAGACTGTACCGCTCTAGCACAACATACAACACAACACAACATCACGAGTGCGCTGAACCTCTGGTCCACTCCGGAAAGGGCGATCGGTTACCCGCGTGCCGCCGGCTTGCTCGATCAGGGTGGGCTGATCGGCTAACCACCACCACCGACAACAACAACAACCTAAAAGAAAAAAATATGTATCATAGTCCACACTGAAAATTCCTATGATGCACGACTTTTGCGCGACTTTTCCTATTAGCAAAAGTGGACCTACGCGCCTCAGTAATTGGGGGTTCTGCGGTCCCCCAATTACTGGGGAGTCAATAGTTTTCGGTCAAAAGAATGCAGTCATGAAAATATTAAGCTTCACAAATCTTGATACAGTGAGTTCGGATGTGAAGCTTAAGATATTCATTGCTGCGTTCTTTTCTATAGTTTTATTGACCGAATAATTGAACCCTCAGTAATTGGGGGATCAATTATTCGGTCAATAAAACAATAGAAAAGAACGTAGCAATGAAAATCTTAAGCTTCACATCCGAACGCATTGTATCAAACAATGAAAATCTTAACTCGTTTGAGTAAAAAGTTGAAACAGCAAAGCGCATTTATATCCGAGACGGACGGACGAGACTACCTTTTCATAGTATGGATAAGATATATGAGCAACATATCCGTATGCGCACGTTAAACTCTATAGTCTCAACTCGTTATAGTATACAGTGTCCCATAAGTTCGGTCTCAGGAAAATTTATTTAAATTAAATTTACAAAAGTGATACATCAGAACTAAAACAAATGTTCAAATTGGTGTCTTGTTTTGGAACTTTTTTTTTTTTTTTTTTTTGCAGGTAGAATAACGTAATGGCTAATGGCAATGAGTTACACTCCTCAGTAAAAGGCGGAAATTGTTTTTTTTTTTTGCGTGCTTCTGGCTTTAGCCAAAGGCAGCCATTGCGTGTTATTCTACCTGCAACAAAAAAAAAAAAGTTCCAAAACAAGACACCAATTTGAACATTCGTTTTAGTTCTAATGTATTACTTTTGTAAATGTAATTTAAAATATATTTTCCTGAGACCGAATTTATGGGACACCCTGTATTTAGGTATGGATCTTACGTCAAATTGAATAAAAAAAAAGAGTAAAATCGTAAAGAATTTTTTTAACTTTTGAAAATTTTTTCGATGCGTTTAACTATATATATGTATATATATATATATATATATATATATATATATTCGTAGATTATATTCTGTGCGAAGTTAGATCTCGAGGAGGAGCTTGGGAACTAGCTGTTATTATTTCTGTAACGCTCGAAAGATTAAAATAAAAAAAAAAACCTTTACCGGTTTTGTGAGATTTTGTTCTTAAGTTTTGACAAATGGCATGAATTTAGCAATTTCTTATTATTTAAACCCGTGCGAAAATCTGGATGCAATTATGAGACAAGAACTGAAGTAGCTCTCCGCGATATTCGAAGAGGCCGAGACCAGAATTTAGGAGAAACATTAGTCAGAGTGCTCAGAGAGGCTTTGCAAACCATTGAGGTTGACGGAGAGTTGTTTGGTAGACTCTGTCGCGTTCCTTTAAAAAAATATGTTAAATTGGCGTTGGAAGCGCGAGAAAAGAATACAGTACTGGTCACAATTGAGGTGTCACGTTTTTGAAATTGATCAAAATATTTTGCTCTATCTCCCAAAACCGGTAAAGAATTTTATAACGTCCTTTATAGAGGCCGTTAAGATAATTTTGACCGAGAAATTAATTATCTTTGAACATAGCAATATTTTCACTTTGAAATTTGTTAGGGAATTTGAAGGGAGGCCTAAGTCGTTACGCAGTTGTCATTCGCGACTGGATCATCTGCTTAATAGTAACGATAGCACTGGTAGAGTATAAGTGATATTGTTTGTCATTTATAGGATTTATATCATGCCAGTAAAGTTAATCATATATACAGTATAATCGATGCATTCATAGTTCAAGTGGAAGTATGAGGAGTTAAACATCTTTTGTACATAGAGCACCATTCCGCCCATACCCCTGTTTCAGGGTACGAGCAGTTCACAGCAGCATTGCCAAGCAATTTGGAGGGCAAAGTACTGATGAGGCTTTCGTGCGTGGTTCATCACCACTGAAAGCAAACAATGCTCTGTGTTAGTATTGTCCAAAGAATATCCGTATCTGTATTCAGTTTATTGCAATTTTCGTTAGTTTGTATTGTAGTCAACCCCAGTTATTATCCTGGTGCGTGATTCTTCAGAAGGAAGATGCACCGTACGTTTGTGTTTCTTTCCTGAGGCAGCACAGATTTACTTGTATAAATTACAGTTACACTCATACTACCACCTCAGGCGACACAAACTGGACCAAGAACTAAAAGTATCCGTAATCACAAATCGTCCGTATATAAGCCTCTGTTCAATTTATTTATATATATATATATATATATTTTTTTTTTTTTTTTTTTTTTAAGTTCGGGAAGAACCGATTCGCCTCTATTTAAAAGGGCATATCTCAGCGGAAAAACAAAGAAAAAGTGAGAGGAAAGACAGAGGAAAAAGAAAGGGTGGAGGGGACAGTCGAAGTGGAAAAAGACCAAGGATGACAAGGACTGCAGGGTCGAGCCCCATCATCCTTGGGTGCTAGGGCCGGGAGGGCGCACGTGAAACCTCCAGGAACAAGCACGTACAAACGAGCACAAAGAGCACGAGCTTAGAACCCCCTTGCGGGGATATATATATATATATATATATATATATATATATATATATATAATACATATATATATATTATATATATATATAAGCACTCCGGACAAAAAATTAGTCACCCCTAATATCACCGATAGTAGGAAGTTCAAGGTCACACAGAGGGCGCTGATGTAGCATTGGTAAGTGACAAGTAGCGGTGACGTAGCACACAGGATCAGATCTGTTTCGTGAGGTGGTGAAGAACAAAGTGTGTGTTGGATATAGTCTGCAAAATGGGTCGTGAGGCAGACGTTACTCAGTGGCAAAAAGGAGCCATCGTGTTTGGCAGAGCCCACGGACACAAAATGTCTGAAGTAGCCCAATTTGTTGGTGTGTCAACGCGTACTGTCCAGCGAGTTTACAAGAGTGGTGTAGTTCGCAATCAACTGACAATCGACGGCGTAACTGTGGCCGGAAAACAATTCTCGACAATAGGGACGCCGCCATGTTTCTCGTCTAGTAACTGCAAATCGTTTTCAAACCAGAGAACAATTGCTCCAAGAAAACCAATGAGGTTCTCCAGCGACCAATTTCCGAACGGACATTGCGACGAGAACTGCATGCGATGGACATCTGGAGCAGGGTACCACGGAAGAGGCCGCTGTTAACAGCAAGTCACAAATTGGCACGTTATAAATGGGCTCAGAGGCACAAAAACTGGACTGCGGCAGATTGGAAACGTGTAATTTGGTCCGATGAGTCCCGTTTTTGTTTGTTCTCCAATGATGGGAGGCGACGAGTACATCGCAGGTCCAATGAAGCCTTTAATCCTGAATGCGTCGAAGGTGTTGTTCAGGCGGAAACAGAAAGTGAAGCGCAGGACTCTGGCGGAACTTCGGGACCGGCTGATGAACGAGTGGCAGCAAATCGATGTTCAGTACATGCACAACCTCGTAGTCTCTGCTCGCCGGATTCGTGCGGTTATCAAGGCCAGAGGCGCCGTCACACGTTATTAGGTACATTCTGAGAGGGGTGACTAATTTTTTGTCCGGTGTGCTTATATATTATATATATATATATATATATATATATATATATATATATTTATATATATATATATTATATATATATATATATATATTATATATTATTTATAATATATATATATATATATATATATATATATATATATATATAATTATATATATATATATATATTATATATATATATATATATAATATTATATATATATTATATATATTATATATTATATATATATATATATATATATATA
>JAJOZX010003464.1:125000-305000 GCA_023014485.1 Bathynomus jamesi | reverse complement strand
GATGTGGAAGTTTTTCCCACCCAAGCTCCTCAATTTTTGAAGAAGTGATCCGAGTGGTATGAGGACGTGCGTTGTCGTGGTGGAACACGATTCCTTTCCGATTAACCAAAGAAGGTCTCTTTTCTTTTAGTGCAGTGTTCAATCGATCCAGTTGTTGATAGTAGACTTGAGCGGTGATTGTTTGGTTGTGTGGTAAGGTTTCAAAGTGTATTACACCACCTTTATCCCACCAAACACCAAGCAACACCTTCCGAGGGTGAAGATTTGATTTTGGCTGTGGTGTCGCTGGTTCTCCGGCACAAACCCACTGTCGACGGCGCTTAACATTCTGGTACAGTATCCACTTTTCATCACCAGTCACTAAACGGTGCAAAAACGGATCTTGGAGTTCACGGGAATGAAGAGCTGTGCTAATGTTTACCCGCACCCTCAGATTGTCGACCGACAATTCATGTGGCACCCATTTTCCTAACTTAGGCACTTTCCCCGAGTTGTTGCAAATGTCGATGGATGGTGGACGGGGATGAATTGAGTTTCTGGGCCAATTCTTCGACAGTTGTTGAACAGTCTTCTTCAAGTGCGGCTAACAGCAGGTCATCATCAAACTCAGCAGGGCGTCCAGAGCGTGCTGCATCTGTCAAACAGCAGTCACCATTCCTAAACTTTTGAAACCATCTTCGACATTTCCTCACATGCAGAATATCGTTGCCATAAACGTTCTAAATGTTTCGCTTTGCTTCAGTAGCACTATTCCCTTTTTTGAACTCGTAAAGCATTATATGCCTGATATGATCTGATACCGCCATGTTTATGAGGGGTTCACATAAAGCAAAAAACACGTCTTCACTGGTCAAGGTCTGTAGAGTATGTAGCGAAATACGATAGATCTCTTAGATATAACTTTCGGAAAATTTATGCTTAAAACCGAGTAGGACTAGTTTAAACTTGTCCTTTTTTACGATAGATTAAGTTTAAACTAGTCCTACTCGGTTTTAAGCATAAATTTTCCGAAAGTTATATCTAAGAGATCTATCGTATTTCGCTACATACTCTACAGACCTTGACCAGTGAAGACGTGTTTTTTGCTTTATGTGAACCCCTCATAAACATGGCGGTATCAGATCATATCAGGCATATAATGCTTTACGAGTTCAAAAAAGGGAATAGTGCTACTGAAGCAAAGCGAAACATTTAGAACGTTTATGGCAACGATATTCTGCATGTGAGGAAATGTCGAAGATGGTTTCAAAAGTTTAGGAATGGTGACTGCTGTTTGACAGATGCAGCACGCTCTGGACGCCCTGCTGAGTTTGATGATGACCTGCTGTTAGCCGCACTTGAAGAAGACTGTTCAACAACTGTCGAAGAATTCGCCCAGAAACTCAATTCATCCCCGTCCACCATCCATCGACATTTGCAACAACTCGGGAAAGTGCCTAAGTTAGGAAAATGGGTGCCACATGAATTGTCGGTCGACAATCTGAGGGTGCGGGTAAACATTAGCACAGCTCTTCATTCCCGTGAACTCCAAGATCCGTTTTTGCACCGTTTAGTGACTGGTGATGAAAAGTGGATACTGTACCAGAATGTTAAGCGCCGTCGACAGTGGGTTTGTGCCGGAGAACCAGCGACACCACAGCCAAAATCAAATCTTCACCCTCGGAAGGTGTTGCTTGGTGTTTGGTGGGATAAAGGTGGTGTAATACACTTTGAAACCTTACCACACAACCAAACAATCACCGCTCAAGTCTACTGTCAACAACTGGATCGATTGAACACTGCACTAAAAGAAAAGAGACCTTCTTTGGTTAATCGGAAAGGAATCGTGTTCCACCACGACAACGCACGTCCTCATACCACTCGGATCACTTCTTCAAAAATTGAGGAGCTTGGGTGGGAAAAACTTCCACATCCTCCATATTCTCCAGACCTTGCGCCTTCAGATTATCATCTCTTCAGGAGTCTGCAAAACTATCTTGACGAGAAACAGTATACTTCTTTAGATAACCTGCACACCAGTATTTGTACGTTTTTTGCCTCAAAACCGCCTGAATTTTATAAACATGGCATTGAAAAGCTTGTAGGACGTTGGCGGAGTGTCATTGATTCCGATGGGAAATATATAATAGATTAAAAAGTTTCAGTTGAGTTTTTTTTTGTCCTTCAAATTCCGATCTAAAAAGCGACATTACTTATGGGATGACCTGATATATATATATATATATATATATATATATATATATATATATATATATATATATATATATATATTAGTGATGTAGGTCACATCCGCATCCGCATCCGCGGAACATCCGCACATTTTCTCGCATCTGCATCCGCACTTTGGACCGGATGTCGTGCGGATGTGGACCGTTGAGATAAAACGTCATTAATAAGCGGAAATTATCAAATTCTACTATAATAATAGAACTAGTTCATTGTGCGCAAAAGTGATGCAAGCGACAAGACGAGAGGCTGTTCTTGTATGAAGTTACTCTCTTGCAACCTACTTAGATCCACGTTACAAAGCTAAGTTATTTTCACCTAGTACATTAGAACGAGTTAAATCATCACTTGGCAAAGCAGTTGAAGAGCTTCAATCTCTTGAATCTGTCGCTTCGCCACCCACCAAAAGAATAAAAGTTTCAGTGACAGAACCAACACCTTCAACAAGCAAATCTATCACAGAATCTCTCTCAGTTTCTTGAGTCAAGCAGCGATGACGAGACCTACGCGATGTCAAAAGATGTAGTAAAAATGATCGAGAGCTATCACCAAGAAAAACGCCTGGCTGCATGTGACAATCCTATTAGTTGGTGGAAAAATACGCAGAATATCTATCCATACTTGAGTAAACTTGCAAGGAAACATTTAGCACGTCCTCCAACAAGCGTACCAAGCGAGAGATTATTTAGCAGTGCTGGATTAATATATGATGAAAAGAGAAACAGACTGGCAGCAGAAAAGGCAGAAAAATTAATGTTCCTTAAGCATAACCTTCCTATAATTAAGTTTGAATATTAAACGATGAACATCTTAGTTTACTTTATTTTAATTACTCATTTATAAATATTCCTAATAAAACTTTGAACTTAATATAAATAGTTATCAAGCTAATTAAAGATCTCTTTCTATAAGGGTGGAGGTTGGGGAAAGAGGTCGGGTAACACAATTATGGTTTCTAATTGTGGCTGAAACTCAACAAAATATAACGAATTTATTTGCAGACGAATTCACTAATTGATTTCTATATTAGTTAGATGCTTGCTATTATTTTATATGTTCAGGGAAAAGTACAGCAATTATTGTACAATTAATCAATTATACTACATTATAGCTACAGCTCTCTCTATATAATAACTTATTATATACGTTAAACACAACAAATCTCGAATATATCCTAAAAAATAACGAAAATGTAGACATCCGCATCCGCATCCGCGGATGTTTAAATCAAACATCCTCATCCGCATCCGCGGATGTGACAAAAATGACATCCGCTACATCACTAATATATATATATATATAATATGCGAGTATCTTCATCAGAATCAGAGGTACTCAGCTCAGTACCACAAGGAACAGTATTAGCTCCACTACTCTTCATAATCATACTAACTGACATAGATGAGGACTTTACCAGAGACAGCACAGTAACATCCTTTGCCGATGACACAAAGATCAGTAGAAAAATAAGAAACCCAGAAGATATAGGGTCTCTACAGACAGACATGAACAGAATCTACAAGTGGACGGAAGACAGCAGTATGAAGTTTAACACGAAGAAATTTCAGTTGTTACGGTACGGAAAAAGAGAAGACCTAAAATCCATGGAATATTATACCCCAAATGGACAGGAAATTCAGAGAACTTCGAGAGCAAAAGATTTAGGGGTTGTAATCATACCCAAATTGGAATACTGCTCGGTCCTAACATGTCCGTATAAAAAAGAAGACATTAGACAGCTAGAAGGGATTCAGATAAGCTTCACAGCCAAGATCAAGGGGTGCAAAGAAGTAAATTACTGGGAAAGGTTACGCGAACTAAACCTATATTCACTGGAAAGGAGAAGAGAGAGATACACCATTATTTACACTTGGAAAATAATGGAGAAACTAGTCCCTGATCTTACTCTGAACGCTGTAACTCCCCACACAACTGTGGAAAGTAGAAAAGGAAGACTGTGTCGTGTTCCCAAATTAAAGGCGAGAGAGGGCATGACTCCAGATTTGAAAAAATTTACTGGAGCACATCTCTGAATTTACTTTTTTTTCCCTTACACCACTAGATAGGTTAATGATAGTAAACTCTTGAATTGACGACATACCAATTACAAATTGTTTTAGCTAAACATAATAACACAATAATGTACAGTTTATAACTCACCTTAAGTTTATTTATTCATTGCAGCAGCAACAGTGGACGATGTTAGACCTTGCATGTAGGCATTTGTTGTGAATTTACCGCCATGTATGCTTGGCCACTGATCAATGGCTTTCTGTGTGATCATTACAGCAGATCTAGTGCCTGGAGCTGGACCCTCCTTCACAATTCTGCACAGCTTAGTCAAATGAGATGGCTTAATGGATCCTTTGTGTTCAACAATGTAACCAAGAATGGAGAATGTCCCTTCAGCTGGTGCTTCACTCCAGGCAGTTGATCCATCTTTATCAAAATGCTTTAATCTCTGTGATTCCTTTCCACAGCTGTTCTATATATTCTGTCAGCCAATTTATCACTGAGTCTTTTGTAAAACTACTTTCAGATCTGGTTCTGGATGGTCTAGCAACTTCAGCAACCTGGTAGTAATCAGAACGTTTCTTGATGTATTTGTAAACTTCATTTAGGATGTAATCCTCAGCTGTTAGTTCCTTTTGCTGCCCTGTGGTATCGTGCTTAAATTCAGAAACTACATCATTTGCATTTCCTCCATTAGCTAATTTGGAAATTGTTTCCATCACTCTTAACATAACAGTTTTCCCTCCTTCTTTATAAAATATATTTTCTACAAATTCTGCACTAACTGTGGTTTTTTGAGCTACTTGCAACATAACCTTTGTTACATAGGAAATCAATACATAGAACTTGGCACTAATTTCTTTCTCTTGTGGATGATCAAAAAACACAATTTTCCACAAATCTGTCAAATTGATCAAATTCGTAATTAACCATGCGAGTATCAGATTTGAGTTTTGGTCTCTTAAAACCAATGATATTGTCAAGGCCTGATCTCAGATTTGAAGAGTGATTCTGAATAAAGTCTAAAAGCTCACTTAGTTTACAAATTTTCTTCAATGCATCAACGTGGGCTCTGTTCACAAGATGCATTAAGTCCCATCGAAATTTGAAATTTTCTCCAAACAACTTTTTCATTTCGTTTTTAAATGGCTCGTTGTCCTTACAAAAAGCCCCATCTCCAACCATTCCAGATACCTTGGATTTAATTGCTTCTTCAGATAGTTTCAAGTGATTAGGAGACTTCAACACATCAAAAATTTCATTGGCCAAATAAACTCCTGATTTGCTGCGTACTAAATTTATCCCAGCAAGTTTTACAGTCTTATCTTCTTCACTCATAACTAATACAACTAGCATGCTTAATCCCAAAATTGTTCCAATGTCAGCTGTTATTGTTACTGAAGTTTGTTCTAAGAACCACTTTACAGTTTGTTCTTTAAGTTGATTATCTAATAGCTCACAAATTGTCTCGCACGCATGTGTGCTATGATTCAAATTTCCAACCTCACAACCTGACCTATGTAATACAGCTAGAAGTACTGGATATAGAGCCCATGCAGTGTTTGTTTTCATTATGTAGTATAAGATGTTGCCACATAAGTCTTCTATGCGTTTAGTAGTGTTCCGAGATGATGTTTTCATCACTTCATAAACAGCAGCTCTTTGATGATGCTGAAGTTTAATTAAATGTCTCTTCAGGTGGGTTTTCAGATTTCTAAACCATCTCTCTTGATTTTCTCCTTGTTTGCATACTTAGGTTAAATCTTTAACATTGAAGTAACCTTTTATGTTAGAATGTTTGTCTGAAGCACATGCTTTGGGGTCTGTGCAAGCTATGCAATATAATGTAAACATTTTATCATCAGAAGCATCATCAATATCTTCTTGATTATCATCATCTTCATCCTCAACAGCTATATCTACATCAGACATATTAGTGTCACTATTTGCAATGTTTTCCATTATATCACTTGGTACTGAAAATGAATCATCAGCATGCCCTAAGATCCTTCTTTTCCACCAATTTGAATGTAGATTTGATCAAATCATTGTTCAGGATTTCTTGTATTGATTTACACTTGCTTAAATGGGCTATGGAAATGTCAAATTTGTTGCTTTTTGCTTTATTAGATTTGGATGCAACACTTGAACTTGAAGGCATATTTTGACTCTTCTCTTTATTAACCACAACAGCTTGGTGAGTTTCTTTTGTTAGGCGCAAAATTGCATTCAATGTCTTCTGGATTTAGGAATTTTCAAATTCCTCTAAAGCAGTTTTGTTAGTCTGATGCGCAGATTCCTCACTTACCTTTTGTTTCTTAGGTGGAGGAGAAGCACTTTCTTCAGTCTGTGAAACATCTAGTGAAAAAGTTTCATTTTCTAGATTAGCAGTTGATGAAGTTGGTTCATTTTTCTGAGGTCTAGCACTAGCACATTTTGTGAACAAACTAAATGACTGCTTTGCCGTATCTCTTTGCTGCACTTCATCCTGGTATTTCTTTACTGCAATATCTAAGCTGTGGGCCCAAACTCTGGGACCTCTTGTATTGTAACAAATATTTTTTTTGGAATTAAAATGTTCCTCCCAGTTTTGCTTCTTTGAATATTTGTTCTTGCATTGACCACAAAAGTAACCCCTTTTAACACCCTCACTTTTCTCTCCAACTTCATCAATATTAGGATCCATTATTGATTATTGACTACCTGAAAAAATACAAAATAAGTAAAAGTTAGTAAATATAGTATGGTAAAAGTGAGTAAAAGTAAGTAAATATAGTACAATGAAAGTAAGTAAAAGTAAGTGCTTTAAACTTAGTAAAAGTAAGGAAGAGTAAGTAAAAGTAGGTAAGTTAAAGTAAGTAAAAGTAAGTTTAAACTTAACTAAACTTTTCAATTCTAGAGTCATGGTGGATTACTTAAAACCGCACAAGTAATTATCTGGCCAATTTATCAAACCTGGCCGAGATCAATGGAACATAGTCCAATCCTGATAATTTTATATTAAAAAAATATACGTTTTAATAAAATTTTAATTATCAAAACATTGAAGCTTAACAAAAAATAAAAATAATTGTTAAATATGGAATTACCAACTAAACTTAAAATAACTAAATTTGTAATTTAAAAAAATTGGTTTGTACAAGAACGTATACGCAAAAAAATTGCATAACGTCTAGCGGATGAACAAAACCCAAACCCAAATTTACTTTTTCTCATGGTCAAATTTACTGGAGCAATGCTCCCAAGATCCCAGGAATCTGGAGTCATGAGAGAGGGAACATCCTTAATCCTGAAAGAAAATAGTTTTGTTGTGAGAGGACCAAAACTGTTTAATCAGCTGCCCAAAGACCTAAGGAACACGAATGGTGTTGCAGTAGATATCTTCAAAAGGAGATTAGACGCCTGGCTCAGAACAATCCCCGATGAGTCGGACGTACCTGGCTATGTGAGGTGGAGAGTACAGGGATCCAATAAACCTTAGCCCTCCCCCCCCCCCCCCCCCCGCCCATGGCCTAAACCATTAGAGGTACAGTAAAACTAAACATACCTTACAAAAGAGAATTTAATCCTGCATTTAATGAGAAACAATTAAAACTTGGTGTTCCTGCCATTGGCTTCCAAGACAGCCTGAATTCGCTTTGGGTAGCTTGCCAAAAGTGACGTGAATAGATCTTGATCGTTACGCAAATTTGCTAAAACAGTTTCAATGTGTTCCGTCATTGTATCCTTCGAAAATCGATTTGCTGCAGGTTCTTGAAACAAAAGACATTCAACCTTGTCCTTTATAACTGATCCAATGTGTTCACAGACGTTCAGGTCAGGAGAATTTCCTGGCCATTCTTCATTTCCAAAGAAATCGATCTCATGGTTCCGCAACAACTGTTGAGTGGCTAATGCCTTAAAGCAGGGGGCCTTATCGTGCAGAAGTGTGACCTGATCGACATCCATAACATTGTTTGGGTTTCTTAGAAAAGGAATGACATGCTGGGATAGAATAATATCACGAAAATACTGTCCATCCCAACTCAGACCATTTGGCTTCAGCACCCACATGAGCTTTGCAGTGAACAAAACAAACACACCAACACAGTCTGGACTTTTTAATAATTCGCGATAATGTTCATTGTCATCGATTTCATCTGGTGTTGTGGCCCACACTCGATCATTTAGGTAGTTAGGCCGTGTTACCTAAACAAAAAATTCATCGGAGACAGCTAAATGCATGAAATCATCCACATCCCAATCTTCAAAATAATGGTCAAACCACATTCTGTACCGCTTTCAATGATGTCCTTTGTTTCCTGAGAGAGTGGCAAATTTGGGCGCCCAGGTTTGGTTGTATCCATTTCACATTCATCCAAAGTTTTATTCCAATTTCTTTTGACGAAGTCCTCACTTCTTCGCAACTTTTTGGCAACCCATGAACGTGTTATAAAGGTGGCTCCAGCATCACGAGCTTCCCGAAATGTTATTGTTCGTATGCGATCTATCACACGTTGCCTCTCCGAATCACCAATTAATTGAGAAGCCATTATATTATCACTTTATCAGCTAGAGTAATTTTAATACCTGCAATAAATAAAGAATTTTATGTATTTTTATAATCACTAAAAACTAGTTCGATATAAGTAAACATGTAAGCTGCAAATGGGGGGGCTAAGGTTTTTTGAAACCCCTTACAAGAAACCAACTCTCTACTTCACCAGGCCAACTCGAGAGGACGGGCGACAAGCTTGACCTTCGTGAAATGAGGAATCATCGCGTGGAACTTTTGAAAGGTTAAAAGGAAAGGTGTGTGTGTATATATTATATATATATATTATATATAACCTTTTTTAAGTTTCCATTTTGAAATAAAATCACTTAGTACTGATAAATATCCACTGTACTCATATGTAAATGAAGTGAATTCTTAACATGTAACCCGCTATGGTTGCTTTGTGGCGAAGCACTCCGCTGTTCATCTTAAAGTTGTGGGTTCGACTCTTAATTCGGACTGAAAGTTTCGGCTGTTGAAGCGCTTCTGTGGGTCTTCCTTGTTGGGGTAGTAGTCCGGATCGCACGTAAACCGTACGGTCCCTTCCGTCATGAGGGTTAAATGACCCAAAAGTTTATATATACAGGGTGGGAGAAAAGTCTCCAAGGATTTTATACATAACTATTTAGTTAACAACATTATACAGGTAAGTGTTCAAATGATGAAACAAATCAAACAAAAAGTCTATCAGAATTTTATTCATTCAAATATTTTGTTAAATTGTAATTTAATCTTGAAAGAGTTCTCATTCCGCTATGATACATTTGTGGATTCTCTCTCTGAAACTCTTCATTGCTCTTCTGGACGTATCGAGTGCGATCCTTTTCAGTTCTTCATCTATTCTGCGGCCAAGGGCATTCACATTTGGATTGATGAAACCAGGAGTGTAGAGTTTGTTACGCAAATAAGCCCAAAGCCAGAAATCACGTGGGGTTAAATTGGGTGATCTGGCTGGCCACTCGATGAGACCTCGCCGCCCAAGCCATCTTCCTTCAAGGTTCGTATCCAGAATCTCACGGGCAGCCGCGGAGTAATGTGGCGGCGCTCCGTCATGTTGATGAAGCCAACACCGTTAGTAAACTGTGACAAAACGTTCTCTCTCAATACCTGGGAATAGCGTTTTCCATCCATCCTATCTCTCGGCATGTCAAAGGAAATGAGTCCTGAATAAACCAATACACGCCCAAACTGTTTTAACGGGTTTACCCAATCGTATTTTTGGGATTTTCTTTCGCCCAGTGGTGAACATTGCGTTTGCTTCCTTTACTCGTTAAACCGAAGACGCATTCATCTCAAAATTTGATCTTTCGAACGAAATATGGATCACTGTTGAACTTTTGTCTCGTTGTTTCAGTAAACTGCAGGTCGATCAGAATCAGACATGGGGTCATTACAAGGTTTATCATTATCATTACATTTTTGTTTCATTATCATTACATTATCATTACAAGCCCTTCATTATCATTGTAATGATAATTACAATATTGAATAAGCGCTCCATCGGTGCACTGGAGGCAGGGATGCAAAGATGCTTAGCAGCAAGAACAGATACGTCAGGATACAGATGTGCATTGTCCCTCCACCATGTCAGGGGATTGCAGTCCTCATCAATGCAGGGCTGGTCAAGGTAGCTGTCCACCTGGCTGACAATAGGGTTCTGAGAAGCTGTAGAGGGAGCTGCAGCAGCCGTAAAAATGAACAACTTGCACCGCTTTGGTGCTGGCTGGGACTGGGAGGAATCGGAAGCCGCATATATATATTCATATTGAAATTACACTGTAATGAAAATGTAATGATTCATTACAGACCTTTCATTACCATTACCATTATTGCCTCGAAATTTCTTTCATTATCATTACAAGAGATTTGTAATTAATTATAATTAATTACCATTACAAGAGATTTGTAATTAATTATAATTAATTACCATTACAATGATGATGACCCCATGTCTGATCAGAATCATCGTCATATATGAGGTGAGAGTAAATGGGTTTGTAATCGTGGTACCACTGTGATTTCCATAGTTTTGCTGCTAAAAATTAGGAAATATCGAATTCCTGAGCGACTTTTCTCGTTGAAGTTTTCCACCGTCACCGTTACTGGCCTTCCACCTTCTGGATGGCTCCCTGTTTCCAAAAGTTTGAGCTTCCAGCATCGAAGAGTGGTTGCATTTGGTGGTAGTTTATTATATTTTTTCTTGAAATAAACGCAAACTTTCTTCACAATTATAAGAAATAGTCCACGATACAAGATAGACTTTTTCTTCATTGCTGTATTCCATCCTTACTGACATGGCGCTGACTGGGGCTAGGGTCTAGAGTCTAGGGCCTTCCTGTTCTAGCCTGCAGTGATACCATTGGAATTTATATATTAACAAATTATTTGTACGTATAAAATTCTTAGACTTTTCTCCCACCCTGTATATACACATTTTTTTGTGAAGATTTGTTTTAATTTTTTGAATATATAAAAAATGCCGTCACGATTTATTTTTAATTACGGTTATTAGCACAGTACAGTCGGTTACAAAAGTCGCGATATACTTGGTCATACCAATGTTACGACCCAGTATATCCCGACTTACGTAACTGATGGTACATTCAGGGAAACAAAGAAAAGTGACGAGTAACTGAGATTTGATAATCTATTGGTAAGTAATAACAGTGATTATTTTTTTAATCTCCATTAAGTACTATATTCTTACGATGCGAGAGTTCAGTGAGATTTTGGTCATTATTTGAGCTACTGTAATGTCATTGAGCGATCGAGATTCAGTTCACATGGCTCGTTATTGTTACCTTCCCATTGAAATGAGATACAAAGATCTTACTCTTAAACCTTTTTAGGCTGCGACCCAAATTCTGGTTGCGGGGCTAGCTCGGTGACTATGCCTTCAAACAGTTCACTCGTAATAGCTAATAAACTAAATAATTAATGGTAAAATGATGAGGGATGACAAATAAATGATAAATGACAATTTAATGACCCAATCAAAGTGGCTTGGCGACCCAGGCCGTTAAGAACCACTGTCTAGCTAAACCTTTTATTTTGAGGTATTTCTCAACAACTTCGAATTATTAGTAAAATTCTCCGAGTGAATTCTCATACGAAATTTACATTCTTCAATTTTTAAAACGCAAGTTTTCAACTCATTTTTTTTTAGCATTTTTTTGTTTTTTTTTTGTTTTTTGTCCACATTATTTGTAATGCAGTGCTACTTAAAAGTTTTCATACAGTTAGGAAAAGTTTTTGTTTGTTTGTTTAAAGAAAAATAAGTGGGTTGATAACTCGGATGTTTGGCAGAATAAAGACATGAATCCCCAAAAATCATTTGCACCTTAATTTATTGAAAAAAATTGCGTGATTTTATATCACAAAGGTTTTATTTACAAAATAGGCTGAGCAACGGTATTTGTACAGATATAACGTTTTTGCAAATTCGCTAAAACACAACTTATTTTTTACTTTATCTGTTTACAATTTGTGCCTTACTCTTCAAGAGAAGAGATAAAACCCTAAAGGAATGAGAAGAAGCGCTAAGGTGTGAATGTAAACAAATGTTTAGGCTAGTACGTGAAGTGATAAATGATTGACAATGGCACGAAGTAAGGAGTTATCTCAAAACCTTCCAAAGCGTATTTTGATGCTTACGAGGAAGGAGAAAGCTACAAGAACATTAGCCAAAGGTGTCGTGTTCCATATACTACTATTGCTTGCACTGTACTAATATGGAAAAGCTTCCATACAACCAAAACCGTAACTCTAAGTGGAAATCTTAATAAAAATCCTCTTGGATATTAGTTAAAATTTGTCTGCAGTAGCTGCTACTTTTCGTGAGCCGATCGAAGGTCGATGCAAAATTTGTGAGGGTTTGTGGTGATGTCATAAACTTACCCTATTTTAGTTTTTGTATTTTGCCATTGGTTAAATAATGCATAGCTACCATGCCAATTATTTTAAAAATAGATGATGACATACTTTTTAGTTGATTTTTTTTATCTCGGATTTTGGAAGTCTCTTTCAGCATCGGCTGTCAAAAATTAAAAAAGTATGTAAAGTTTAGAACGTACAAGTCAGGTTTATTTTATACTTAATAAACATTGTGTGTGTGTGTGTGTGAGACAAAAACTCAGTCGGTTTACCTGCCTTAGCAGTTATGTATGAAGACTATGCAGTACTTGCATAAACTTACTTTATTTGGTTTATTGATTTATGACTGTTTCTGTTGCTGCAGTATCATAAATTTTGAACATGAACTTTTATGGATGGTTATCATTACGCGTCAAGGAAAACTTGCAGTAAATGATTGCTGTTTTCCAGAGAAGAAAATTCGAAGATCAAAGACGAAAAAAAAAAAGCTTTATTCTTCGCCATTACAAAAACTGATAGGCTAATTGGAGAAATTAAATTGGCCCAATTGAAATGGAAGAAAATATAATTATTTTTGTTTCAGACAAAAGTATTCATGTATTTTGTAGTTATTTGAATTTTCCTCCTCAGATGCATGAAATTCACCAAGACTCAGAATTTGAAGAGCTTGTGAATTTACAAATGCAGTCTAACTCCGCGACCACCTCTCGGATAGATGAAGTACGACGAGGTTCTTACCCCTATGGACATTCAAGCGCTGAAAGAAAAATGAAACATCAGTGCCCGTACTGTAATTACAGAAGTAGACTAAAATCAGATGTGAAGCGACACGCAATGTTCAAACACACTGGAGAACGACCGTTTCCTTGTACCGTTTGCTCGAAGCGATTTGCAGTGAAAAAAGATCTGCGTCGTCACGTGTTTACGCACATGGGAGAAAAACCACACAAGTGTCCTTATTGCTCGAAGACCTTCATCCGTGAAGACCATTTGAGAAACCACATACTGAAGGCTAAATGTCAAAACCAGCCATAAACTAACCATAATAACTTCGAATTTATTCGTAGGTAATTAAGACAGTTTTGTGAATCCATGATTTGTTCGAATGAAAAGTACTACAAATGACTTTATGATGAGAGAAAGTGATTATGAAAGATGATTTGGAAAAGCATGAAAACTGCGCAGACAGGCATAGACCAAACAGACAGACCAAACTGTTTGGTCTGTGGTTGCCTGCGCAGTTTTCACGCACTAAGTCACCGCATTTATTGCGGTTTTGTCTTATGATTTTGAAGTTTTTTAATAATTTTTCTTAATACTCCTTTTGCGTTCAGCTACCCTACCCCAAATGCAAGCGACAATGATTCATTATCAGTCAGATTTTTTGGTAAGAACAACCTTACTCGCGGCTATTATTCCTATTAATTGAGGGCCAAAGAATAAAATAATTCTGTGGTGACTGGTCCTTGAAAAACGGTGTCACCCTCGTTTGGCAATTGTCATGCCCCGAATTATGTTTAAGACTAAAACAATTTTATACCTTATGTTATTCTCCATAATAACTGAAATGTACAACCATGGGTATGAAACGGTTAAAAGGCTAAGTGTAAATTTTAAAATTAACCACAAGTTTAGTGAGAATTTAAAATTGGGCGCTTTCGTGTAACACACTCGTAGGTACATTTAAAACTAACAATCTATGATAAATGACCACAGCTTAATCAACTAATTTGTTCAAAGAAAAAGTAAACATGCATATTTATTCTTGGCTTTGAACGTGAACATTATGGTACGCAACTTATTGGTTCATATCTCGCGCAATTATTAACGCTATACAAAGTTTATTTTGGAAGTTAGTTTGGAGGATTTTTGTGATGAATATCTTTTATCTTTGCGGCAAAATATGTTGTAATCAATTTTTCTTCATTCCTTTTGCATTTGTTTAAGCTCAGATGGCAATCGAAATTTTGTATAGTTCACTGAAGGAAGTGTTTGAGGCAATGGGGATTTATTATATTTTGTATTATTAATTTAGTGATGCGGGATGTACACTTTCGGAAAAAAGTTCGCTTAGGAACAGAATTTGTAAAAATCTAAGAAGTCCCCCCCCCCCCCCCCCCCCCCCCCCCCCCCCCCCCCCCCCCCCCCCCCCCCGAATTTTTATTAGTAGAAAAAAGTTAGTTTTTTGTTACAAAGCGAACTTTTTCCCGAAATTGTACAAATGAGGGAGTTATTATTATTATTATTATTATTATATTACTAAATACCTTAGATTTTTTTTACTCTTCTCTCTACCCCTTTTTATCCCCCTCCTCACTTTCTGTCCCCTTTGCCTCATAAATTGACCATCTCTCTCACCCGCACCTGATGGAGATCTTAGGCCGAAAGTTTGTTCTCTAATAAAAACCATTTCTTATTGTGGCTTTATTCCCTCGTGTATACACAATGCGCGTACAATATTTAATAATAAAGTTTTGGGTTGTTTAACCTCTTTCGTAACGGCAAAGGTCGTGTGGCGGAGAAGGCCTACAACTTCACGCGGGATCCGAACCACGAGCCGTTGCATCCCTGAACGCGGAGGGGATGGTCACTTATTCAGGTACCCTCCAGACCCAGTGTCGATTAATCTCGCCGTCAAGCGGTATTGCAATGGGGCCACGTCGTAGTCCCCCGAAAAATATTTTTCAAAAACTAATGAACAGTAGATAAGTTGATAACATTGTTATCATAGAAAACTTTCACCGATCATGCTTTGACTGATTATCGCATAACCTCGGGAGAATAAATAAATAAATAACAATGATGATGTAACTGATTCTATGCTATAGTTATTTCAAAAACTGTTTGCAATTTAATTGTTTATAATTATTTAGTCTTCAATCATAATTTTTTTAAAGGAAACTTGACACGGAAGGCATACTATTCTCTCAATTTAATTTCAAAGCTCGGTTGATTGATAGCGTTGCTCATGAAACGGATTTCTCGGGTCGCCCATAGCCTAAAATTGGATGAAATAGAGCGTTTCACAATATGAACCAGCGTGTCCAGTTCTGCTTGAAGGAAAAAAAAAAACAACCGTCACCAATTGCTTTCTTTAACTCTGTTTCAGATTTAAAGATTCCAATTTTTTACTATTCTGATATTTACGCTTGATGAGAGTATTATTCATGTAGAACCATTGTTCAAATGGTTGTTGTCTGGTTATTATTGTGGATTTTATTAAATTGAAATAATTTCATTTGGTATAGAAATTAATAGCTGGGGTGGTGAAGAGTGAAGTATGCGAGTAATATATTATTCTAATTTGTATATTGGACCGGCATTTAATTGTAATGTAAACTTTACATTCTGAAACACTGTCGGCTCACGCGTCTTGACAAATTTCTAGTTATTGAGTGAAATGACAGATCCACTCGGTTATTGAATTCATGAGGGTTACGTTGTGGGCAGTATCGTAACACCGCCCTTCGTCGATCAGCGAAGTTAACCGACATTGGGTAAGGACGGTAGTTGGATGGGAGACCGTCCTCCGCGGACGGATTACTTAGCGACCAGTTGTTCGGATCTCGCGTAAAGCTGTAGGTTCCCTCCGCCATATGACCTTAAATGTTGCGATGGAGGTTAAACAACCCAATCACAATACTGAACTCGTGAAACTTTTTGTATCATATATGAATTAAGACCGGTTTTTTTTTTTTTTTTTTTTTTGTTTTGAGAGTTCAGTCAGATATATTTTATTCTTCAGATAAATGAGATGTGGCAAGGATTGGGAACTGTTTCGACAACGCAAAACGAGTCTTCTTTGTCGAGAAAAGAGTCGCGTTTACCTCAGCATGAAAATCCACACTCAAGACGAGAGTTAAAGCATCGATGCCCTCATTGTCCTTACAAAAGCAAGATCAAACAACACGTTAAAAGACACATTGTCTTTAAACACACGAGGGAAAAGCCGTTTCCATGTATTTTCTGTCCAAAGCGATTCGTAACTAAAACGAGTGTTCAACGTCACACGCTTATTCACACGGGAGAAAAACCTTACGAATGTCCCCAGTGCTTAAGAAGGTTTAGACATTGTAATAGTTTGAAAATTCATAAACAGAACTGTCCCAATGCTATGGAGCAAGCTGAATATGCTCATTGCAGTCACTGATTTGGTCTTCGTAGTACAGTAGTTTAAAATGAGAATGAGTTAAATCATGCTGAATCGTGTAATTGACTAATTGTGTAGTTTAATTATTAGTATTATTATTAGATAAACAGTCCAGGAGGTACATGAATGAAAAATTATCATTTTACTGGCAAACATTTAACAACCCCTCATAACCTTAAACGACTATATTTACTCCCACCGACGACGAAAAGAGAAGAAAAGTTATATTTTGCTCGTACATCTGCATGAAGATATCGCAACATTAAAATCGCCAAGGTCGTACATATTTTCAGTACGAAGCGCATTTGTGATTTATATAAAATGCTAATGAAATTATTTAACAAAAGTTAGTTAAATTAAGCTTTGTTCAGCAGAATGTATAATTTTGAAATGAAAAAATTCCTACAAACAAAATTTCTAGAAAGCACGAAAAATTACTAATCACAACTTTGGGATTTGTTCTAAAAAATTTTATTGGTCGCCAAAAATTAATAAAATATGGAAAGAAAAACGGAATATTGGAATTATAGTAATATTTTATGCTTTATATTAATTTTATATTTTTAGGCGAACTTTGTTTCGAAACTACAATGTTCGTGGCAAGATTTTTAAAGTATATTGTGTATACAATACATTACATATTAACGTTTCTGATATTCATTCTCGAAAGTTTGGTACGACTGATATTTGAGGGTTTGTAAATCATTGCGCTTTTTTACAGTTATAGGCATCCGTTGCGTGTTTAGCGTTTGTCGATTTAGACTATTAAATTTATAGTGATTATTATTATTATTATGTTAAAATGGAATTTTACGATTTATAATGATTGTTAGTTACGAATTATTTGAAAAGGGAACAAAATTATCTGTATGTTAATATAAAATTTCATAAAGAATTATTTTAAGATGGAACCAAACATCATAACGGTTACTCTTGTTTGAGGAACCAGCCAATCAAATGTAGGTCTATCTACCAGATTTAAAAAAAAAAAAAGGACCTTATTCAAGCAGTCTTGTTCGGGATCATTAGAGAGAATGTCGGTTTGGTGCTAAAATGTAATTTTGCGATTTATTTTAAATTTATTGAACTTAAGTTTTCTCCACGATCAAAATGTTAAATTTGAAATTCACACTCGCTTTCCCCGTCATGGTCATTGTCTTAATTAAAATAAATCGGAGAATAGTGATCAGCGTTGTAATTTCTCCATTCCCTCACTTTGTTCAAAGATGTAACTTCCCTGTAGCAAGTGTCGAGTCCCAAATGGCGGCCACGCTACTCGTCTACCCATTTACAGAATTCAGAAATCAGTGTGAATAAGTCTTAAGAGTGAACATAACGCGGAGAAAGAAAAAAAAAAAATAATTAAAATATATTTTTACCACAGTTTAAAATTTTGTCCTTGAACAAAAGCACCACAAAGGAAAATGGAAAGGCAGTAGCCAAGCATTCTCGTGTTCCTTTCTGAAGACGTTATCAAGTTTTACGATGTGTTGAGAAATAAATACGGCAGCGCTTGGACATTCAAAATTTTGTTTCTCTTTGCTAACTTATTTCACGCTGTAAAATAAATATTCCTTTTATAAATGATTTGTAAATTGATGCGCTTTAAGGGAATAAAGACCCACTAACAAATGGAGTTATAAGGAGCACGAGCTTTCGACCTATTCAACTTGTCATAATTGAGAATATTCACGGAGCATGATGGGATATAACATGGAAGTAATCAAAATTTGAATATTAAGTTTCTTTCCTTCTTTTACAATGCATAATATATTTTGAAGTATGACTTTCAAGTTATTTCGGATAATTAAAAGGTTAATGAGAGCTGAACATTTAAGTCCTTCGTAAACATTTTAAGCGAAAAATGGCGTATGGAAAGGGGATGAATTTTGAGTTTCTGCTCTGGCTCGAGTGAGTCTTGGTGGTACACTTCACCCCCCCCCCCCCCCCCCACATAGTGGGGAAATGAGCTTCTTGGATGTTACCTTACTTTATTTTTATTTACGTTTTCTTAATAGGATAATGATATTTTATCATCATTATCATTATAACGTGGAAGTAATCAGAATTTGAATGTTAAGTTTTTTCCTTCTCATATTGGAGGCTTTTACTATCTGTACATTTAATGAAGTAATATATAATATGATTTCCATTAAAAGGATTGTATTGACTTGTGCCATTTTTGTTGGGAGGCCCTTGAACTGTTCTCTCAATGAGATTTTATTCCCCAGATGAATGAAGCGAACCAAGGATTGGAATCATTAAGGGGTCCGCGATTGAAAATGAATCCTACTTCTTCCTCGCAAGCGAAAAGGCCTGGGGCAGGTTTCGAGAGGAACCCTCCTCGTCAGTGCTCGTACTGCGATTACAAATGCCGTACAAATGCACACTTGAAACAACACACAATGTTTAAGCACACCAAAGAGCGACCGTTCCCTTGCACTTTCTGCCCTTCGAGATTCGCCCTGAAAAGTGATCTTCAGCGACACATGCACACACACACGGGAGATAAACCGCACGAGTGCCCTCATTGTCCAAGGAAATTCATTCGTGAAGACCATCTTAGAAAACACTTAAACGCAAATAATTGTAAAAGAAAATTTGAATACATGCGCCATTTTTAGTGTTCCCTATAATAGAAACGTTCTGATTATGGGCACCCGTTTATCCTTATTCATATTATTTTAATTGTAAAGATAAAGCACGGGTGTAAATCACAAATTTTCGACAGTGACCATGAAAAGAAGAAGTCCTGAAACTGTATAGTTACGATCGTTTCTTATTACATTTGAATGTTTTGTAATATGGAACCGAAATATTGCATTTAGCATTCGTTCCTCATGCGTTATGAGCCTTTTTAATGTAGCTGATACTGCGGTTTTATGCTTAACCCGTTTGAATGCGACTGGAAGTTATGTTCTGTTTCACCTCTGGCACAAATTTGAAAAATAAACTTAATTGAAGCGCTCCAACAAAGTTGCGTAGCATTTTCAAAAATAGTTACCAGGTTAAATAGATTGTATTTTGTGTATTATCAAAACATGATTCTTCTTACTGGTTCTGTCAATACAATTTTACTCTTCAGATCATTGAGACGAATCGAGGATCAGAATGCGTCAACCATTTTCGAATGGAATCTCGCGTCAGATCTTCTCAAGTATACGAAGTTGAAGCAAGTTTCTCTCAGTTTGGTAAACGGAATTTTGAAAGAACTTCCTTCCACCATTGTCAGTTTTGTGTTTACAAAAGCAGCAACATCAGAAATGTAGAGCGTCACGTACGTTATAAGCACAGTGGAGAGAGACCGTTTCCTTGTTCGCTCTGTTCGTTGCGATTCGTAGAGAAGATCGGTCTGGACCGACACATGCGCATTCACACGGGAGAAAAACCTTATGAATGCCCTCGCTGTTCAACCAGATTCAGACAGAATAAGTCATTGAAAATACACCTGAAAAGTAAATGTGTGTTATAAACCATCCTAATGGTTTTAGCAATTATATACTGTAAAATATAAATTCTATAAAGCTATAGAAAAGCCCCTTATTTTATATCTGTTCGCTGATTGCTTATAGATGGATTATGAAGTTCTTCAACAAATGTTCAATACGCATGATTTCTCGAATAGGGATTTCTTTCTTGGATTTTAAGGTATTTTATGTTTGGATAAGCAGCGTACAAACTATATATGGTAGTTGATGATTTGTTGAATTGGTTTATTATTTTGGTCATAAGTTTTTTTTAATGCTCAAGATTAATAAATTATGCCTGGAGAAGCTGTCAAGATTAAGACCTGAATAATCGAAGAAATTTGAAAACGGACTTCGGATTGTTATTGTGTTCAATTTATCTGCGTTCCTTTGCTTTAGATTGAAAAAACTTAAAATCGAGGATTGTGGACCCGAAATTCTGGTTTAAAAAGAAAATCGAGGATTGTGGACCCGAAATTCTGGTTTAAAAAGGAAAAAATGCTTGCCGAAATTGGAAATTCTTGTTTAGTAAAAGTTTCAAGATACTGCATGGTGCTGTAATTAAATTTCATTATTATATATATAATTTGCAACAGAAATACGATATATTTCATTATATATTTATACTATTTAATGTAAAAACGTAATTCGCTATTGACAGCGAAATTGTGAAGCTGCGTAAGAACAGATTATAACTTTGCGCTTTGTGTATTTACTGTATTTGGAATGTATTACAGCTTATTTATTATCCGATACATTTCCGTCAGTTTGATAATTGTTTTAGTGTTTTATTTATGTGTAAGTTTGACTTTATTTAATAAACTTTAATTATTATAAGGGTGATCCTTTTTATTACTATTATTTTGATTGAGATTTATTCTTCAGATCTTTGATACGAATCAAGAACGAGATCCCGTTATGGACTCGCACGTGGAATCTAACGTCAAAGCGAGTCAAACAAGAGAGAAAAACGGAAATTTTTCCCAATTTGGAGAGTTCTATTTTAGAAGGAAAAACGCTCATCGATGCGCTTTTTGTCCTTACGAAAGCTACAGCAGAACGCTCGTAATAAGACATACGAGGTTTAAGCACACGGGAGAGAGGCCATTTCCATGCTCGGTTTGCTCGAAAAGGTTCGCTCTGAAAACCGACCTTCAGCGTCATATGCTTATCCACACGCAGATAAAACCGTACAAGTGCCCGCGCTGCGATATGACATTTAGACACACTAACTCGCTGAAAAAGCATTTGCAAAACCATGAATGAACGAAGTGAAGACAATCCGCAATCCATTACTGAATTGGATAAAACACGGCTCATTATAACTTGTTTAAAACGTAATAATCCAAAGATTCGAAAGTTTCTGCATTTGTAAGAGAATAATTGAGACTATAAACCAATATTTATCCCATTTATTCCGATAGATTGTTTACTGAAACTCTCATTCCTTCATTTGTCATATTTGAAAACAAACCTTGTACATTAGCTAATACAAATTTGGTTAGGCTCATGGTATGGTTTCGTGGTGGACCAATAGCTTTACGGAAATAGTTCCAAGGAGCTTCATCTATTTAGATGTATTATAATATTTGTAGCGGGAATTAAAATATTTAGTATCTTTTCATTTATTAGAGCTGCATGTGTGTGTGTAGGATAATAGACACTAAATTTTCAATCATGTGATATTTCAATTTCACTGAATTTTCCTCTTCTGGAATCTGATTTTTGTGAAATGGCAGAACAGTTGATTTTAGGTTAAAAAAAAAAAAAAAAAAAAAAAAAAAATCTTCAAAGATTTTATTACAAGTAAATACACTTCTGCTGTAATTCGAAGTTAAACATAATATTTTCACCTATTTGATAAGAAATTATCTGAAGTTTACTGTTAACATTGCTTTTATTTACTACTTAAATGCTTAAAGTAATTATACACACTAATATAAAATCTGAAGCTAAAAACTTTCGAACCCTCTTCTCTGTTGTCAAGTTAGTCAGAAAATTTGGCAATGTTTCATGCCTTTAGAAATGTAATGGGAGTAATGATGATAATTATTTTTATGCATTTCATCCACTAATATATATATATATATATATATATATATACGCGCGTTATAACAGATACAGTTGATTAAAAAAGTCCTATCATAAAACTCCGATGTTTCTTACTGATAATTATCGGTAAGACGCATGGAGTTTCACGTCAGGACATTTTGAACCGACTGGATCTTTAAAATAGGGCATTTTTTGTGATTTAATGTAATTTGTATGTTATAAAACCAACATTAATCGTGTTCTTTGCGATAAGAAATTAGTAAAAAGGCAAAGAATACGAGGATATTCTCCGCCATTGGTGATTCATATTTTGTCACGTGACTGAGTGTTACGAATTATTCTGTAGTCATAAATATACTGACAGTAAAAATAGGGTTTTTATTTACCTTTCTTAAGCTAGCATTATTCCGTTGACTGAAACGAGGTATGTCGTGATTTGTCGTAATCTTTATTGGTTTCAAAAGCAGTTTTCATTTTGTACAGTGTAATGGGGAGTTACTTTTTTGCAGGAAATGAGTGTAGGGGCTTATTGTATGAAATCTATGTATGTTGTACTTCTCCAAACTGAAGAGAATTTTACTCCTCAGGTCGAAGAAATGAACCACGGATCTGATGCGAGTTCGCATTTGGAGTCAAACTCTAGATTCTGTCAAGAAAAGAATGCTTCTTTTTCCAGAAACCCAAATTCAAATCGGGGCACGGGACACCAATGCCCGTACTGCCCTTACAAGAGCTTCCTAAAATTTTGTGTTAAAAAACACATCATGTATAAGCACACGGGAGAGCGTCCATTTTCTTGCTCTGTTTGCAACGCACGATTCGTAATAAAGGCAAATCTACAACGTCACATGCTCACCCACACGGGGGAGAAACCTTTCCAGTGTCCTCACTGCGCCAAAAGGTTTAGCCAAGAAGTGAATCTCAAGTGCCACTTGAATAAGAAAAGAAAGTGTTACGTTTAATTTTCCGACATGACAGAGAGAGAATGAAAAAGAGTAGCTGATAAATACTGAATATTAACTGTCTCCTCAAAGGAAAAGGGAAACCAACCGTTTCGACTACTTTAAGAGTTCATTACACCTCTTCTTCAGGAAAATGGTACAAAGAGGAAAAAAAGCTCATGGCTTATTGTCAAAACATAATCGCAGAATTGAACGAAATTATTTGTCTTTGCATAAAATTTGAAATAATATTGTCCAGTTTCATATTAATTGGACAATACTGTATATTTAATCTTAAAACAAGAAGTACCAGGCTCCTTAGTTATTGTATGAAGAATTGTAATAAACTCGAAAAGATTATTTGCTGTTTTCTTTGGTGGTGACATTAATATGTGTATTTCTGACGTATTTCTAAGTTTTGTCAGAATTACTCGCTGGAAACCCTTTTGCACATTGAAACGAGTACGTAAAGATCACCCACAAGTTTCACACATTTCGAGAAACGAGAACAATGAATAACATTCTCTAAATATTAGAATATTCTATAAATATGTTTTATGAGAGAGCTTCAGAAATGGATTTTGTTAACTCCGAACTCCACTTATTCAAATTTAACACGAATCATTATTAAGGAATAAATTGACGAATGGAAATTACGTTACTGCCATTCCAGCTGCAGTGAAAGATACAAGTTCAACGCATTTTGGTGAAGTAAGGGAAAACCTTTTATGGTTTATTCTTTGAAATTCGTAATAAAAGTGTTTTCAGCATCGTATAGGGGAGAGAAACCATTTATTGTACCTAGTGCCCAGAACACTGATCAAGAAGGGCAATCTAAACTGTATAAAAGCATTCCAGATGATGTCCGTGAAGTTACTTAAATTTGTTGTTTGTGCTGTTATTATTATTGTTATTACTATTAGTAAATAATTATTAAATAAAGAAATAACGGGTTACGGAAAATTGAATTGACTTGGATTTTTTTAAACCAGTTTTTTCGAACCGGAGTGTCGTGAAATTTCATACAAATGAAAAAAGTTATTAAAGATTGAAAAGTTAGTGAACATATGAAATTTCAAATGAAACAAAATCGTCGCCATTTATTACGTCGATACGCAAACTGAATTGATTCAATATTAAAGTGCGTGGTTTTTGAGGGGGAATAGGGGTGGGTGAGTCTGCGTGTTGAACAGTGGGAGATTAAAATCATCCCGGGTGGCGCGAAAGAACAACAGATGGCACTGGGGTGCCTTTAGCCAGAAAAGGTTGGTAATCACTGTTTTAAACGAACAAGTTTTCATAATATTACTAATATACAGGGCTGCCAATACGTCACTTTTTGAGGGGCACTTTTTCTTATTTTTTCCCTCATTCCTTAAATTTTTTTATTTTTCAAATATTAGAATGCACATATTGAAAGTATAATTTACATCTTTAAAGAACAAAGTAGAAACATCAATTGTGTAATTACTTTTCTTATTTTATAAAAATGTTTTTCTGTTTATATTTACTACATAGTCGCTTTAAAATGTAAGTGAAGGATTTGTGAAGAATGTCACTCATCACTGATTGCAACCCAATGAACGTATATATATATATATATATATATATATATATATATATATATATATATATATATGCACTAGAATCACAAAATAACACGTGACCTTATTAATAAGCAGAAATAGGGAAGAAGAGGAGAAAGAAAGAAATATAAGTAGGAGATCAGCCGGGTCCCCAGACGAGTCCAATGCTCCACGAAAGCAAAGAGATCCCTTACATCAGAGGAAGATGCATACCCACATTTGCCATAGAGGGACGCGCCCCAAATCTCTGGACAAAGCAAAGGGATATATATATTATATATATATATATATATATATATATATATATATATATATATATATCCCTGTGCTTTGGGGCGCGTCCCTCTATGGCAAATGTGGGTATGCATCTTCCTCTGATGTAAGGGATCTCTTTGCTTTCGTGGAGCATTGGACTCGTCTGGGGACCCGGCTGATCTCCTACTTATATTTCTTTCTTTCTCCTCTTCTTCCCTATTTCTGCTTCCCCCCCCCCCCCGTAGTTTGGCTTGTTTTGGACGTTTTTGACCCTTTCCTTGGACCTTGGGTGAGGGACGTGGTTGTCCTTCACCTTTGTCGCTCTTAAACCAAATCCAAGCCCTGACCCTGCCAACTCTCACCGCCGCGCGTTGGATGAGAGTGGCTGCCTTTTAGGCATGGGGACTGGGTGTGGGTGTATCTCCCCTGCGTGACATCTATTTGCAGTGGGACCGAGTATGCCCTCGAGTCACCTTTCCCTTGTTAGAGTCAATGGTGGCTGGATGCTCGCGGGGGATGGTTTCCTTTTTTTTTTTGCGATGGCTTCTTCTCCTTCTCGGCTTACGACCCCTGTTTCTCGTCTTCGGACAACGGTTTTAGATACTCCTATCTCCTCTCTAGCCCCTATTGTTTCTTTAGGGGATGGTCCTGTCCAGACTACCTCTCCCTCGATCTCTTTGTCCTTATCTTCCACGAAGATGGTCGATTCTCGCCCTTGTACGTCTTCCATTGCTACTTTGGAACCTTATGCTCCTCAGGGGTTCCCTCGGGGTTCTCCCCCGCGGAGTATCCTTTCTTCTCCCCATGAACACCGACGAACCCGTCGGTCTTGGAAGCCCGTTTCTGTGGCCTCAACATTCCCGTCCCTCTCGACTTCCCCTATCGCCTTTTTTATTATTAAACCGACCACCTCTCGTTCTTTGCTTACCCACCGTGTTGCGGCCTTTCGTAGTCTTGCGGCTTCTGCCCAGGTCTCTCGGGAGGATATTTCAGAGCTCCGTGATGGGTCCTTACTCATCAAATCTCGATCTCCGGAACAGAGTGGTGCCCTGGCTGCGATAGTCACCTTGGGCGATTGTCCGGTGTCTTGCGCCCTCGACTCGAGGATGAACTCTTGCCAGGGTACGATATATGCCCCTCAACTCTTAGACGCTCTGAGGAGGACCTCCGCTCATGTTTTGCAGAGTGGAAGGTGTCTTCTGTACATCGATTTACGAAGCGAATTAATAGCTGTCTTCAGCCCACTCCGCGCCTACGCTTGACTTTTGACCAGCTGTCCCCTCCAGCGCATGTCTGGTATGCTTGGCTTCGTTTTGATGTGCGGCCTTACGTCCCTCCACCTACCCGTTGTTTCAATTGACAGACATTCGGGCATACCGGTTCCCGTTATCGCCGGTCTACTCGTGTCTGCGTCCATTGCGGCCAGGATTTTCATGATGTGCCATGTTCTAACTTCCGTTCTTGTATTAACTGTGGTGGTAACCATCCCGCTTCCTCACTTTCGTGTATGCTTTATAAGTTCGAATTTGAAGTTGTTACCCTCAAGACCAAGGAGCGCATGACTTTCCTCTGAGGCCCGAGCTCAGGTTCGCGCTCGTTTTGTGCGAGAACACGTCACATTCGCGGACATTCTTCGTGTTTCTCGTTCGCAACCTGACCGTTTACGAAAACCCCCTTCTGCCTTGTCTCCTCCCTCAGTTCCTTCTTCGCTTACTCCGGCCCAGGGATCAAGTAAAGATAATCCCTCCCAACAGAAAAAGGAGGGACTATCTTTACTTGATCATTTTTTGGGAGGGATCATCTTTACTTGGTAAAGTTGGTAATACCGCTTTACCGCAATACCGCAATACCGCTTTAATTAAAGTCTTTGGATCAAGTAAAGTTAAGCACCCCTAACCTTTTGTAGTTAGCTTTATAAGGCTAACTAACGAAAATATCACGACCTAACCTAACCAATCGTCAAGGGCGTACAGTTGACCTAACGATTGGTTAGGTTAAGTCGTGATATTTTCGTTAGTTAGCCTTATAAAGCTAACTAAAAAAGGTTGGAGGTGCTTATCTTTACTTGAATCATTGTAATAAATGAATTTTAATAAATTTTGTTTTCAAATAAATCATTTTTTAAAAAAAGATTCTCTTAATTTTTATCCTTATGTCAGACTGCTTCACTTTACTTTACTTTCTGGGAGGGATTATCTTTACTTGGTCATTTTTGGGAGGGATTTGCTTTACTAGTGTGACCTGGGAGGGATTATCTTTACTTGATCCCGGCCCAGCTCCGCTCTCCACAGCGTCGGTCTCAGCAGTCCCCATGTGTCTCTCCTCGACCTTCTTTGGTCCGAACGACATTGGGTCGGATAGTAGTTGGATGGGAGACCGTCCTCTGCCTCCAGACTATATAGCGACCCGTGGTTCAAACAAAACCAATAATTATTATTATGGCCCGAACGCCTTTGCGCCGCATTCTCTCTCCTTCGAGGGCGTCTGTGGGGCTGCTTCCTTGTGGGAACCCTCCTGCTGGTCGAAGGGGTGTTAAGCGTAGAGCCAAGGAGACCTCCCCTGGTTCTCAAATTTCTCACCGCCGCCACCGTCGCTCGGATCTGGTTCACTCTCCGCTCTCTTCCCCTGCCACTATGAGTGGTACCCTTACAGACCCTGCCCGAGGTTCTACTTCATCCCTCTGTTCCAGGTCGGTGACTCCTCCGGGACAGAACACTGTATGTACTATGGGTCTTGGTGGCTCGATTCCCTCTGCGTCGTCAGTCTCTCACCAAAGTCGTCTGTACCTGATTTCTCGTCCTTTGAACTTCCGCCAGTTGGAGAACCAACTTGTCTTGTTGGACTCCCTCCCGTCAGCCTTACCCGCCTGTTCTCGTTCCTTGTTGGATCTCCCCATGCCCCCAACATATTTTTGCTCTCCACCAACCGTTCCTTCTGGCTCCGCCCCTCTTAGTTCCGACAATGCCTCTGTCCCTGTTCATTTAGGAGTACGCCGCGGTCGCTCTAAGAAGTCCTGCATTCCGGTTCCTGTTTCCTCTTCTCTCCCTGCTCGTCTGGCTGATCCCCGCCTGCAGACTCAGCCTGAACAAGTTGGGTCAGACCCGGACTTGCAGGAGAGCCGCCGTATCTGCTCCATTGTTTCTGGTCGGTAGTTCTTTCCCTTTTACCTTTTATATTTTACTTTTACCTTTTATATTTTACTTTTACCTTTTCCCTTTCATATTTAAAGTTTACTTCTTCGTCGCTAACTTTTACTTTTACCTCTTCGTATTTAACCCTTAGCGTTTACATTTTTCTCTTTTATCTTTTACCTTTTATTTTTTATACTCTTCTCTTTTACACTTTTAACCTTTACTTTTATTTTTTATACTCTTCTCTTTTACACTTTTAACTTTTACCTTTTACCCTTTTACACTTTTAAACTTTCTCCTTTTATATCTCCATTATAATGGCTTATTTTAATTCTATCCTTCACTGGAACTGTCGGGGCATTTTTGCCAACTATGAAGGTCTTTCCCTCCCTCCTATGCCTTCTACTACTGGCTACATCTCCTTTACAAACCCCCTGGCCGCTCACGGTCCTCGAGGTGGTTCAGCAATCCTCATACATAGATCGGTCCCTTGTCGCCCACTCACACTTCGATCTACATTGTAGGTGGTTGCTGTCCGGCTTTCTTTGTCTCGGAAGTATACCGTTTGTTCCGTTTACCTCCCTCCACACGCCCCCGTCTCCCGAGAAGAGCTAGTGGAAGTTGTTGATCAACTCCCTCGACCTTTCTTACTTTTAAGTGATTTTAATAGTCGTAGCCTCTTGTAAGATGATGTCCGAGACACTTTCATGGCTGGCTCCTTGATCTCCCTGATGTCATCCCACTCCCTCCATTGTCTCAACTCGGGTGCACCTACTTATTATCACGTTCACACTGATACTTTCTCTTGCATTGCTCTCTTCTTTTGTTCCACCGATGTTTTCCTAGACTTTTCCTGGGAAGTCCTGGGGGATGACTACGGGAGTGACCATTTTCCAGTGCGGTTCTCGTTTATTGTTCCCGGAACTAATCTGCCACCTTCCTCCCGTTGGCTTTTCCCTAGAGCCGACTGGGAGTCCTACCGTAGCATTACCTACGTGTCCTGTACAGCACACGATTTTTCATCGGTGGACGGATATTTAGATGTTCTGGGTTAAAAAATCTTGAATGCGGCTGAGAAGACAATTCCCGGAGAGACAATGCTTCTTTCACTGGACCCGAGTCCCTTGGTGGTCTCGGAAGTGTGCGGGGGCTGTTCGGAATAAGAAGGAAGACTGCTACTCGTCGATTTTACCGCCATAAATCTCCAGATAACCGTATTGCCATGCAAACGGCTCGTACAGTGGCTTGTCGAGTCCTTAAACAAGCCCGGAGGGACTCCTGGCAACAATACGTCTCCGGGATTACATCTTCGACCCAAATTGCTACGGTCTGGAACCGGGTCCGTCGCATCTCCCGAAAGTTCACTCTCTCTCGTTCCCCAGTCCTCCATGTCGATGGCAGGGACATTTTTGATTCGAAAGAAGTAGCGAATCCTCTGGCTACTTCGTTTGCCGCAGCTTCGAATGTCGCCGGATACTCTTCGACTTTCCAATTACGGAAAGAAGCAATGGAGAGAGAGGATCTCCATTTCGACTGCCCGAACAATGAACCCTATAACCGATTGTTGACGATGCGCGAACTTCAATTTGCCCTATCCTCCCGAAGAAACTCAGCGCCTGGCCCGGATGGTATCCATTACAAAATGCTACAGTCTATGCATAATTCGACTCCATATTTTTTACTTACTATTTTTAACCGAATTTGGATTGAGGGTGTGTTTCCCCCTCAATGGCGGGAGGCCATAGTTATTCCCATCCCGAAGCCTGACAAGGACGCCTCCCTTCCCCAAAACTTTCGCCCAATAGCATTGACCAGCTGTATCTGTAAGTTATTGGAGAAGATTGTTGCTTCCCAACTGTTCTTTATCTTAGAGTGGCGAGGACTCCTTACCCCATCTCAGTCTGGTTTCCGTCAATTCCGCAGCACTCTAGACCCTCTACTTCTCCTCAGTCACGATCTCCAAACCGCGTTTTCTCGTAAACAGATCACTGTGGCTGTCTTTTTCGACATCCGCAAAGCCTACGACACGACGTGGAGGTATTATGTCCTCCGACGTCTCCATTCTATGGATTTTATGGGCTTCCTCCCTCTTTTTATTTCTAATTTTTTAAGAAACCGAACTTTTCGAATTCGAGTTGGTAACACACTCTCCGATTTAACCACACAGGAGGAAGGAGTCCCGCAAGGATCTGTCCTCAGTGTTCTTTGTTTCTCTCTGGTTATGAATTCGGTTGTCCATTTTTTACAATTTTCCATAAAGTGTTCTCTCTACGCAGATGATCTTGCCATTTACGGCGCAGGCAGTTCTCTTCGAGTGGCCGCAAGGCAGGTGCAGCTTGCAGTTAATGCTGTCGAAAGATGGGCAGCGTCCGTGGGTTTCCGTCTTTCCCCAACCAAGACTGTGTGTATGTCGTTTCATAGACGTAGGACTACTTCTGTTCCCCCTCTCACTTTCGACTCCCGTCTTACTTGGGTTCCTCATTTGAGGAATTTGTGTTCCTTTGATAAGAAGTCCACCCCTAGTGCTAGTCGTTCTTCTTCCACTCATATCTATACAGATGGCTCCCATTCTCCGTTAGGCGTAGCCGCTTCGGCGGTTTTCTATCTCCCTTGTAAGACTGTTCGGAGTATTCATCTCTCCAATGATACTTCCATTTACTCAGCGGAGCTCTTTGCTATTTTGGAAGCTCTAACCCAAATTGGTGATCTTCCTCCGAGTTTGTATGTAATTTTTTCGGATTCCCGCAGTGCTCTGATGTCCTTAGAATCATATGACCATAAACACCTTTTGGTCCGAACGATACAACAATTAGTCCATTTTTTTTGTTTATTCCGCGCGGCGCATCTCTTTCTGTTGGATCCCCTCTCATGTGGATATTGCCGGTAACGAGGAAGTGGACCTTTTGGCTAGGCGAGCTTGCTCTCTTCCTATTACACCAAAATCTTTGCCGTTCTCAGATTTCATTTCTTCCTCCGCCGCCATTTCAAGTCGCTGTGGCAGCGCGACTGGGATGGCGTCGGCGTAAACAAACTCCACAGTCTCAAGCCTGTTCTTCGTCATTGGTCTTCTTCTTATCATAAATCCCGGCATAAGGAAGTTCTATTGGCTCGTCTGAGAATTGGTCACACCCGTTTGACCCATGGCCACCTTATGTCCAGAAATCCCCCTGAGTCTTGCCCGCAGTGTCATGTTCCTCTCACTGTTGAGCATGTGTTTCTTTTTTTCCCTCTTTATTTAACCTTCGGTTCGCAGTGCTTCCCGGAGTTATATTCCCATCCGGCCTCAACGCGTCTTCGATCCATTCTCGCAGAGGGTGCCTCTTTCTCTGTCGGCCCCATATTCGATTTCCTTCGGTTGTCACGGCTCCTGTCCCGCCTCTAACTTAGTCTCGCCGTGATATGAACCTGTTTAGGTTTGAAACGGCGGTCAATTCCACAGGAATATATATATATATATATATATATGAAAATTATTTCACGAAAGTAACACGTGAAAAATATTTATGATGAATAAAACCACGAAGGAAAGGAAACACAAAATGGTGCTCAAGCGCTTTCGTCTAATGACATCCTCAGGAACACTGAAGTACATAAAAGGGTAACAGCCTATATATAGGTTACAGAAAGAAAAAAAAATAAAAATAAATAACACATACATACACACACACACACACATATATATATATATATATATATATATACATACATATCTATATATGTGTGTATGTATGTATGTTATTTATTATTTTTTTTTTTCTTTCTGTAACCTATATATAGGCTGTTACCCTTTTATGTACTTCAGTGTTCCTGAGGATGTCATTAGACGAAAGCTCTTGAGCACCATTTTGTGTTTCCTTTCCTTCGTGGTTTTATTTCATCATATATATATATATATATATATATATAACCAGTGTTGAGAGTAACGCCGTTACGTAACGATGTTACTTTTTTTAGTAGCTGTAGTGGTAACGCCGTTACTTTGGAGCGCCGTTACTTTAGAGCGATTTCAATCGTTACTCGCTACTCGTTACTTTCAAACTGATCATTTGACTAGTATCATTTATTAGCTCTTAATTAGCTGGCAGCTCCTCCAAACGAGGAGGACTATCAGATGCCAATTTTGAAAAACTCGTTCCTGAAATCGAACAACACACTCCTGAAAAATCTGCAATATTAGTTTTTTTTGGAGAGGCCATTTTTTTTATTTGAGTTTGTTTTGATTTTTTGTCATACAGAGTATAATTTGGTATTATTAAGGCTTTTTTACTCTTTAGTCTTTTCTTAAAAGTAACGGTAGCGGTAACGCGTTACTTTTTCATAGAAGTAACTGAAGCGGTAACGACGTTACTTTTTTACCAATGTAACGGTAGCGGTAACGCCGTTGCTTATAGAAAGTAACGTGCCCAACTCTGTATATACCTTATTAAACCTTAGTTTTGCTTCCGCCCGAATTGTTCATTCTGACGAAGATTAAGCTTGTTGACCCCCTTCCCCAACTTAGGCTTACAGCTTAAATGTGGAATCCGAACCACGACCCGCCAGGAAGACGGAAGTTACAAAGTCCTCGCCCTCCTGCTCAGCAGCTCAATATCTTAACCATCAGGCTACTAAGGGTACTCATTTTTCTACCAACCAATTTTTTGTGTGGATGGATGAACAGCTGGGTGAATGAGTGCCGCCTGCTCTCACTAAGAATCGAACCATATATATATATATATATATATATATATATATATATATATATATATATATGTATATATACTGTGTGTAATTTTTATACATGATTACGCATTATGGTTTGCAAAATAGCCCCACCAGTGTTCGAACCCAGGACCTTTCGAGTAGAAGGCCCGGGCGCTACCACTACGCTACATTAACTAACCCCTCTTTATCACATGTTTAAAAATTACAGGTACAAAATGCCTCAGTTAAGTTCACAACGAATAATCTTTATCGATGAGGGACATATGAAAAGATTTTTTGTTGTAAACTCAAAGCATTTCGAACCTGTAACCTGAAAAAAATTATTACTTTTGTCTCCTCAAAGCATTTTATTATTCAATCCTATCTTCTAGTTTCAATCTGAAATCGGGTACATTTTTACATTTTTATGCTGCACTAATATATATATATATATATATATATATATATTATATATATATATATATATATATATATATAATTTGGTTAACCTTGGTTTTGCTTCCGCTCGAATTGTTCATTCTGACTAAGGTCAAGCGTGTCACTCCTTCTTAGACCTACAGTTTAACGTGGAATCCGAACCACGCCCCACAAGCAGACCACCGTCTTAACCACTAGGCTACCCAGGGTACCCATTTATCTACCAACAAATTTTTTTTTATCGTGAACAGCTGAGTTTTGCTGCGCGCCGCCTGCCGTCACTGGGTCTCGATCCCGTGGCCGATGGATTCGTAGTCAGCGACGCTAACCTCTACATACCGAGGCGCGTATACGAGGGTAATTCAATAAGTATCCGCACTTTTTATTTTCACAATTTTATTTTCACATCTGATAGATTATAATCACATCACTTCTCAACATAGTCTCCCTGTTTCTCAATACATTTAGTCCAGCGATCTACAAGCTTCCTAATGCCATCACAAAATAATGTTTTTGGCTGTGTGCGTAGCCAGTCATGCACCGCCTCCTTCAGGTCATCATCGCCTTGGAATCGCTGACCTCTCAAAGCGTCTTTTAGTGGTCCAAACAGGTAAATATCCGAAGGTGCTAGGTCTGGACTGTAGGCTGGATGGTCGAGAACTTCAAATTTAAGCTCCTGAAGGCATTTTCTAGTCTGTGCAGCGGTATGAGAGCGCGCATTGTCGTGTAACAGAATGACACCTTCTGACAATCTCCCTCTCCGTTTTGTGCGAATTGCTTGCTTTAATTCATTCCGAAGCATGTCACAATACGATGCACTTGTTATTGTAGTTCCACGTTCTAGATAATGTCCAAGGATAGGGCCTCGTGTATCCCAAAACAGTGTTTGCATAACTTTACCTGCTGACGGCTGCGCTTTGAACTTCCTTGCAACGGTTGCAAGGTTTGTGCAAGATGGGTGCCCAAACAGTTGACAGAAGAGCACAAGCGTAATCGTATGGACGTCTGCTCTCGTCTTTTGGCGCGGTATCATAATGAAGGTGAAAACTTTTTGGAGCGCATTATCACTAGAGATGAAACCTGGATCCATCACTATGAACCAGAAAGAAAACGACAGAGCATGCAATAGAAGCATCCAACATCTCCCGTTGCAAGGAAGTTCAAAGCGCAGCCGTCAGCAGGTAAAGTTATGCAAACACTGTTTTGGGATACACGAGGCCCTATCCTTGAACATTATCTAGAGCGTGGAATTACAGTAACAAGTGCATCGTATTGTGACATGCTTCGGAATGAATTAAAGCAAGCAATTCGCACAAAACGGAGAGGGAGATTGTCAGAAGGTGTTATTCTGTTACACGACAATGCGCGCACTCATACCGCTGCACAGACGAGAAAATGCCTTCAAGAACTTAAATTTGAAGTTTCTGACCATCCAGCCTACAGCCCAGACCTAGCACCTTCGTTTTTACCTGTTTGGACCACTAAAAGACGCTTTGAGAGGTCAGCGATTCCAAGATGACCTGAAGGAGGCGGTGCATGACTGGCTACGCACACAGCCAAAAACATTCCTTTGTGATGGCATTAGGAAGCTTGTAGATCGCTGGATTAAGTGTATTGAGAAACAGGGAGACTATGTTGAGAAGTGATATGATTATAATCTATCAGATGTGAAAATAAAATTGTGAAAATAAAAAGTGCGAATACTTATTGAATTACCCTCGTGTGTGTATGTATATATATATATATATATATATATATAATATATTATATATTTATATATATATACGAGGGGGCACTCAATATATTTTGCCCCACCTTTTTTTTTTTTCCAAGTTTCCTTGTAAGTTCCAGAAATTTTGTACACAAGTAGTTTCATACCTTTTTTACAAGTTTTTTTTTTCCACATAATCTCCATCCTTCTCTACGGCTTTCCTCCACCTCGAAACAAGGGCCTTTATTCCTTGCTGGTAAAAGTCCGCTGGGTTCCGCTGGAGCCACCTCTTAACCTCCTCAACAACCTCATCGTCACTCTGAAACTTTCTTCCACGAATAGCATCCTTCATTGGCCCAAACAAATGGAAGTCTGAAGGTGCCAGATCCGGACTGTATGGAGGGTGGGGTAACGCACTCAAGCGCATTTTTGTGATGCCTCTCTTGTTTGCAAACTGCTGTGTGGTCTTGCGCTATCGTGCAAAAGAAGGACATCTTCCAGTTTTCTCTCCGGTCGAACTCGCTTTATACGTCTCTGGAGTCTCTGTAGGGCAGCAATATATGCCTCTGAGTTGATTGTTTGTCCTTTCTTCATGATGTCCACCAGAATCACCCCTTTCATGTCCCAGAAGATGGTGGCCATTTTGAACTTTTTCTTGCGTGGGGAGTCTGCGTGATGCCACTCCATGGATTGGCGTTTTGTTTCAGGTTCAAAGTGGTGTACCCAAGTCTCATCCCCAGTCACATTTCGTGAAAGGAAGTCATCCTCTTCTGTCTCGTATCTAACCAACGACTCAGAAGCAATTTCTTTTCTTTGGGCTTTGTGATCTTCAGTCAATTCGCGAGGAACAAACCGTGAACATACTTTTAGCTCATCGTCGAGGCTGGCTCTCCCTCTCTCCGATGATCTCGCACGTTTAGACCAGCGTCCAACTGTGCTTCGATCAACAATAGCATTTCCGTAAACGTTTGTGAATATTTCCAACTGTTTCCTTCTCTGCGGTTAAGAACTCGATAACAGCTCTCTGTTTACGACGCACATCACTGTCAGACACCATTTTCGAAACTGCGTTAACCATCGGTTTTATACAAGGGCGTTTAAAAGCGGTTTTATACAAGGAGGGGAGATTCAAACTGGGAAAATCCGGTTATGTGAAGCGCAGAAAGTTCAAACTTACGGCCCAAAAGACATTTCAGCCCCATGTCCTATTATTTAGCTAAGAAAAAAGGGTGGGGCAAAATATATTGAGTGCCCCTAGTAGCTATATGCTTCGTTCAGATTCCGTGTGTTGGTCTCTCTTCACGAAGGTCAAGCTGGTGGCCCAGCCTCCAGGTATATATATATATATATATATATATATATGTGTGTGTGTGTATATATATATATGTGTGTGTGTGTGTGTATGTTGGGAGTAACACCGTTACTTATTTTGTAAAACGCCGTTATTTTATTTGTATTGTAACGAAATTGGTAACGCCGTTACTTTTCATTCCATTTTCAGTCACTCTTCGTTACTCGTTACTTTCATATATGCTGAACTTGCAAACTTAACTGAATGAAAATGGCTTCACACTAAACGTGCTCAAACATGTTTGAACACAACACTCGTGACACTGAGTGATTCAACACGTGGACAGACTGTCCTTAAAAAGGACATTTTTGAAAAATTATTTTTTCTGAAATGTAAAAATGTCTTCCTGAAAGACATTCAGCAAAATAGTTTTACGATTTCTATTTTTTTCTTACGTGAATAATCCAATAATCTTTTAGGCATTTTGTAATTTTTTATTCACGATTTATTTTAGTGGATTCTCTTCAATAATTTTCGTTTTTGTAATACTAAGTGCAAAGAGCAATTTTATTTTACATTTTTAGTTTTTTACTTAAGATCTATTGATCGCTATTAATATTATTTCAAATGGTAAAATTGTGTTGTTTATTATTTAAGTATAAGTCTAAAATCAGGTATTGTTTCATTGTATTATATATCTGACCTTAATTAAATATTTGCTCGATATTCAGAAATTCTTTTATAATTGTGTAGTAGATATATCATATTCTTATATTGAGAAATATTATATTTTCTAGTTTATTATAAAAGTAACGGTAACTGTAACGCATTACTTTTCCATAGAAGTAACTGTACGGTAATGACGTTACCTTCTATTGCAAACAACGGTAACGCCGTTACTTTAAAAAAGTAATGCGCCCAACACTGTGTATCATTATATATACACACACACACACACACACACACACACACACACACACACACACATTATAACTGCAAACACGCAGTATAATTAACGTAAAGAACGACGCTTTGTATAGGAGAATTAGCGAAAGAGCGGATAATTCTCCTATACAAAGCGTCGTTCTTTACGTTATATATATACACTAATCTGTAATCGTGGTTTATTTATAAAATAACCAAATGTGCTTTTACACCGGATAAAAAAAATATTACTCTTGATTTAATTGCTTGTCTGACCATTGTTTTCTCTGGCTTTTGCTATTTACTCCGTTTTCCAGCACTTCGACATCAACTATGCCTTGAGGGTCTGCACTAAAACTTATATAAGAACTGGGAGAGGGAAAAATGACGTGGATATCTATAATGTTTTATTTTTTAAATCTTACATTACATCAAATGAGGATAGGCTCAGATTATAATTATTAATCTAACTATAATTACAAATACCGTAGGAGGCCTTGCGCTCGAATTCTACTTAAATTACAAAAATTGCTATAATCTACACCTGTAATAGCAGGAACAAGCCTGAATACATGGGTGGCCCCCGAACTTCTCTTGAATGTCCATTGGGTATTTTATACAATCTCTGCTATTGATTCTAAAACGTTGTTGTTCCTATAACATTTTATTTGATTGGTTTCTTCGAAAACTTCTCTCTCTCTCTCTCTCTCTCTCTCTCTCTCTCTCTCTCCTCTCTCTCTCTCTCTCTCTCTCTGTTTAAGAATAGGCTAGACAAAGTACTGAACACACACATAGTTTAAGATTAAAACCTCAGAAAACTCTGCAGGAGTTTGCTTGCTCAGTGTCTCTGTGAGCAAGCTAAATATAGAGCTATTTATATATTCTCCACTTTCCTGTAAAATTTCCTTGGCTACTTTTCCAGGGTCAAGGTATTTTCTTCAACCTTTTTCCGTACCTGCCTCTGGCAGGGAGGGAGCGGAGGGTGGGGAGAGAGCCTTCTACTTTACTATCCAGTTTTCTACTACTGCTAGGATAGTTGAAAGAAAAATAAACTTTTACAAAATTTTCCCTGGCTCCCGTTGCCATTGGTACCTCCTCGGTATGGGCCGCAAGGCCTTTTGATGTACTTCTTTTCCTTGTAACTCCTCCTTGTAACTCTCTCTCTCTCTCTCTCTCTCTCCTAATAACCGTTGGTATTTGCAATTATTATTCCATAAATAACCTAAACATTTTGCCAAATCAGTGCCACAAACATATGTGCCACAAACATTCAGGTCTTTTCAAAAAATGTTTTCAAGCACTTTCTCAGAATCCCAAGTGTAACGAATTTAATATATAGCTATTTCAAAAATTATTGACTCTGAATTTAATCCAGATTAACTTCATATGGTAAATGCTTATTCGAGTGTTGGTACCTAACTTTGAAGGCAAAAGGAAAGATTGGGAATATTTAATAAATACAGAAAAAAAAATAATCACTTTAAGAAAGTCTATTGATGAGGTTTTAATCTGTGAAAAATTCGATTCAGACAAGATGTACCTATTTTGTGACTTACATAATTTTGATAGCTTGAGGCATATTAGGACACACTTCAAAAATAATTAATTAAAAAAAGTAGAAACTTTAAAAAGACAAAATTAGTTGAAACAAATTATTGGTATTGTTTAAGAAATAATAAAGAAATATTTTCATTGTTATTATAGTACAAAGAAAAACAAAAACAAAACATAATCTTTTTATATAAGAGTAAGTATGAGTCAGTGGGTTAGGAAACCCAATGTTCATTTTATGATATGAATGAAATATGATGTAATAATATATTCATAGGTCTTATATGTGCCCCGTAATTTGAAATTAAAGAGTTTATTGTCAGAAGAAAGAAAAATATAACGTTGTTGCTGAAATACGTGTTAGCCTGCAATAAAATATTAATATTTTGATGTATACTATTTGAACCCAATAAGTTTCATATTTTTGGATTTTGAAGTAAATTTTAGACACGAGTTGTTGAGATAATACTCTTCCGTATAATAACTTAATAAGGGATATGGCATGGCCACGTTGCAACATCGCTTTCGTTAGCTCAGCGAGGTTAAACGACGTTGGGTTAGTTCACTCGTTCGATGGGTGACAATCTTTCGAGTTTAGACCATGTAGCGACCCTAAAATGACTCGAATCCTACGTAAAGCTGTAGGTCCTCTCTCTCGCATGATCTTTGCCGTTGTAGAAGAGATTAAACAACTCCCCAAAAATATATAGTTCCTCCGTATCAGGAACAAAATGGCTTGAGGTGGAATTTATTTTTTTATATTAATGACGATGAATCTCTATTTTTACAAAATACATATGTTGAATCGAGTCCTTCTCAGTACTTCTGATGGAACACTTTTATATTCTTCATTAGAGAGTGATTAGATTTTTTATACTTTGTTTTACTTTCCAATTTTTATGTTTTCAATATTCAGAGATTGTCACAAATAGAAAATGCATAATCTTTTAGTATGCTTCATCTGCAATACACACTTCAACTTTTTAAAATGAACTATACAGTCCTCTCTCATTATTATTACCATTTAATACTACGCAAAATACTGTTAGTAAAATTTCCAAATTATGAAGTTTGGCAAAGCGCTTTATTAGAGTACTGGACCGGCCATACTGCTGTTTCACTCCACGTTATTCAGGGCGCTAAGTTGGAAAATAGCCCAGGAGACCAAAGCCTACCTATATCCCTTTCAAATCCACAGCTACGAGACAAATTTTTTTTTTGAAAAACCAATATCTGAATTTTGTTTAGTTTAGTATCCTATGAAATATTTTTAGATTATTTTTTTTTACTGAAAAAAATGCATGTCCAATCTGCATGTAGTACAACAACTGCTGATCTAATATAAACAATCAGGTCTAATAAATTAGCACTGGCATGACTTTAATGGTAACAAATGATACCATCAAGTGCGAATGGACTATTTAAGTATCGATCGCTTCTATAAAATTGTATGCACGTTTGTTCATTTAAGAAAATGTCAGTCGGTCGGTAAATTTACAAAATAACAGCCAACAACACTCAGTTTTGCATTCAAAACCAGTGAGTCCATTTGTGAAGTTGCATTTAAAATCCAAGTGCTTCGTGAGCTTGAAGTAATTGTCATAATCTCACTGGCTTAAAATTTTCTGTTCAAAGTCTTTGTATGAAATTATGTGCATGTTATATAATGCGAATGTGGACCGGCTAACTGGCTATTTGTAGGCTTTAAAGATATGGAGAGAGGCTTTGAGGATGTAATTTTGAGTACCATAAAATTTCAAAGAAATTACTGGGTTGGGTTTGTGCTCAAGGTATCGCGTCTACACAGCCGAAAGATGTACACAAATTTGTGATTCATATCAGGCTTCCAGTAAATAAAACAGGAATGGTAGTTGGAGTGTACAGTATGTTTCCTGCGCTAGTATCAAACACTATACGTAGTGAAAATCATTTGGGCTGTAAGTTATTTCTGCAATTCATGGAGAAAAATCGAAATAATTGTTGAACAGTCCAAACGCATCAGTTTTGAGGTTCACAGTTTATATAATTTAAATTATGACAAACAGGTGTTTAATAGATTATCATTATTTTATTTGTTAATTATTTATTTATTTTTATTTGTCAAAAACTATATATTATGTTTCAAGAACAATTTCTTTACTAATACTTTCTTAGAGAAACCATTATTTCTATTTCAAAGTGAAAAAAATTTCTTTTAACGTTCTACACTTCATGAAATAATTAATTAAAGTACAGAAGGTCTGCAATTTTACCAGGCCTTGTATATATTTTGTTCTTTATATATATATATATATATACTGTGTGTATATATATGTATATATATATATATATACATACACTGTGTGTGTATATATATATATATATATATGAAAATTATTTCACGAAAGTAACACGTGAAAAATATTTATGATGAATAAAACCACGAAGGAAAGGAAACACAAAATGGTGCTCAAGCGCTTTCGTCTAATGACATCCTGAGGATGTCATTAGACGAAAGCGCTTGAGCACCATTTTGTGTTTCCTTTCCTTCGTGGTTTTATTCATCATATATATATATATACACTTTCAAGTTCCCAAATTTGCTGTCGAAAACTGTATTTATTTTTGGAGCTATTGAAGAATAGGGACCCCAGCCTTCTTTAGTTAGCTTTATAATGCTAACTAACGAAAATATCATGACCTAACCTAACCAATCGTCAAGGGCGTACAGTTAACCTAACGATTGGTTAGGTTAGGTCGTGATATTTTCGTTGGTTAGCCTTATAAGCCTAACTAAAGAAGGCTGGGGTCCCTATTCTTCAATAGGTCCTTATTTTTTACTTAAATGTGTAAATAAATAAGTTGTAAATAATAATTGGTTTGTGAACTGTCACTAATTTTTCTCTTCAGATTTATGATACGAACCAATCGGAAATGAACCCACAAATGGAAAATGTCGCCCTTCCAACTGCACTGGAAGAGGTAGGAGCAAGTTCATCTCAGACTGAAAATCAAGATGGTAGAAGGAAAACTTTTCATCAATGCCCTTATTGTGCTTATAAAAATCTAAGCCAAAAATTCCTTCAAATACATGTGGGGTCTGAACACTCGAGGAACCTACCCTATGTTTGTCCTGTGTGTTCTAAGCGTTGCTCATTGAAGCAGAATCTTGACATCCACATGCGGATTCACACGGGAGTAAAGCCGTATAAATGCCCGCATTGTTCAAGCAAATTCAGGCATAGCAACTCGCTGAAAAGGCACTTGAATAGAAAAGTTCAATGCAACGAACAAATTCAACGTATACATGAACGCGGAGGTTACATTTAAAATAGCATAAAATAAGCAACATCATCTTGACGTATTACATTTTTTTACCAAACTTTTTTTCATAATGTTTATCAAATAAGGGTACTTTATTTTCCGTATGCCTATTGCAGTAGTAAACTATTTTGAATACAAATAAGGATGTTATTACACGAAGAGATTATTAAAATGGAATGAATGCATGAAGAGAAAACTAAAAATTTCATATTTGTAAAAGAAAATTCGTTGAAACACGAATTTGAGAGTTATTTTTCATACAGCGAAGTTTTTACAGAAACCCTTCTCGTACTCGTTTGTGAACTAATTATAAAGCCGGGTTTACACGGTGAGAGCTACTCGCGCGAGTAACTATCATGAGAGTAATTATCGCACTACTTGCTTCATGTCAACTACCACGCTAGCTGAGAGTTACTAGCGCCGCCCACTCTCGCGCTAGTAATTTTCCACTCTCAACAAAGTTGGTTTCTTCCAACTTTTCAGTTTACTGTCACGCGAGTTCAGACGTGGACTGTGGTTTTTTTGGACTGTGTTTGGAATACTGTTTATATTTATTGTTATAATTGTTTTTGCAGAATGTCCGATAAGTGGAACACAGATGAAATTATTCTATTTTTAGGAGAATATTTAAAACATAGATGTTTGTGGGATACCACAGAGGAGCTATATAGGAATAGAGATGCTAGGACAAGTGCGGAACAACAAATACTGAAAGTAATGAAACTTGAAAATGTGGACATTAAAGTATTTCGTAATAAAATACGAAATATTAGAAATACTTACAGACAAGAGGCAATAAAAGTTATAAAAAGTAAGAAAAGTGGAGCTGGGACAGAAGACGTATATACCAGCAAATTATCATGGTTTAAATTGGCTGACAAATGAATCGCCTGTTGCAATGTACCGCAAAGTAATTTCCAATTTTATTTTGGCAGGCAGCGCTCTTCTCATGCGTGTATCCTGTTTCTGAATTGCAGTTGTAACATTCGTTAGTAAAAAGTCAAACTGAATTTTATCTAGTCGTAGAAAATTATTAAAGCTTCTTTCATCTTCCCCTCGGAGTTCCTGTAAAAGTAAATTTGAAGCACCTGTTTCTTTTCTCCTACTGTACCAATCCATTTCTTACCCATATTCTACGTTTTTTTTTCTTGTGCGTCTAATTATTTCACAAAACACTCGGGTTGCCGCAGCAACAACCTGCCTTGATGGCATTTCGATGTCAACTATCACTGCGAGTGACCAACGCGTGTCAACAGCTACTTTCACGAGACTACCTCATGAGAGTACTCTCATGTCCAGACGTGAGAGTTACTCGCGCGAGTAGCTCTCACCGTGTAAACCCGGCTTAAGAGCAAACACGAAATAAATTCTTAATCTGTAAAGGAAAAATTAATGTGAAGACCATTATTTAAAAGTTTTTCTGTTAGTTTTTAATTTCTAATTATTTCCCAATACTGATTTAAACTAATGGCCGTTTTTAACATACAATTATGGACGAAATATATCATCAGTACCTCCCTTCATTTCGAAAGTTTGTCGGTCATTGATAAGTGATATGAAATGAAAAAAACTGAAGTGGCAGAAAGTCAACTTCCACAGAACAATACTGCAGATGATTTAGAAATATGATTTAATTATAACAAAAACTAGAAAAACAATAATAATAATAAACTATATCTCGTTACCTCAAACAAACTCCAGACATTGTGGTTAGTAAACACTTGCGAAGCCTGAGCCTCTTGGAAGTAACTTACTCATCATTCTAAATGATATGTTATAAATCAAATTAAGTTTCCTGCAAGAACTTTTTATAATTCGCCCAAAGCCCATAATTATTAGCGTAAAACGTACAAAAAGCTACGCTTGATCAAAATCTGAAGTTTCTTATCATACGTGTTAACTGTAGCACAGATACTTCGATATTGTTTTCGTATGTCGGAGTCACCACTCAAGAACTTATCAGTTATCTTTGGTTCTTTACCCGTCCTTAACAATAAAATTCTTTTATTTTTTGGTCCACTGCATTAAAAATCATTCTGAAGAAAGGGACTATCGAAAAGAGACCGCACTGGGTCAAAGAATATAAGGATTTTACTGTTGAAAACTGATAAAGGGTTGTGTTACAGCTGTGTCCAAAATGGAGTTGCTTGGTACACAGAATGACCCAGACTCGATGGGAAATTGACCCTACAGTATATAAAGGCTTTGGTGAAACATGCTGAGGCTTCCATGATGGTATGAGGTTGTTTCAGTAGGTATGGCGTTCGAAACATTATAAAAGTCAATGGTATAGTGAAGAAATAACAATACAATTTTATCTGAATTCACCAAGTGGTTAATTGCTTTCGAATCAAAACTTAACTTTTTGACAAGATAACTCAAGTCACAAGTCCAACTTTTGCGTGAATTATCGTGGACATGAAGAACAACAAAATGTGCTGACCATTATGGAATAGCCTCCACAGTCGCCTGATTTGAATCCAATTTAGCATTTATGGACATTGTTCACATTTGAAAAGAAAAAGGGCAACCCTAACAACCCTACTGATCTGTGGGAAGTGATACACCAAAGCTAGAACAACATCACCCAAGATGCCATCAATAAACTGAGTGAATCAGTGGCACGAGGAATGGCTGCTGTATTGGCTACGAAAGAGAGAGAGATACAAAATATGAAATAACAGTCCTTCATTTTCGGGCTAACGACATCTAATCAACTTCATATAAAATCGACAAGTTATTGCGGGTTAGATTAAGTTTGGTTAGGTTAGGTTAGGTTTGGTTTGGTTTGGTTTGGTTTGGTTTAGTTTAGTTAGTTTTTTTTTTGAGTGTCGATGTTCTCTTATTGACCAAATGGGTATTGGTCCTTAAGTTTCCGCTGAATTTTTTTTTTTTTAATATTTACCTATTTAACTTTCTTATTAAATTAGGAATTAATAAGTTCAATCGCATTTTTTGTTATTTTCCATTTGTTATGAAAATTAAGGTGGATTAATATAATTGAAGGGCAAAAAGGGGAAGACTGCTACGTGCCATGTCCTTGAAACGGCACATAGCAAACGTTCCCTTTTTATGCTTTAATTTTGGTATCCAATATATATATATATATATATATATATATATATATATATATATATATATATATATTATATATATATGCCCAAGTTGGTTGAACACTTGTGTAAATTTTCGTCCGTGACCATTTTTCACAGATTATATATTTTATATATTCAAATTTTTAATTACTTTCACTTTTGTTAAAGTAGGGATGGGGGGGGGGGGACGGAGATTCTATAAAAAGTTTAGAGAAAACTTTTTTTACCATATACAATGATTATTTTTTCGAATTTCACCCGCGTTAGGATTTTAATTAAAAAACTTGAAGTCAAATAAGTAGTCATTTTTGCTTCCTCAGACTACACACCTTCTGATTTGCTTTACTTTAGGTTAACCTGAGTTAACTTGAGTAATAATAATGTAATAAGTTAGGTAAACTTGAGTTAACCTAACCTAACGTAACCAAACCTCAAAAAAATAGGTCGTACAAAAAAGACTTATTTTACAAAGTTTGACCTAATTGGTACAAAAAGTGGCTTACATATATATATATATGTATAGTTATCTATCCTGGTATTTGATCCTTTTATTCACTGTTATTACTAGTCCCACTACTTTTACCATCGTATGTAAGTTGAGTCAAAATAAGTTTCATTACCTCACGTCGTATAAAAACGCAAGTCACTGACTGATAGTGTAGGAGAATTACGCTTAATATATGTTTCTAATTATTTGTATAAGTTCCTGTTGTGAAGTTTGATTTTCATTCATAATGGCCTTCGTGTTTTGTTTTTGTAAAGTTACAGAACTCAATTACACGCAATGCAAAAATAATTACATCTGAAAAGCTTTAGTTTTACTTATCAACTGTGTTGTCCTACTTTGATCGAGGTCATTAATACTGCAGTACTAAACCAGTGGTTCCCAACCTTTTCTGACTCAAAGCACCCTACAACAATGCCAGCTGTTCTTCTTTTGAGGAAGATTTTCGTCTTCCACTGGTCATCATTCAGTTCCGCCACCACTTAACACCACGTAACTACAAACTGACGTTATACAGTTTCCGTTTGGTTGTAATAAATCGCAAATATTTTGGTTCGTTTGAAATTTCCATATCTTTTTCAGTGACTTTTAAATTTCAATTGCTTATTTTTGTCATGTCCATGAAATTTCGCGGCACTCTTGGGAAACTGCACTGAACATTGCATGGCACATTATCGAGCAGTCGTGGTGGTGACGCAGTTTTTGTGAATGGATCAAGCGTTTCCAATTGACGCATCTCCAACCTTGTCATTTCACTGAAAATGGGAAGTAACCTTTCCACAGTTTGAGGTCACTGTGATTCCATACTTTATGCATACATTTATAATACTAAAAATATTTAGAACAGGAAATAGCTATTTAAATTATGTTACGTACAAACGAGTCGGAGAGAGAGAAATTTTTTACAAAAATGCACATCTTCCATGTTGGATACTAGAATCGCTACGAGTTTTTATTTGCACAAAATAAATGATTAAATTTGCACCACTATATTCCAATGGAATGACGTCTGAAAATGTTTAACTTTCACGGAAATCTTTGCTTACGGAGGCGAATTAAAGATTATGAACCGTCTAATGAGGTAGCATTTTGACCAATGAGAGGAAGGAAAATACTTTTACACCTTAAATCCGATACTATATATATATATATATATATATATATATATATATATATATATATATATATATATATATATATATATATATATATATATATATATACACACACACGTTATGTACTGAAAATTTAACTTAACGAAGAAGACATAGGTACAACCAGTTCAAAAAGATCTGTCACTTAATGCTATGTTTCATACTAATAAATATTGATAAGAAACATTGAGTTTGAGGACAGGACTTTCTGAATCAGCTATACATACTCCTCATCTTGTAGTAACTGTATCTTAAAATATAAAATACTATTCTTACCAATCAATATTCATTAGTTGAAATAAATATTACAATATTATAATAATTTTAACATTGAACATACAATTGCTTACGCTTTATTATTATTAACTATAAAATAAAGCAAACACTTTATGGGTAGTTACAATTATATGATGTCGAAATATTATGAGTAAAGGTAATATCTTAGAGTACACAAACGAACTTACAGTTAGAATGAGAAGTAAATTATGTAAACAGTGTAAATTAAGTCTTAAAGGTCTTTATAATAGATAGGAAATGCACAGTACGTAGAGGTAACAGTAAAAACAACAACAACAACGGGACAAATAATAATACAGTCTGATATAATTTAGATTATCGGTTAAATTACCACTAAAGTTACGCTAAATACCGTTTTGATTAATGTACTCTTGTACTTTAAAATGTACATTTATTTTTATAAAATTAATTAATTCTTGGAATTATAATTTCCAGTTTATAATAAAAAGAAGTTTTTCTATAAAACGGGAGAGGCTTTTTTTTTTTTTTTTTTTAATCAAATTTTTGCTATCATCATCTCCAAATTAAAAATTTTGTCATTCACATTTTAAAAATAAGTTTAATCATTTATTTCACATTTATTTCATAATATTCTTTCATATTTGATATAAAATATTTTTTTGAATTTGAAGGTTAATTACAACATTACAATTACAATGCTTTCTATTTACAAGCCTTCTGCAAAGAAAAAAAAAAAAATCCTGATATAAAATACAACATTAATGCACCGGTGTTGTTATAATAATGTGGTTCATATTGTGTCTTGCACATTTAACAAAGACAAATAGAATATTCTCGACACCCTTTTTAACCCTTTAATGCACAGCTTTCCAAACTTTTCACGTTGGCGACACACTATTTAAGCATGAAAATTTTCACGACACATTAATTAATTTTTGTTATCAAATATCAGATAATTTTCCAGTAGGTGGTTTATCTTGTAGCCGATTTTGTTGATACAAAAATCAAAATTTTCAAAATACAAAAAATTTAAAATAATTAACTAAATTTGGCGACACACCTGGGAGGTATTGGCGACACACTAATGTGTCGCGACACACAGTTTGGAAAGCTCTGCTTTAATGCATAGTGTATCACGGATGGCTAAGTGTATAGGTATGCATTTAAAGGTTACATTCTATATGTGTAGTGTAGTTGTAACTAAAAAAAAAAAAATGGATTACAGCTTGCTAAATTTAGTATTCATAATTTTAAATTCATTAGGTAATTCGTAATAGAATTTAATTATATAATTGTGTTTTCATATAAGAAACGACTGAAATTTGGAATCATCACCTACAAATTATAGAATAATTCACGTTCCCGCTAGTGTGAATATAATTCATCAACTTCCGACAGGAAATACGGCGTCAAATTATATAATATAAACATGAAGTATATACTTAATTATCATCAGAAATAAGTATCATTCTAATAGTGAATTTAATTTTGGGGGATCTTTTTTGTTTATAGGAATAGAAAAACAAATAGGGCTTACTTAAAAATTTGGTAGCATTATCACTTTAAAAAAATTTATTCTTCAGATTTCCCACCACACACGAAACTCAGAACCTGCTTTGAACTTACAAATGGAATCTGTAGCTACATCCTCTGAAATCAGAGAAGCGAAAAGGCATGAACCTCATTATGGAGATTTGTATATGAGAAAGATACGAGAACAGCAGGAAGTTCCCTACTCCACCGATACAAGCTTTAGAAATAGAAATTATAAGGGCGGAGGAGGGCGACGTTTTCCATGCCTCGTTTGCCCCTTGCAATTTGCAAAGAAATCAGACTTTAAACGCCACATGCTCATTCACACGGGAGAAAAACCATTTGAATGCCCTCGTTGCTCCCAAAAATTCAGACGAGAATTTCATTTGAGGCGACATTTATCGAGGAAGAATCTTTGTCACACCTTAACAGATATGTTTTAACACTTTCCTCACAACCAATTTCGTAATGTAATTATTCCGTTACTTTTCATTATCAGCGTGTCATCCATTCGAAAGGTTGTTATTAATACATTGTTCAAACAACTTACACAAAAAAAATATGAAATTAATATTATTTACATCGTGTCTATGTTGGCATGACATATCCTGGCGAAAAATGTATATTTTGTTTTTGTAGCTAGTAGTAGTAACGTGAACTTATTTTGTATAAAACGAAGTGACAGCTTAGGAAAGTTTTCATTTTGAGTTGTTAAAATAAGAAATAATATTGGAAATGGCATTAAAAACATGAGTGTTGTATGTTGTTTAGTGTTGATTTGCATTTGTATTAAATTTGTTCTTTGAATTTGTTTGATTCTCTCTCTCTCTCTCTTTGTTTTTAGTATTTTATACTTGAATTTAATTTTAGTTTGTTTTAGTGTTTAAGTTTTCTATATCTTAGTCATTTACAGGCAGTGCTGAAAGTAGGCCGGTACGGCGTTCCGGTAAAAAATGGAACACACACACACACACAATATTAATTCAAATAGTCTGAGTTAATATACTAAATAATTTTTTGAAGTGTTACTTTTGTTTTGCATTATTCTATCTTAAAGTTGTTAATTAGTTATTAAAAATGGTCTTGCATCACTTTATGACGATTTATTCATTTAAATAAAAAGGATGAAGGAGGGGAATTTAAATGATGTGGCAACGAAACACTGAAGTTTGGCAGTTTAGGTACAGTACTGGTAAGAAGTAAAACCTATTTCCATCTCACTGTTTACAAGTCAGTTTAATGAAGTATGTTCTGTCTTTACACGCACAGAAACTCTACGGACTTTAATACCACTGTTGCAATTGTACATGTAATAAAATAATATTCATTTGAGGCGAATCTTTTTCCTTTATTTATTACCCTTGTTTTTATATTTGTCGTTATTTTTTTTTTTTTTTTTGTGCTTTCGTTAAAGGCGGTGCCGACAACACCTTACTCGAACTAAATGTTCAGACTTTATTTCCACACATTCATCGCCACAAAACATACGCCACAGCATTTGCAATTGTCAACTTAAAAGTGTTGACAAAACACTTGGAGTCACTAATGCCTTCGGAATACTCCCCTTTCGCTATAAAATTAGTTTGCTCATTTTTTATACCTGCACATTTTTATTTCTGATTTCACATCTTTCATTCAATCCTCACGTTTGTTTTTGCATTTGTTTCACGTAAGACCCTGAATCAAAGCGTTCGTCCTGAAAATGATTAGCGATTACTATCCTCCTCTTTTCAGCCTTAGTTTTACATCTAACATTCCGGTGTAACGGATGGTAGATCTTCCATGGTCGTTTTTCGAGCGAGATAATGTATTTCGAATACTCTCATCAAATATAATAATGTAAATGCATTTTAAGTGTCACAACCTCACAACCGGACTTAAATAATATGGTTACATGCTTTATAAAGTCGAAAGAGTTGAATGGAGTATGGTCAAACAATGTAAATAGTGGCTTAGTTTGAACTGATATTTATCGGGGTTCCGGATGATTGACGTGATCGGTAGGAAGGCTGACTGAAACCAGCAGTCAAGGGTTCGAGTCCAATTAACTCAGTTTCTCACTTTATTGCCTTTTCCTTTATCAAGTTTAATAATGTTTAAAATGTTGATCTCAATGAGGACTCCAGAGTTATTTGAGATGTAGAGAGATTCTGAATCAGAAAACTCAAGAAATTATAAGAAGCGGAAAAAGAAGCTGAAATAATAGTTAAAAAGAGACAGGAAGTACCCACCCACCCAACACGCAGGCGCATACCGACATCCTGGTCTCGGGGTTGTTTCAACTCCAAATTTTAAGATTATGCAACATTCAGTATGGAAATGGCAAATAGCATTCTATAAACTGGAGGTCATAAACTGAATAAAGGAATGACTGGTCTCAGTGTTTACCTGAATTAAAGTATATGTCCTTCTTTTATACTTCTATATTTTGTCTCAAATATCCTATTTTTATTATACCTGAACTTAAGTTAGTTCAAACATACCAAATTAGGTTTTTTAGAAAATAATACGTTTGTTGCATGACTAAATATGGAACATTCATGAATACTGTTACACTTCAAAGCCGAAAACGTTTCAGAGTAAATTAGAAACTTCAAAAATGTGTCGGCGCAAGAATTATATTTGTATCATTAATGCAATACTGAGGATTGGCTTGTAGGGAATACAGAAACTTTCAATGATGGAAGGAAAGTTTACACTTTGGACCAAAAGAAAAAGTAAATAAAAACTACTTTTACTACTACTACTACTAGTACTGAAAATAGTAAAAATAATAATTACTAGAGAACCCTGAAGACGGGTGAGCGACTAGTTTAATCATAGTCTTCATTTCCCAGCCTCCTCCTCCCTTCCCTCTCACATCCTCTCCCCAAGAAATGCAGACTACTCATAATGCCAAAATTTTACCTTCTTCAAATCAACTTTTAGCCCTTGATTCTTATTTCATCATTATGAGGATAAAAACTACACTTGTCACTGAAAATGGGAAATGATCTTTCCATAGTTTGAGTTCACTGTAATTGCATACTTTATGCATACATTTATAATACTAAAACTATTCAGAACACGAAATAGATATTTAAATTATGTTAGTACATACGTAACAGGATCAGTTGCGTATGTATTTCCATGTGTTTCAGCATGTATTTCACTACATGAGGCGAGATCCATTTCATAGCAAGTGTCATTTTGCACATTAAATGCAAAATTGTGATGTAAAAGTACATATTCCAATTTGTGAGTGATTTTAAACGTTTGGCCACGAGTGTGTCTATTGCAAAAAGAACCTGTGAATTACTTTTTTATATAAAAAACTTCAAGGCAGGACATTAAGGCCCACTGTCTAATGTTTTATAGGAATTGGGCCTACCTTTGATTGCGCTGTAGAATTTTTAGAGTTTTACAGTTTAACTGTATTTTCCTTTATTTTAAATATCTTTTTGTTCTTTAAGTTCTTAGATTTACATCAACCACAAATAAGTACTTAATAAACACGCTTTCTAAAAAATTTATTCCTCAGATTCCCCAGACACGAATCTCAGAATCTGCTATGAACTCACAAATGGAACTTACAGCTACATCTTCAGAAATTAGCGAAACGGAAGGACATGTACCTCATTATGGAAATATGAATACGAAAAAGGTACTTGAGCATCAAGATCGCCAATTCGCCAACAGAAGCTTTATAACTAAAAAGTACAAAAATGCCGGAGAGCGACGTTTTCCATGTACCATTTGCCCCTTGCGATTCGCTCTAAAATCAGACTGTCACCGCCACATGCTTATCCATACGGGAGAAAAACCATTCCATTGCCCTCATTGCTATCGGAAATTCAGACAAGAATCGCATTTGAGGGGCCATTTGGCAAAGAAGAATCGTTGTTACAATCCACTTAATAGTAAATGAGTAAAACCTTCACTAATATTTCACTTGTGCTGAAAGTAAATGAATGACTTTATCTGTTTGTTTACCTGTTAAACGCGATCCAAGGCGTATGAAATGTATGAAGAAATGTCAGTAAGCAGTTTAATGCGATGTTTGTCATTAGAATTATTGTCATTTAAAAATTAAATCCAAGTTTTTTGTATTGTTAGTAAAAGTAAAAAAAAATGCATGCAAAATTCAAATTATTTGCAAGGTTTCTTGCTATCACGGTATGGAATTGATTTAGCTCTTAAATATACAGGGTACGAAAGTTGAATTGTGATTCTAAATATGTTTTTACTTCATTTTTACTCGTACGTAGGCCACAGTAATCGCTAAGACAGATTGTCATCAGATAATATGTAGCAATGTACCAATTAAAACCTTTTACATTTTTTAGCAAAGCAATCTTTATTTGGAATGTGAAGGAAAATAGCACGGAAAATATGTGAATGTTCTCTAGTTTTCATTTCCATTAAATTGACAAGAAAAGACTCGATCGAATGGTAACTCTTAGGACTCGAACCCGCCCCGTGTGGTATCAATGTCATTCCCCTTAACTCAATGAACCATACGGGCCCTAAATCTTCCCCCTGGTTCCCAGTTTCTTAAGTTGTTATCTTTTATGTGACCATCACAAAAGTAATTTCATTTCAGTCATTATACCACTGTGTAAGAAGAGAAATGACATGACTATCTTCTCTCCTGCCTTTTAACGTATTGTAGTAATTAAGTTTATTATTATAGTAATTAAGAAAACCCGAAACTACTGTTTATTTGCAACAACAACAATAATGATAATTGTTTTCGCACATTGGGGAAAGCTTCAAAAAAGTAAATTAAAGTAGAAACTGATGTAACCTTTCACAATAATAATAATAATTCAGATTCTTTATTGCTTAAAACACAGTAAAGAGAGAATAAAAGTACTATTTTTAGTATAAAATACATAAGTACTACATCTTAGGAACTGCCAAATATGAGGCATAATTACGTTTCATGACAATAATTATTTACATATGTTATACATCATTTGTATACGTAAGGTAATGACATTAATAATAATATTAATAATGAAACCGGGTTTTTTTTTATGCAAGAAGGCCAAGGGTGAATATCCACAAAAATACCCCTCCCACAGAAGAAGAAGGAAAGAACGGAAATCAATATTTTGTGGGCTTTTAAAACCAATGCCATTTTTTTTTTTTTTTAAAGATTGTGTAGTGTCAGTAGCGGTCATATAGACTGTGCAAGTGTGTGGTGCACAGGGGTACACGGGCTCTAGAGGGCCCACCAAACCCTCGTCATAAAAGACAATATACTTCGTATCTATAAAATAAACTATATTGATGAAAAAAATATTTATTTGCTTATGTCATTAGTTCAAAAACTTTATTTCAATGTTGTAATTAAGATTCTCACTTTCGCCTAATTTGGAGTTTTTAGCGTTCGTATGAAAAAGGTGTAGCCTATAACGATACAAAGATGTTATACAGAATTCTATAGAATTGTGGACATGACACAAAATTTGGTGGTAAACCTTAAAGCGCTTTAACAAAGATAAGGCGATTTAGCAAGTGCACACGTCCACAGGCACATTTATTATATTTATAGTTATAATTTTGGCTATATTTATAGTTACATTTGTGTTGGGAAGGGGGTCCCCAAAATCTGCCTCGCACAAAAGCCTACAACCAACTATGGCTGCCACTGTGTAGTGTGAATGATGCTTGTATGTGTAGTGAGGAATAAAGGGAGAAGTGTGTGTTTGAAAGCATGCTAGACTGCTCACAGGGTAGATATGACAGAAAATGATCAGTTAAGGAGGACAGTGGCGGGAAAAATGGGAGTTCCAGCACTCCCTAACTCCTGCCAAAATGTCCTTCCCACCCACCTGGAGTACTTCCCTGATCGATTGGTGTCTACAATCTTCTCCTACAATTTATTTAGAAAAACACTACAAATTCATAAGTTTACAGGCTTCGTTTAGCAAAACTGGAGCCACAATTAACTGGAAATACATAAAGCACACATTACATACCATTCATTTTTACATATGGATTTCAGATACTGTACATTAATAACAGGTTTGTCAATTAGGTAACAAAACATTTTTTATTTCAAATCTGGAAAGGAATCCCATAATACAAATACTTTGGAAAGGAAGAAAGATTAGTTAATTTTTACCTTGCACTGTTCACATCTGTGTTGATTTCTCTTTCTACTAAACTAGTTATGAGACCACTCATAAATATCATAGTCTTGAAATACAGTTTTCGTTTCAGTAATGAGTTTGTGCATAAGTGAACCTAGCCTCTATTAATACATACTGTACTTTACAACACGTCCAGCTTTTTATAAATGTACGATTATACAGTATGAACCACATGAAATGCAGGTAACTTACCGAAGTACTTGCGTTCAGTCAATCATATGATGAGAGGCTTATCCATTCGTATCAATAATCTCCTGATGCATATCGTCCAGGTTCGCCACCTACTTCTGCAGATCGTTACCCAACTTCTTCAGGATTTTCTATGCCGCAGGAATTTCTTCGCGGGTTGTTTTCGGGTTCGCCTGCAAGAACAACACCTTCAACCGGCCAAACACTGCAGCATCGAGCAGTATATAGTCAGGCCTAACAAACTCTGGGCTCCTGGAACCAACTGTGATCATCTTGACAACACGCTTTGTTGAGAATTAGCTCGTCGAGTTTGTGTTCCATGAACGGGAAAGTTGTCTTCTAGAGATCACCCTTCAAAACTTCGACAAGATCAAACACCCACGTCACACCACACCACATCACACAAACTTAAAATGCGCGTGTCAAAGGTCCCACCAGCTCCCAACCACCCAAAAACGTCGTTTTGAAAGTCCCAATTTTCAGAAATGATCTCGCAAAACAGATAAACACGATACCGGTTCAAAAGAAAGTGCCCCAATTAAAACTCATACCCCTTAAAATCTAAATGCATTCGAATAAAAACTTGAAAGAAAACGTTTACCCGCATTTCATATGGTTTATATGGTTTATATTCCTAATAATTTTATTTCGACCTGGAGAATCTCTTTAACAAGGATATGAAATATATATATATATAGGGTCTGGGTAATAGCTGGATGAGAGACCGTCTTCCGCGCCCAGATTATGTAGCAACTCGTGGTTCGGATCCCACGACAAGCTGTAGGTCCCCTCCGTCATATGACTTTAGATGCTGCGAATGAGGTTAAACTGTAAGGCACAGTACAGTTTCAGTAAACTTACATCTTCTGTATGGCATAAAGCGTATTTAAATCCCTCCATATCTACTTGAGTTTCAAATTATGTTTTATTATAAATCCTGAATATTTAATACTTTTTGCACATGTAATAGCAAATAATTAACTTTTAGACGACAGTTAAAATGAACTAAAAGCAAAACAAAAAAAACATTGATGAAGTTTTGGCGGGATTTAACACCAATTTATTGTCCAAACTCCAGGAATAAGTATTGTTCAAGTTTGTATTCATTAACTGTTTCATTGTTCCTAATTTACCTCCTGTGCAATAAATGTTAAGTAAATATTGTCAGTTATGAGAAGATAAATAAAGGGAATAAATCTACAAAGAGTAGAGGATATATTAGAAGCACGAGCTTTCGGCTTGTATTAAATTCTTTCTCATTTGCGAGGAAGACCTTACAACAGTGGCGTACGAAGGGGGGTGCGAGGGCGGCGGTCCGCCCCAGGTGACAGCCAGGAGGGGGGTGCCATCGGGAGAGTTGAAATACCAGTACAAGTTTTCAAACCAAATGAAAAATTCGCCAAAGTAAGAAAAAAAAATTTAAAATGTTCAAACTATTACAACAGCTTAATGTTAATTTTCACTATAAAATAATTTTTTATTTTTATTGGCAATACAAAATTTATAAACGAAAAATTAAATATTTGATAAAAATTACATCGAAAGGCGAACGTTTGTTGTTTTAGTCATCAGTTTGTTGAGCATAGCCAGCTGGCTGCAACTGACATTCCAAGTCTTGTTCACTTGACACTGTGACTCCACATACATGAGGTATGTTTCATTAAATAATTATGATAAAGTGCTGGTGTTTATAACAATATCATGGTACTTATACCAGTGTCCAGTAATTTTTGACGATGTGGTATCATAGTGATGTTTAAGTGTTTATAAATGCATCGTCGTGATGTTATAATACCCGGTAAATGCATTGTGGAGAGGACCATTCATTATGCAACTACAAAGTGTGAGGAAATAGACATTTCTATGGAGAGAAGAGGGAGAGTAAAGCTCCGAAAAAGGATGCCAGGATAGATGGCAAAGGATGCTGGTCTCATTGCCAGAGGAAGTAAAAATGGCTATGTTTGAACGTCTTGATCGCTTTCATCAAGAATTGGAGATTCGTTCTAAGGCAATGGATCAAATTCTGCCAATCTTCGCTGTTATTCAGCCAAACACTTTGGTTGTTGCAACAGAAGAAGAACTTCGGAATTATATTCCGAATTTGACTCAGATTTTCGATGAATTCTCTGATGAAGATATCAGTGTGGAAATTGGACGACTTCGGAGGCATTTGGAAGCTGCCAAAATCAGCGTTGAAGAGGCAAAGAAATGGACAGCATTGCAGTTTCTGGAGTTTATTGTGAAATGGGATTTTTGTGAATCTTTGCCAAGCTTGTCTTTGTGTTTCAGATTCTTTTTGACTGTCTGTGTGTCTATTACTTCATGTGAAAGAAGTTTTTCCAAATTGAAATTAATAAAAAATTTCTTTCGCTCGACCATGAGTCAGACAATATTGACAAATCTGGCTTTACTTTCAATTGACCATGAATATGCAAAGAAGGTGAATTTTGGTGAGGTCATTGATCAATTTGCAGAAATTAAGGCTCGAAAGCAGAGACTGTGAATCCTCTCTATTTACCTTTGAAGAATAGGCTGAGCGTTGAGCCTGGATTTCCTGTGTTTTTTGTATAAAATAAAATGCAGTATTACCTGTTCACTGAATTTTTAATGTCCTGCATTTTTCTTATTTCCAATTTGCTTATGACAGTACTGTACTGTTTAAAAATCTACTTGCAAACATAATATATTTTTCTGTGTATTTAAATTTTAAAATTATTTATGGGGGGTGCCAAAGGAAGGATCCTCCCTGGGTGCCAAATACTTTAGGTACGCCCCTGCATTACAATAAGTCGAAAGCTTGTGGATTTATTTTCTCAGTAAATAACCAATTTGTCTGATACAAACTTCAGGCGATTTATATTATTTTTTTTAATGGATCTCAATAGGAACACCAACATGAAATCAACACCAACTGGAATCAGTTTGGTATCAGACTTAATTCCATCAAGTAAAACATCTTGCTTTCAGTTTGTGAAAGGCCTTCTCTATTGGTTCAAGCGACTTGAAATTATCTCTCCAAAATCTAGTTGCCGCGTTCTTTTAGTCAATGATCCGACCCAAACTCAATTTCCTACTTGACTTGACTTGACTTTTTTCTCAAACCAGCTCTTGAGGTATGCTGAGCAAAGGTGGTAACTCTTTTGTGAACAAAGAATATGATGACAGTCGAATCAAAGATATTTTATGAATTTACTACATTGTTTATATTAGAAAATACATTTTAACGATGTAAGAAGGCTATGCTAGATTAAATTTATGCCTTTTTAAACCTAAAGTCAAGAAATGATGCATCATTTCAATTTCGGATCTATATTGGCTGAAGGGCGAGAAAGAACAAGCTCAGACGCCTTATTCAATCTTAGGGTGGGATGAATTCATCATGGAAGCCTGAAGTTAGAACCCTGTTGCCCTGTATTGAGATTCCAGACGAATGATTAAGCCTTTAACCTACAGATACTAAGTAGGGTGAGCATGAGTTTTGTTTACATATAATGTCAGCAAACTCAGCTTACCCCATTCTCTTTTGTTACCGCAAATCTGATGAAGTCGTCATATTTCGAACCATTAGAAAACAACTTGATATGACTCCAGTGGCGTAACTAGCCATACGCATTATACACACGTGCGTATAGTTTTTTTTCAATTTTTCGCGACCAGTTACCAGATAAATCTTTTTATTTATATTATTGTATTGAGAATCGCTGGGTCTCGATTCTACCATTTTATGCGAACATGCGTTTATACGCACGACATTAGTCAGCAAAACATCTTCACAATAACGGTTGGTGTGTGCCTTATCCCAAGACAAAACCTGTGTCACTAGTTGTTATTACAGCATTAATAAAGAAATATGTGAGAACTCGTTCTACTCCTAGTATTCTTCATGGCCTCCCTAAAGTCCATAAAAGGGATGTGCCAATTAGACCTATTCTTGCGGCCTATAATTCTCCTACCTATCATTCGACGAAGTTCCTCGTTCCTATTTTGTTCCTACTTTCTACCAAGATTACACGGTAAAAAATTCCTATTCATTTGCTCACGAAATTAATAGCTTAAATTCTAATAATGTTTTTAGGTGTAGTTATGATGTTAAATCATTGTTTACCAGTATTCCTATACACGAAACCTTTGTGTTGACAAACGTTTTTCTTCTTGCGACACCATTTATGGTTTTCCTTCGTTAAATTTTAGGAAATTTCTTAAATTGTCTGTTTTTAACTCCTATTTTGTATTTAGTAATCAACTTTATGAACAAAGTCACCTAACCTCATGCAGTTATTTACAAAAGTCGCGTTATCCCGGCTTCGGTATTTGATGGTACACCCCTTTTATCACTGGATTAACAGCTTGTCGCCCGGTGACTGTTTCGAGTCTTTCATTTCTCCTTGTTAGTTTGCAGTTTTTTTTACAACCATTCTTAGAACGAGTGAAATAAGTTCCATTGGTTATTTAAATCTTCGAAAGATGGGACGATCTCAGATACGGGTTATGCCGTGGTCAGTGTCGTAACACTGTTTCCCGCCCATCAGCGAAGTTAAGCAACATTGTGTCTGGAGAGTAGTTGGCTGGGAGACCGTCCTCTGCGTCCTGATTATGTAGCGACCCGTGGTTCGAATCCCTATAAAGCCGTAGGTCCCCTCCATCATATGACCTTTGTCGTTAAGAAGATCAAAAAACTAAAATTTAAACCTGATGTTTACTTTTGTGTTCTTTGAGTTTCGTGGTTGAATTACTGTTACAATATTAAATTTAAGAATGTTTCCTTTTTTTTTTTTCGTAAAGGATCAGTATAAGTTGTCAGTTTTACTTCCACAAGACGTTGATCCGCAATAGGTTTTTAACAATAGACTGTGTGACTTATAAAAATTATTTCCTGAATGGAAATTTTGTTTCTCAGATGACAGCACTGATCGAAGATGGAACACGGTAGAATCCAACTGTACATCTGAAGCGATGTAGAAGAAAAGAGTTCCTTACCCTTGGATGCTGAAAGCCAAACATTTTGGAAGAATCGACTATGAAACCACATCTCGACCTGACATGATGAAACGCATAAGGCATAAACATACTGCGAAACGACCATTTGCTTGCCAACTGTATACTTATCATTGTACAGATAAGAAGGACCTTCGAGTTCACAAGCGAATTCACACAAGAGAATTACACTGCCGCCTTTCACAGAATTTTGCAGGGAGAAGAAACACTAGAGTGGCTTACAAGTGGAGATACAACCCTCATCCCTAATACTCATGAGACAAATCTCCCAAATACCGCCCAATTTTCTGCCTCACTACCACCTATAAACTATTTACTGGTCTGATTGCGGACAGTATATATGAACACCTAGATGCTGGAGACTATCTGGAGAAAGAGCAAAAATGATGTAGAAGAAACTACTTTAGAACAAAGGATCAGCTGCTCATCAACAAAAGACTGTAAGAAAGACTTGAAGACTGTAAGAAAAGAGGCAGAAACCTAAGTATGGCATGGGAGACTATCAAAAGGCATTTGATAGTGTCCCACACTCCTGGATTTTGGAATGCCTCAAGCTGTACAAAATCCCTCCTACCATTATTAGAACTTTAACAAATCAGATTACAAAATGGAGAACGAACATCAACCTCACCCATGAAAATGGAAAAATATCCATCCCCCATGTCAAGATTATGAGGGGTATATTCCAGGGAGACAGCTTGTCACCCTTGCTATTCTGTCTCACCCTGGATCCCCTAAGCAAACTACTTAGCAATAGCAACAAGGGCTACAACTTCAGTCAAATAGACGAAGAAATCCAGACAGTGTTCTGAACCATCTACTGTTTATGGATGATTTGAAGCTGTATGTAGACTCTGATCAAAACCTAGAATATCTATTACGGATCGTACATACTTACTCTAGTAACATAAAAATGACGTTTGGATTGGATAAGTGTGCTAAATGTACACTTAGGGGAGGTAAGAAAATACAAACCCATAACGACAATTTAGGAAGAGACACTGAGATTAAGGACTTGGAAGAGGATAGTTCCTACAAATACTTTGGAATAGAAGAAAGTGGTAATATAGAACATCGGCAAATGCGAGAGAAAATCAGTGGAGAGTATGTGCGAAGATTGAAAAAGATCTGCAAGACCCAACTTGCATCAAAGAACAAAATAACGGCTATAAATCAACTCGCCATCCCTGTTATTAATTATAGTATAGGGGATAGTAGACTGGCTGCAATCAGAACTGAACAAACTAAGGGGTTCCAAAAAACCTTAGCCCCCCCCCCCCCCCCCACTTGCAGCTTACATGTTTACTTATATCGAAATAGTTTTTAGTGATTATAAAAATATATAAAATTCTTTATTTATTGCAGGTATTAAAATTACTCTAGCTGATAAAGTGATAATATAATGGCTTCTCAATTAATTGGTGATTCGGAGAGGCAACGTGTGATAGATCGCATACTTTTCGGGAAGCTCGTGATGCTGGAGCCACCTTTATAACACGTTCATGGGTTGCCAAAAAATTGCGAAGAAGTGAGGACTTCATCAAAAGAAATTGGAATAAAACTTTGGATGAATGTGAAATGGATACAACCAAATCTGGGCGCCCAAATTTGCCACTCTCTCAGGAAACAAAGGACATCATTGAAAGCGGTACGCGAACCGGAAAAACAGCTGTGCTAAAGTTTCTAGAGAGATCGAAGTGTTGAGAGGAAAGATCGTTAGTGGTGAAATCATTCGACTGTACCGTCATAGGCAAGGTTTAAAGCCTTGGCATGAACTTCCAAAGCCAAGAAAAACTCAACTTAACATCGATGACAGAATGTGGTTTGCCCATTATCTTGAAGATTGGGATGTAGATGATTTCATGCATTTAGCTGTCTCCGATGATTTTTTGTTTACGTAACACGTCGGCCTAACTACCAAAATGATCGAGTGTGGGCCACAACACCAGATGAAATCGATGACAATGAACATTATCGCGAATTATTAAAAAGCCCAGACTGTGTTGGTGTGTTTGTTTTGTTCACTGCAAAGAAGCTCATATGGGTGCTGAAGCCAAATGGTCAGAGTTGGGATGGACAGTATTTTCATGATATTATTCTAACCCAGCATGTCATTCCTTTTCTAAGAAACCCAAACAATGTTATGGATGTCGATCAGGTCACACTTCTGCACGATAAGGCCCCCTGCTTTAAGGCATTAGCCACTGAACAGTTGTTGCGGAACCATGAGATCGATTTTTTTGGAAATGAAGAATGGCCAGGAAATTCTCCTGACCTGAACGTCTGTGAACACATTGGATCAGTTATAAAGGACAAGGTTGAATGTCTCTTGTTTCAAGAACCTGCAGCAAATCGATTGAAACTGTTTTAGCAAATTTGCGTAACGATCAAGATCTATTCACGTCACTTTTGGCAAGCTACCCAAAGCGAATTCAGGCTGTCTTGAAAGCCAATGGCGGGAACACCAAGTTTTAATTGTTTTTCATTAAATGCAGGATTAAATTCTCTTTTGTAAGGTATGTTTAGTTTTACTGTACCTCTAATGGTTTAGGCCATGGGCGGGGGGGCTAAGGTTTATTGGAGCCCCGTAGATGTTAAGACCAGGAAAATCCTCACTCTAAATAGAATAACATACCGGAACCAGTGTCTTCCCAGACTGTACCTACGAAGGAATCTGGGAGGAGTGGGATTAACTGAGGTTAAGCAGCTGCACCGATCAATGACCATCAGCATTGGACAGTATCTGAGGAGCTCTACTAACCCTACAATATTTCTGGTTCGTGAACACAACACCACAAGGGTAACTCAATGTAATAACTTGGGGTTCGTGACCCCGCTAAGTTACTAGGTTTCTAAACAACAAGAAAGGCACTTACCGGTCCGTTGAATTAGATATTCTTTAGGGCCTACCATAGATTTTCTGCGTCCCACAAAGCAGACTACCTGAACTCTCTAACTTTACTAATTTAGAAGCTATAGACATTACCCCTAACTATTATTATTTACTGACAACTTTCTACCCCATTTGTCACCTTAGAAACATCACCAAATTAAACTTAGCACCAACGATTTAGTCAGATGTGAATAACCATGCTGTAGTCCAGCCAAAACAAATGAACAGCCCGCGTTCCGCTGTTTATCCCTTTGTGTTACCATTCAGCTTTCTTTTAGTGACTTTAGACTATATATATATATATATATATATATATATATATATATATATATATATATATATATATACCAGTGGCGGCTCGTCGGTAGGCACTGCGGAATTGCAGTACCCCTAAATTTTTTATTTACAATTGAAATAATCAAGAACAATATACTGTAGATGAGCTCACTGATTAACTTTTTCAATAACTTTTGAAACTTTTATTCATTGCTCAATGCTCATTCTTTTATTTCAGTAATTATTTCAACCCATTCTTAGAGACAGCACCCCTAGAATTTTTAGTCACGAGCCGCCACTGATATATACACACACGTCACCTCACTCAACAAACTTCCCTTTGTGTTTCCATTCAGCTTTCTTTTAGTGACTTTTTCCTTTAGTGACTTTAGACTATATATAATTATATATATATATATATATATATATATATATATATATATATATATATATATATATATATATATATATATATATATATATATATACACGTCACCTCACTCAACACACTTCCATAACCAAACTGGCCCAGCACTTTGGAGGGAATAATTTGACAGAAGAAGTAGAAAATGAAAGAATACCAGCCGCATTAATAGCTAGGAAAAGTCGCAAAAAATGTGTGCTGGAACAACAGACCAAACATGCAGAAGAATGGGAACAATACCAAAGGGCTAGAAAATACTATCAAGAACTACAGAAGGACTACATCAATAAAGAAGGATCATTGGAATGGCTAAGGAGAGGAGTTCTGCAGTGTGACGGAGAACGACTAATACTGGGTGCTCAAGATCTTGCACTCCTAACAAATGCATTTAAAAAAATGGCTGGCTTCAGTAATAATGATAGATTTAGATTCTGTCGTGTTGAGGTGGAAAGTGTTAATATCGAGCTGTAGGGTGCTCATGGCAGATGGGTACTATACAGCCAGACACAATAAAATTTGTAAATACATCAACTGGAAGATTATGACAGCATTAGAACTGGAATGCAGTAAAAATGTATGGGACCATACACCTGCACCAGTTACTGGAAATAACTATTACACTATTTATTATGACACAATATTTCCAACTGCCACTTTCATAGGCAACTCAGCAGTAAAACCAGACATAGTAGTGTGGGACAAGAGGGAAAAGGTTGCTTTACTTATTGAGGTCAGTGTCCCAAACGACTATGGCTTCAACAGAGCGAAAAGGGAAAAAAATACTAGATATCGGGCGCTTATACACGATATAAAGAGAAACTGGGAATTAAAAGAAGCTGCCATTCTCCCCATCATAGTTGGCGCGACAGGTATGATGAAGAACAACTTAACAACTTACCTGAATTCAATCCCAGGACAGTCCCAGGCCATGGAAATCCAAATTGGGGCATTAAAAGGAATAGTCACCCTCCTCAAACGAACGCTTGGGCAAGTTCAGACATACGTGGAGTGTTTGGCTTCGGATGGAAGCCCCACTCACAGCTATAAAAAAGTATTCTGAAAAGAGTATAAACCAATAGAGAAAAGCCATTTCAGTGTCCCCGCGGTTTGGTTAAATTTAGGCGCAAAGACCACCAGAAAAGTCTCTTAAAAAAATAAATCTTTGTGCTACAACACACCGCCTCAGTAATTATGCAAATCATTAAAAAATGTTCCAATCACTAAGATGTACTCCTTTCGTTTGCTTCAAATGGGAAAATTTTATAAGAGAAAAGAAAAACAGATATTGAAACTTCATGTTCTTAAGAATCACTTTGTAACAACTTTTTGTGAGCCAACCGAAAGTCGAGGCGAACTATCTGTCAGATTTCATGTCGTCATAAAGTTTTACTCATTAAAGTATATTAAATATTTCGTCTATTATTGTACTTTTTGTATTCTCTGAAAAATTATGCAGTGTATGGCTAGCATGCACATTATTTTTGAAAATCGATAATGTATTTTGACAATCTATTTAAAATGATTCATCCGATTTCAACTGAGAATACTTCCGTACCTATCAACCGTGCATCAACTGGGCATACACCACATGAAAGAGGAAATCTTCGAGTTTTACAAGAACACCGCGAGAGGGCTCCAAAGTCACGCCGTGGCCTAGCCTAGCAACAAACAGTCAGTGTGAAAATGGCGTCCGCACAGCAGAAGGCGTTTTGTGTGTTGCAGTTTTTTGACTTGGTGCTCCACAGCTGGCCCCCTAGGTCGCCGGATCTTACACCGTGCGACTTCTTCCTTTGGGGGTACGTTAAGGATACTGTGTACGTGCCACCGTTGCCCACATCTTTGGATGAGCTCCGAACTCGCATTGTTACTGCCGTAGAGTCAGTGACAACGGACATGCTGGAGCGAGTATAGGAGGAATTCGACTATCGTGTCGACGTTACTCGTGTAACTAGGGGAAGTCACATAGAGCATTTATGTGGTGAGAGACAAAATTTGGACAGTTTTTCTTTTGGTTGATGTATCACAAATCACACTGTATTTGTAACATTAAAAAATATTCTCATTTGAAATCAGGTGAATCAATTTAAATAGCCCTGTATATATATATATGCGCCTCAGTGGTGTAGTGGTTAGCGTCGCTGACTACGAATCCATCGGCCCCGGGTTCGAGACCCGACGGCAGCCGGCGCGCAGCAAAACCCAGCTGTTCATCCTTCCGCACAATAAAGAAAGTGGTTGGTAAATAAATGAGTACCATAGGTGGCCTAGTGGCATGGGCGGGGCTGTGCCCCGGGGCCCGGGCCTTTGGGGGGGGGGCCCGGGTCGTTTCAACAAGTGATGAAGTGATGAGAAGTTATTTCAGAGAGCAACAAAGCTAGTAAATAAATATAAAAATTATATTTCCTCTGGATTTCCAAGTCAATTACTCTCTTTTCGAATGTGCTTAAAAACAGACATTGAAAAAATGACGACAATCCATGAGCTATATTCATTTTTAATTAAAGACAACAGTACTTTGTGCTCAAGTTTTCCCGAAGTTGTGACTGCCATAACATTGTTCCTCACAATTCCTGTGACAGTTTCAAGTGCAGAGAGATCGTTTTCAAAACTTAAACTAATAAAGAACTATCTTCGAAATTCTATGAATGAAAAAAGATTAAGTGGACTCTCAATTATATCAATTGAAAACAAGAAAGTTAGAAATATTAACTTGGAGGATTTAATTAATGAATTTGCTGAAAGAAAGGCAAGAAAAGTCAAGTTCTGATGTTGTCGTAAGTAAACTTTTATTTCACGGTATCCTTTTTAAAGCTCAATATTTTGCATAATGTTTTGCCTTCTATGCCTCCATGCGTACAAGTAGTATCATAATTCTTAAATATATGCTAAATAAATAATGCAAAGAAAAGCAATATAAATGTATAATAAAAATTTTGTTAGGGGGCCCGTAAATAAGTTTTGCCCCGGGGCCCGTGACACTCTTGCTCCGTTCCTGTCTAGTGGTTAAGACGCTGGGCTGCTGATGGGGCGTAGTTCGGATTCCACGTTAAACTGTAGGTCTAAGGTGGAGTGAAAAGCTTGACCTTCGTCAGAATGAACAATTTGGGCGGAAGCTAACCAAAGGTTACCAAACCAAAGGTGTATATATATATATATATATATATATATATATATATATATACACATTTTAACTGCAAACAACACACAGTATAATTAATGTGAAGAACGACGCTTGTATAGAAGAACGTTCCGCACAAGATGAGGAGGGAGAACGAACAAATGAAAAATGAGGTAACCACCCGGGAATCGAACCCGGGATCTTCCGATTGCCGGTCAGATATGCTATCCACTACACCATGGGCCTCGATTGATCAGAAGTCGTAATTCTCCTACATACGAGCAGAAAATTACGACTTCTGATCAATCGAGGCCCATGGTGTAGTGGATAGCATATCTGACCTGCAATCGGAAGATCCCGGGTTCGATTCCCGGGTGGTTACCTCATTTTTCATTTGTTCGTTCTCCCTCTTATGCGGAACGTTCTTCTATACAAGCGTCGTTCTTTATATATATATATATATATTATATATATATATATACACCTCATTCTATTGGTAAGCCATCATAAAAATTTCAGACCTCTACATAAAATACTTTTTCCACAGCTGAGGAAACAATAAGGTATGGTGAAAAAAACAAATATCATAAACTGAAAAAATTTTATTATCCACATCTTATCAACAAATATGATCAATATGTCCGCCGTCCTGCTTACAAATTAATCTTAACCTTTTCTTCCAGGACATGATACATTTTCTGATTTCTGTTAATGTTATTTTGTCCCAAAATTTGAGTATTGTTTTCTTTAATTGCATTTCTGTAAACTTTCTGTTTGGCCTTCATAAATCTTCTCTGCTAGAGTGTTCCATACCGACCATACGTAATAATCCATGGGATTGCAATCAGGTGATTGCGGGGACCACTCGTTTTTTCCAATGAAGTTGACTACATTCTGTTGTAGATAATTCTGTGTGAACTTGCTAGTATGAGCTGTAGCACCATCTTGTTGGAGTATGAAATCGTTTCCATAATACAGACGCCGACAATCAGGCAAAAGATTCTCCTCTAAGTGATTTACATAGGTTTCTGAATTAATTTTTTTATTTTCTGAAATTAAATGAATTTTCGTCTTTCCATTCCACGATACACCTGTTAATACCATGATTTTTTTTGGAAAACCGACTTGTCTGGTGGTAAAGTCTCGATGGAAGAATTTCCTTCTTACGCCAACCATAAACAAGATCGTTCCGGGAGTTTTGAGCAATCTCGATGTTGAAATCTTTTTCATCTGTAAAAATTTTTTTTAACATCATTGGACGAAAATCTATCAAGCAATTTTCTACAACGAATTTTTCTTTTAGCTCTTACATTGCTGTCACATCTTGAAACATGGATCCTTTTAAATGCTTTAAGTCCTACCGTTCTCTGCATTCTTTTTATGGAACTTCGACTGATACCTAAATTTCTTGCAATTTTCCCCTGAGAGCAGTGTGACCCAGGTCGATCCACTTGAGATAGGCTCATCATTTCGATCATTGCTATATTGTCTTGAGTGTAAACTGTTTTAGGCCGACCACTTCCACGCTTCCGTGACGTCGAACCGGTTGCTTTAAATTTTTTAATTATTCTATTCACAGACATTACAAGTTATTCCTGGAAATTCCTCAAAATTCTTGCTCCTGTCCATCTTTTTTTCCAAGAAACATTTTTCAATCACCGCTTTTTCATCGTTAGTTAGAACCATAATTTGAAGGATAAGTTTAAGAAACACTATTTAAGATGGGCGTAACCTATATTTTCTGACGTTCTTCAGAGACTAACAGATTATCCATAGGCTACGCTAAGGAAACTACTACAAGTCTTAGAATAGTTGTCGGGTACAGCTATACACATTTACGATTTATGATATTCATTTTTTTCACTATACCTCATCGTTCCCTCAGCTGTGAAAAAAGTATTTTATGTAGAGGTCGGAAATTTTTATGATGGCTTATCAATAAATTGAGGTAAAATTTATGTAAATTTTGGAAGTGTGAACTGCATATTTTTGAAGTTATTGATGTTTAAATCTCAAGGCGTTTTTTGGGGGCCACCCGATATATATATATGTATTACTAGGGGCACTCAATATATTTTTCCCACCCTTTTTTCTTAGCTAAATAATAGACCATGGGACGTCACAACAGTTTGCAAATAAGAGAGGCCATCACAAAAATGCGCTTGACTGTGTTACCCCACTCTCCATACAGCCCGGATCTGGCACCTTCAGACTTCCATTTGTTTGGGCCAATGAAGAATGCTATTCGTGGAAGAAAGTTCCAGAGTGACAATGAGGTTGTTGAGGAGGTTAAGAGGTGGCTCCAGCGGAAGCCAGCGGACTTTTACCAGCAAGAAATAAAGGCCCTTGTTTCGAGGTGGAGGAAAGCCGTAGAAAAGGATGGAAACTATGTGGAAAAATAAAAACTTGCAAAAAAGGTATGAAACTACTTGCGTACAAAATTTCTGGAACTTACAAGGAAACTTGGAAAGAAAAAAAAAAGGTGGGACAAAATACAGGGTGTTCCACTTAAAACCGGCCCGCTGGAGTACTCCAGCGTACTCCAGCGGGCCGGTTTTAAGTGGAACACCCGATATATTGAGTAGCCCTCGTAGATTTAAATTGTAAAAATATGAAAATTATTTCACGAAAGTAACACGTGAATAATATTTATGATGAAAACAACCACGAACGAAAAAGGAAACACAGAATGGTGCTCAACCGCTTTCGTCTAATGACATTCTCAGGAACACTGAAATAAATGACAAGTTCGAGACTAATATATAGGTAAAAAAAAAATAGAAAAATAAAAATTGTAGGAGGAGCATATAAATTTATAAAGAAAAACTACCAGAGTTTTTTAGCACTTTACCCCTCTTCTCTAAATCCGTTCTGAACGAATTCAAAACAACAGGATCAAGCGAAAAAAGACCCTGGCTGATGTTAAAATTATTTGTAAGTTGAATAATGGCAGACTCAAGAATATTTCTATTAACAATGTTGCTTGAGTGAAACAAAATTGAAGCATTATTCCAATCAATACAGTGGGATAACTCTGACAAAATTGGTTGTAAAAATGTAATTTCTTTTACACTGGACAGACGGGAAAGGATTTGCACACGCGTGTAAAACAGCATCAATATTCCATTAGAACGGGACAGTCGTCCAGTACCCTCTTTGTCTATTTGTCAGAGTTATCCCACTGTATTGTAAGGTCAACTTTGCGATTAAGTTGCCATATGTTCAAAACACTTTGCATCATTGTCCGTGAAGGTGTTAATTTCTCGTCCAACTTACTACTGGCATGGATTTCCTGGAGAGAAATTGTGGAAACTCCTTATCGCAGAGCGAGTAGTCATATTTAGGAAAGATACTTTCCCCATTCTCAGCGCGCAAGAGAATGCAAATTCGCTGGAAGTTGTCTGTAGCAAGGCTGTCCCAATCTCTTAAAATAACTGGGCATTTCTCTTAAAGGATTTTGGAGGACCTCTGTAAAGCGTTTCCATCAAAAGATTAGGGATAACTACTTTGCGAAGAGTTTCCTTTAAAGGTTTCTGGGAACCTCTCTGTTGAGTGTTTCCCTTAAAATAATTGGGATAACCTCTCTGTAGAGTGTATCCCTTGAAATGTGTTTATGTGCACGAGTATAAAAGATGATATACGAGTATCAGGTCTCGAAGCGTGTATAAATAAAATCGACAAAATTCAGAGGGAATAATAATAGTAGTAATAGTAATAATAATAATAATAATAATAATAATAATATCCAACTCGGATTGTGTCAGTTTATCCTTGGATTAAGTTGAATTAGTAAAAGTTTTCATGTGTTTAGTACCCCTAGGGCCTGAGTTGTAAAAAATTAACACGTGGTACGACCGCATATTCACGCGTAGTAGCGTCGTAGCAAAGGATTGCTGCATTTGAAAATCTTTCCTACTCTGAAAGACTTAGTAGACTTTAGTTCTTTTCTATTCGGGGTAGACTTCTTAAAGCTGACTTGATTCAGTGCTGGAAGATATTTCATTGCAATTCACCAATTGACCCTTCTGCCCTGTTTCAACGGCTTCCCCATATTAATACGAGATGACATCCATTCAAGATATTTCATCCTCGGACTTTTCATGAGTTCCGCGCAAGATTTTTCTCAGTGAGAGTTATACCAATTTGGAATTCCCTACCCGCTGCTGTGGTATGCTCAGATACCTTACCTGTATTTAAATACTCTTTGCATGCCCATATGGGTCACCGACTTTATGAGTTTCATGAATGACTGGCCTTTTCGACTTACAAGACACTTCCCAGTCATAAACATTGTTTTTCCTTACTATGCAAACAACTACTACATTGAGCTGGCGTGTTGGCAGTTCCGGGGTTCTCAGGTTATGGTCATGGGAACCAACCAGGTAAGACAGACGTAAGGTGCAGGAGGTGCGTTGATAAGAGTGCAGGGGTCCCCCTTCCGTAAAGGGTTAACAACCAGAACGCTTTATTAAAAAAAATGAACAACCGGTACCTACCGCCCTCAACTCAAGCCCTGAGTACCCCAGTGCATACAAAAATATATAACAATTTATTTAAATAAAGCAAAAGAATCTTATTAGCGGTGTGTCAAGGAAAACCGTATGTTGATGTGGTAAATCAGTGTTGAAAAGACAAAGAGCAAAATATTTCGTCACGCACTGAAAAAAAAAAATATATATATATGTTACACACAGTGACATGAAACATAACTTTCATATATATATATATATATATATATATATATAAGTTATGGAGTCTTTTCCGTTTGGGGGCTAGCGCGAATTTTAATAAAAATCGGTATACTAATGTAGTTTTGGTCACTGATTTCAAAAATAACTTTCTTTTTTTAGAGAAATGAAAAACAAACATGTTAGAGCACTTTAAATAATTAATATGTGTTTTAACTAGCTTAAACTAGTTTCAGAGGATTGTGTTAAATTTAGCCAGAGTCACAAACTGCTACTCTTTATGAAAAAGTGCTCTAGCTTTCTAAGTGTGGGAAAGTGTGAAAGTGTGTTCCTTTGATAAAAATACCCGATTCTTTCGTTGCCAAAAGCGTCGGTCAAACGATAAAAAGTGCAACTTTCTGAAGAATACGTTTTTTGAAGGATCCCGGTAGATCTGTAAAAGTAGCAGAAAAAATCAAGAATTAATACCCAGTTAGGTCAATTGAATGCCCGGTTAGGTCACCTGTACGCCCTTGACGATTGGTTAGGTTGTCATCGTGATATTTTCGTTAAAAACATATTAATTATTTAAAGTGCTCTAACATGTTTGTTTTTTATTTCTCCAAAAAAAGAAAGTTATTTTTTAAATCGGTGACCAAAACTACATTAGTGTATCGATTTTCATTAAAATTCGCTGCTAGCCCCCAAACGGAAAAGATCCAAGTTATGTTCCATGAGCATAATATATATATATATATATATATACAGGGCCGGTTTTAAGCCGATTAGACCGATTTGTTCAAATTGGGCCCCGCGCCCCGAGGGGACCCCGCGCACGCGCTCGAGTGGGGGACGCTATGATGAATTAATGAGTGTCCACTGTGCACGAAGTTTCTTGTTACTGTGAAGGCAGTGAAACTATTCAGTCCGTCCTCGTATATCTATGTTTCACTGTTTTATTGCTAATCGTTTGTTTATTTGTTTTGTAATTTCAGTTTATCGTCGCCGTTTAGCTTTTTTAAAAAAAAGGTAATTTGTGGACGATATTCAAACCCTCAACACAGAAAGAGCGCTGTTAATGAGATTATATAACATAAAGCTTGGAATGTAAAGTTGTGTTGTTTGTTAAATATGTCCAAATTGTTTATATGTCCAAACTGCAAACTTGAAGTGTCTTAAGCCTGCATGTAACAGAGAAACGTGGTGGTAAGTAGATCCTACATATTAAATTAACTAGTTTTTGCCTCATTATCATAGAGAGCATTTACATTTCTATTTACTAGAGCTTGTTCTTTTGCCCCCTGCGCTTTTCTTCTTACTCCCAGGCTTTTAAAAATCATGAAATCTTTTGCTTTAATCATTAGATGCATACATGCATATCTTGACTTGTAATAAAACATTAAAACTTTCATATGGGCTTTCAATTTTTAGTATATCATTGTGGTTAATGGTGGAGCCTCAAGCCCTCAACGCTTTTTGGCTGGGACTGGCGTACTGCACGAAGCATAAAGCATCGATCTTCAGGTTTTGTAGGGTAGAGGGCCCCGCTAGGCGCTAACAATTTTCTAATTGGGCCCCGCACTTCCTAGCGCCGGCCCTGTATATATATATATATATATATATATATAGTATATATATATATATATATATATATATATATTATATATATATATAATATATATATATATATATATATACACACACACACACATATATATATATATATATATATATATATATATCCTTAACAGTGTGAGTAGGGAAGTAGAGCTAATCTTAAGATAGATTGCAGCGAAACGATTGTGGGAGGGACAAGGGAAAATACTTTGATATCATTTTCTGAAGTAAAGAGGTTAATTAAAGAGTTAAAGACTGGTTGTGCGTCAGGGGTAGATAACTTATCGAATAAGCACTTAAAATATGCAAATGACGTAGTATGTCTGCATATATCATTGCTCCTATCAGCCATGCTGGCTCATAGCTATATCCCTGCAGAGTTCATGAGGGTATATATATCTTGCCCCCTGGTCAAAAATAAGTACGGAGACATTCTATCCAGCAATAATTACAGGCCTATTGCTGTCGCTTCCTGCTTCTCGAAACTACAAGAAAAACTCTTGTTACGCCGATTAAATGATTTTCTATGGACATCTCCTAATCAGTTTGACTTTAAAAGGTCCCACTCAACTGACCTGTGTATCTATGTACTATATTAAATTTATTGAAATTTTGGTATTCTCACCAATCTTTCACTGTTAATAAGTCCCTCTGTTAAAGGTCTGGATCGGCTACTAAAAGTCTGCGAAGTGTATTCGCAGAAACATGATATTCTTGTTAATGTTACAAAAACGAGGGTTATGCAATTTCATCATATAAGCTGTAATCAGCCAGCTGATATAAGGTTTAAAATGAATGGTGAAGTAATTGAGGAAGTACAAGAGTTTAAGTATTTGGGTCAAACTATTACCAGCTCCTTGAGTGATGACTCGGATATAAGAAAACAATCTCGAAGCCTCTGTGCTAAAGCGAATATGACATAAGAGCATAAGAAATTTTTTATAGTGGGCACACTAGGGGCCACTTCGGCCCATCGAGATGGCTCCACTATGTAAAAACTGCCTGTACATTGGCAACAACCAATTTTTACAAAACTAATTAATTATAATTTTAAAACTAATTAATTATCAATTTAAAACTAAAGATAGAATATCTGGATCCAGAGGATCAAAGTCATTATCGGCTACCATCCACAAATATGTTACACTCTATATCTATTTATAACTGACATGCAAATATATCAGATCCAAAGAATCCAGTCAATTTCATTACGGTACCCATCAATACCAGTATCTTGCCAACCAAAAATAAGTCACGGTCCATATCAATTGCGGACCAAGTCACAATTTACAACCATATACATTACACAATATATATACTTAGGAGAAAAAGTGTAGGTGTGGATGTAAAGACTATAGTAATGTAGAAATGTGTGCGCACCCATTTTGGGTCTCCCAGTTAAAGGTGTTTGTGGGGCAAGTGAAGATCATGAGTTTTTCAATACCTCACAATACTATGGGGGGCACCGCTCGGCAGAGGAATCTCTTTAAATGGGGTGTGTAAGGACAGAGAGTATCCTCTAACCCAAGATGCTGCCTCCCTATATCCCACAATACCTGTGTTGAGCTATGGGATCTATCACCCAAATGCACATAATATATATGAAATAAACTAGTACCATTCATGCAATAAAAATGGGCTTAAACACTATCACCAGATGTCCCTTGCAGACATCAAACTATCCAACCTTCTAATGAAAGAATCAAATGTATCTGAAGTCACCACTTCTTCTGTCAGACTGTTCCAAAACTTAATTACTCTGTTTGTAAAATTATGTTTTCTTAAATTTGTTCTACATCTTGGCTTAAATAATTTCATACTATGACCTCTAGTCTGGTTATTGTGATCTTTAATGAAGAGGGAATCAAAATCTATCTTATCCAACCCTTTTATCATTTTATACACCTCTACCATATTCATATCACCCCTTAACCTCCTCCTTTTTAATGAGAACATGTTTAGATAGGTACGCCAGTCTTTCCTTATATGTCAATTGTTTTAGAGATGGGATCATTCTTGTTGCTCGTTTCTGTACTCTTTCCAGTTTTTCAATATCTTGTATCAAATAGGGACTATTAAATTGAATACAGTATTCGAGGAGGGGTCTCACATATGAAATGTATAGTTGCTTTATAATATTGGGTGATTTGTATTCAATGTGTCTCTGCATGAGATTAAGTCTAGCATTTGCTTTATTTCTGATTTCTATCCAGTGATTTGAGGGTTTAAGTTCATTAATCACAGTGACACCCAAGTCTTTCTCTTTATCATCATTTTTAATTCAAATTCCATTCATATTGTATTCAAATTCTGGATTTTTTGGCCCAATATGCATAACTTTGCACTTATCAACATTAAATCTCATCTCCCACTTATCTGCCCAGGCTGTCACTCTGTCTAAGTCTTTTTGCATTGTCATTGCTCCTTCTACTAACTTAACATTATGGCCGAATTTTGTATCATCAGCAAATTTTGAGGTTTTACATGATAGGCCCTTCTCTAGATCATTTATATAGACAACAAAGAGAAGAGGTCCCAGCACAGAACCCCTGTAAGACTCCTCTCAATACGGGTCAAGAAGTAAACTTATTTCCATTTAGATGAACTCTCTGTTTTCTGTTTCTCAGCCATTCTTCTATCCAGCCAGCTATATGACCTCTTATACCATGGGCTCTAACTTTTACCAACAATCTTGCATGAGGAACAGTATCAAATGCCTTTGCAAAATCTAAGTATACTATATCTACTGGCCCTTTATTGTCCAAATGCAATAGGACTCCATCATAAAATTCAATCAAGTTGGTTAGACAGGACCTTCCATTTCGAAAGCCATGCTGGCTATCATTTATAAGGTTGCACTCTTCAAGGAACTCAGTAACTTTGCCTCTAATGATATTTTCGAGTAATTTGCAAATAATGGAGGTGAGGCTGATGGGTCTGTAGTTTTTTGCCAAGTTTCTATTTCCTTTTTTAAAGATTGGAGCCACATTTGCTTTCTTCCAATCCTCTGGAATTTCAGTACATATCAATGATTTATAAAAAATAATTTCTAGTGCCTGTGCTATATTCTTTTTGGCTATATTCTTTCGTACTTTCTGCAGTAATATATACGGACAGCAACTGTGGGTGAATTCTAAAAAAGGTTCTGGCAGAACTCTAAATTTGCTGTACAACAGGTCTTTTAGACTCTTACATAAATTACCCCCGAGATGCTCAGTTTCGCAAATGTTTGCTACCCGCAATGTCCCGAGCTTCCCGGAGGTGAAAAGACGTGCTCAACACAGTCTTATGCAAAGAATTAGAAAATCAACCAACCCGATCATCCAAGCAATCCATGAGTCCTGCCATTTATCCTCGAAGCTATGGACTTCTTGGCATGAAAACGTCTGTCCGTAGCTCCACTTAACTTCGACATTACAGTATTATTTCTAATCAATTGTATATATTTCTATCGTTAGTATGTGAACTGTCATTGTATTAATAATATTTGTCATATGGACTATAGTCTGCCAATAAACCTTTTCATTTTCATTTTCATTTTCATATGGGGTTATAAGTGAAGTACGTGACAAAACCTTTCCAATATTCATGACAGAGGTTTTGTAAACACACGCCTCAAAATTAACATTGGAAAAAGTTGGGAGAAATCGCACTCAGGTCCCCGTGACGACGGAATAGATGTTATTAATTAATTAAAAATAAATAAATTCTTCCAATTTTATAATTTCAATTATCAGTTTTCAGTATTAATTTTGTTGTAAAATGATTAATATATTATTATTTAGTGCGCTGACTTTGTTTTCACCAATTGAAAGCGGAAGTAAGTAGCAGACTAACCAAGCCAAGGCTTAACGAGGCATTTAGGCGATAGTGCATGAGTTGGCCATAAATTATTCTTGAAAAAATACTTGGCCGTAAATTAGTTAACACCAGTTTCTCGTTTGTTTGCGATAGCTTTCGAAAAAAACAAAATTCCGTTTAATAATATCTAACCCTTTATTTGCTTTATTTCTAACCTCTAAGCACTGCTTAGAAAATTTTAGATTACTACAGGGGTATGAAGTCACCAAATATTGGGTAATGTCGTGTTTTACGTTCGTAAACTAAAAAATTAAAATCCTTTATTGAAGCAGAAAAACAACGAACAATGAACAACTATTAAACAGGGTAAATCAGTTTGCAGTTTAAATTTAGTAATTTTTGGCATGAAAATGCCAGGAAAATTAGGATATGGGATATCTATAGACCACCTGATGGATGTTCAGTTGGAGGAATCCCCAAAAGTAGAGAAGAAAATAAGTATGTAGAAAATAAACTTATTGATGAAATAAATAAAGCAATGACAAGCAATATTATTATTATTGAGAGATTTCAATTATAGGCATATAGACTGGGAAATATTACAGACACCAGAAAGTAATGAGATATTCTTAGACTGTATAATTGAGAATGGTTTAACCCAGTTAGTAAAGGAGGCAACCAGGGTTGATGCCATTCTAGATTTAATTCTAACAAATAATCCAGATTCCTTCTAGGATATCTCAGTTTCAGAAACACTAGGTTCAGGTGATCATTGTATCCTTCAGTTTAATATTGTTTGTAATTCAAGACATAGTGAAAATAAAGTAGAAGTCCCAGATTTTAAAAGAGGAAATATAAATGGACTAGTAAATGATCTGTGTCTAATAAATTGGACAGATATTCTACAGCCTGAACAGATAGCAATTAGTATGTGGGAAAAATTTAAAAGTATAATAATGAACATACAAAGGAAGCATATCCCATAGTGTAAAATCAGAATTGGAAAAAATAAAAAATAACCTTGGATAAACTGCAATGTAAAAAGAGTAATCAGAGAAAAAACAAAAGCATTTCATAAATTCAAAAGAACTAAAAATGGCCCAGACTCTGAAATATATAAAAGTAAAAGAAGCATTTGCAAGAAAGCAATCAGAGATAGCAAACGAGACCTAGAAAAAAGCCTAGCCAAGAATTCAAAAAATAATCTTAAGAAGTTTTTCAGTCACTTCAATTTGAAAAGTAGAGTGAAAAAGAAAATTGGCCCCCCTCTATATGGATGATAAAACTATAGATGATGATCTTGAAATAACTGAAGAACTAAACAAATACTTCTCATTAGTATTCACAAATGAAAATTTAAATATTCCTGATCTTATACTACCAGGACAAGATAGAGAAATAAATGAATTAAGGGTAGCAAAACTAGATATCTTAAAAATAATAGATAAATTAAAAATGGAAAAATCTCCAGGGCCAGATGAAATGCATCTAATAGTCATAAAAGCTACCAAAAAGAATATAGCACAGGCACTAGAAATTATTTTTAATAAATCATTGATATGTACTGAAATTCCAGAGGATTGGAAAAAAGCAAATGTGGCTCCAATCTTTAAAAAAGGAAATAGAAACTTGGCAAAAAACTAAGACCCATCAGCCTCACTTCCATTATTTGTAAATTACTCGAAAATATCATTAGAGGTAAAGTTACTGAGTTCCTTGAAGAGTGCAACCTTATAAATGATAGCCAGCATGGCTTTCGAAATGGAAGGTCCTGTCTAACCAACTTGATTGAATTTTGTGATTGAGTCCTATTGCATTTGGACAATAAAGTGTCAGTAGATATTGTACCGTATACTTAGATTTTGCAAAGGCATTTGATACTGTTCCTCATGCAAGATTGTTGGTAAAAGTTAGAGCCCATGGTATAAGAGGTCATATAGCTGACTGGATAGAAGAATGGCTGAGAAACAGAAAACAGAGTTCATCTAAATGGAAATAATTCTACATGGAGACCTATATTGAGTGGAGTCCCACAGGGGTCTATGCTGGGACCTCTGCTTTTTGTTGTCTATATAAATGATCTAGAGAAGGGCCTATCATGTAAAACCTCAAAATTTGCTGATGATACAAAATTAGGCCATAATGTTAAGTCAGTAGCAGGAGCAATGACAATACAAAAAGACTTAGAGTAACAGCCTGGGCAGATAAGTGGGAGATGAAATTTAATGATAAGTGCAAGGTTATGCATATTGGGCCAAAAAATCCAGAATTTGAATATAATATGAATGGAATTTGGATTAAAAATGATGATAAAGAGAAAGACTGGTGTCACTGTGACACTGTAAATGAATTATTGAGTGCCCAGTTAGGTTAATTGAATGCCTGGTAGATCAACTGTACAGTGTACACCCTTGATGATTGGTTAGGTTATCATGATTTTTTTCATTAGTTTTAATGAAAATATCATGACAACCCAACTAACAAAAATATCACGACAACCTAACCAATCATCGAGGGCATATAGTTGACCTAACCAGGCATTCAATAATTCATTTGTACAAGAAATGAAGGTCAGATTTGAATAAAACACACCAAAATATACCAGAAAAACCTATTCTTGTATTAAAATTGACCCGCAGGGGTAAAATGAATAATTACCATCATAGCTACGGTACTATTTCAATCAATTTTAATCAATCCAACAATTGTTTATATCTCTGTTAATATCAATTTGCACAAGAAATACCATAGAAGAAAATAGATTCAGATTTAAATTCTACATAAGAAAAACCAGATCTTGTAGGTTAAGTTGTGGAGGATGCAGTCAGAGTGCATAATATCAGTTCATATAGTGTGTGAAATGACTTCATTCCTTAAATAATTTAGTGTGTTATAGCAATTCTGCATAAAGTGGTACTGTATAACAAGGTGTGTTTGCATTCCTTAAGTATCTTGGCTTCAATTCCATCTGGTCCAGTGGCTGAACATGATAGCTCTGCTATTGTATGTTGTATATTTCCAGTAGTTATTTGTACTTTCATATCTTTCAATAATGGTACTGTATGTCTTGGTCATTATCATCTTATCTAAAAAGTGCAAAAAAACCACTTTTTCTATGTGAAAGTCACAATATGATGATAAAAACCCACTCTAATAGAAATAATAAACTCTGTCTATTAGAGTGGGTTTTTATCATCATATCTAAAAAGGTTATATTTTTTCTTTGCTACTGCAGGGGTACTCCAGCTTAAAGCATATTGAGACTAGAATGTTTGCCATCTGTGGATTTGTTATAAAAGTTTTCCATCTTTAGCAAGCAATGGGCCAACACTTGTTTTGATTACTACTTTGCATTTAGCATAGCTAAAAAAAGAATTTGCTATTTTCTTTTATGGTGCTAAAGCTTTTTGTTCATTATCAATATGCTTTCTTACAGTTGACTCCTTTCTTTTAAATTCTAACAGCAGTATCTGTTACTGGATGTTACTATGTTTTGTATCACTCATTTGCTTTGTCAGTTGTTTAGGTAGTTTTGTCAGGTGCTTTATTCCAGTATTATTTTTCATTGGTGTGTGTTTGTATAATGCTGATGATACAGGTGGCTATTGTATTTTATTCCAGCGTTCTTTTGGTTCTAGATTTTCTTGCTCTTTTTACCAGTTTATTTTTCCCAGACAGTGATTTATTGATGTCTAGCCTGATTTGTGCAGGTTTAGATTAGAGTATGGCAAGTCCATTTGGCATGGGCCTTGTTTATATTTGCAGTGTGACAAATTTGTGAATATGTGTGTGATATTATGGTCAGAGTGTATAGTTGGTGTTATATCAATATGATCAATTATAGTCGCATTATTTGTCAGTACTAAATCTAGGATATTATTTTTTCTAGTTGGGCAGTGCCAGTGTGCATGCTGTAGGAGGAGTTTTTCCATAAATTCAACTAAGTTTTTTGATTTGAACTTTTTGTCCCTGATTTCAAAATACCATATTGGTTCCAGGTGCAATTTGGGAGATTGAAGTCTCCTGTCATGATTAAATCTCTTCTTGAGTCTACAATACATTGTCTGATTTTTTCCAGAACTTCAGTGACCTCTAAATGGGAGCTATCTGGAGGCTTGTCATCTTTATTCTCAAAATAATGATTAGGAGTTTATAGGCTCCATTTGAGGATGCTGTGAGCAGTTTACTTTGAATGTTTTCAGGGATATACATTAGGACACCACCATTTAGACAACCTTCCATGTTGCATCTATGGGTGGTATCCCCTTCAGTTGGTTTCATTACTCATGGTCAGTGGGGTCAGGTGTGTTTCTGTGAGGGCTATAACTGTGCTAGTAGCATTTTCCACTAAACTCTTTAGGTAAGGTACCATGCGTTCATGGTATGATTTGAGTTAGGGTAAAGACCTTGGATATTTAAGTAAATTGTTAATACATTTGTGGGGGTATTTGTTTCATCTCCCACACATAGGGGATTTGTGAGGTTTCTGTTGGGGTTTTCATTTGCTTTTGTATTAGGAGCATGAGTGAGCTTTGGATATCTTGCATTTGTTTTATTAGATGATAAGACCCCCAGTTGGGTTTCATGGTTGTTTATTGTACTATTATTGCCAGTAGGCTTGCCTGAACTTGCTACATCTGCTACATCAAAATAAAAAAAAGTGGTGTGTATATATACTAGTTTTTAAAAGCCTCGGCAACCCTGATTTGGACTTTCTCCTTTTCCTTTTATCGGGGGAAGGGGTCATTTTTTGCAGGCATTTGTTTTGCCCCCCCCCCCTCCCTGTTTCTGCATAAAATGGAATAAACAAATTAAACAAGAAGGAATGATGATGATGAACTTTTTCTTCACTTGCTGCACTCATAGCATGTGATTTGTCTAATATCACAATTTTTTCAGCCAAAGTCATAACCTTACACGATTTCTTTACTGCACCACCACTTAGTCTCTTAATGTTTTGGAGCCATGGTTCAATTAAATGTACATTTAATGTAAAAGGCAAAAAGTTTGAAATGGAGAAATTCCACATGGACAACCTCCATGAAATGCAGTGCTGGCCAAACTGAGAGCATGAGTGCATATAGAGGGTGGTTGAGCGTCATTTATGGCAGGAGACTTATGCTCACTTGTGATGTCACATGTGATACGTGTGTAAAATGTGGTGCATGCCCAATTCAAGATGGTGTATAATTAAATTTTATATGTGTTTGGTAAATAAGTGTCACATTTATTTAATGGGTGTATCATCAAATCCACACTGGGGAAACCCACATTGGACAAGGGTTTATTGTATTGTTTGATCTTGTGAAATGATGTACCATATTTGGTAAATTTCTTCCTAACTTCTCAAAGGGGCATGGCTTTGTTTACCAACTAAGATGGATCCTAACTTAGCCTAACTTGCCAAGTTAGTATAGTAACCTCAGCCTGAAAGAATTTTCTTTCATTTTGCTTGAGAGTTATCACTACATAGCTATTTCAGTACATTCAAACCCTGTTAATTCAACACTTTCAGGGCTCTACTCTTGTCAAATAATCCAGAAGGGACAAATTAACCAGACAGTACAAAATTAGTTGGATATTTCAAACTTTTGTACAAAGTATCAAAGTACTTGTGTACAAAATTTGTTGGGTATTTTAATGTTTTAGATGAATGTGTAGTGTATTTCTTAAATATACGGTACTGTCCAGTAACGAAACTGTACTGTATAAATTAATTGCAAAGTTTTCAAACTACAATATTTGATACTTTGCAAGCACACTCCTGATTACTAAAATATATTCCATTTAGAAATTCTGACCATGTAAGAGAAAAAATATTAATTGGCAACTTCAGTAGGCCCACGCACACAAAGACTGCATGTGACAACATGAAGGCTGCCATGGACTGCATGGGTACAGTTTGTACAATGACCAGATTATTCGTACATTGGCACCAAAAAGTTTGAAATTCCTCCGATATTTTGAAGGGTCAAAGAAATGTATGAATTAACCCAAAGTATGAATTAATAGGGTTTGAGTGCATTTTTCTCTTTCAACTTCAAGATTATCTATAAAAATTTTAGCGATGTAAATCTATCATAACTTCCTTATTTAAAATATAATTTACTTAGATAAATAATGTATTTTAAATAAGTCTCTTGTGGTGTACTTATGCTTGTTATCATTATTAGTTTACAAATAATGTGCTAGTAATTTATTGGTTAATCCTTGCTTCAGGGAGAAACTTATTTTATATATACTTTGCTGTCAGTAATTGTGCTACCTATTTCTTAAGTGTGAAGATTTTAATTTTAGCATTACTTTCAGAGTTTATAGATGATCCTGTGAGATGGTGCACCCTTTCAAAACCAGAATTAGAGAAATGTGAAGCTCTTTCAAGTGAACTTAAATATTATCAAGCTGATTTGGCAGACACTCATAAAAGTTTAAAATGTATTCAGGTTAGTAAAATGAACAAAATAACTATACCTTCTAAAGATTGAATCATCATCATTTTGTGATATAGTATTTTTAAATACTAAGTCATACAATCAATCTCTCTCTCTCATATACTGGGTCCTCAAAAAGGTTTTTTTTAATTATATGTGGGCTAGTCTGGCATCTAGTGCTTCTGAACTGACAGAAAATGCCTGCAAAATTTCAGCTTCATTAAAGAAAGAAAAGAGGTTCCCTCAGGTACTTCAAGTTTTCACTCATCAATTCATGGGGTGGAAATGAACAGAAGCAACATCAATTTTATATATATATATAATTTAGGGTGATGCAAAAAAGGGGTCAAATTTTTTTTTTTCAATTTTCAGGGAGACACCCTCCTATTTTATTCATATTCCTAAGAAAGCATTGTATGCGAAATTTGGGGTTGAAAAAGAGAAAATTAGAGGTTGCTACCAAGCTTTAAAAATAAATGTATATCAGTTTGTGCTCAAAAATATTGTTTTGTTGATATTTTCGCCGGAGCCGGTTTGATATGTACCTAGTTAACCTAGTTTGAAAAAAAACGATGACATTCTAGACTATAGTACGTAGTGAGCTCATAAAATAGTAAATAATAGGCACGCTGATTTCCGCACCACCCTCTGAGGTACAGCGTATAGCGCGTTAACTTTTTTTTATGTGGAAGTTTCCCCAGTAGGCATATCATAACCACTTATGTATGTTTATTTTCGTTTTTTGTGAAGCAAGAGTAATGTTTTCTTGTTTTTGTTTGAGAGTGACGACCTGTAACTTTTAACAATTTGAAGAAGGTATTGTTTCTGCTCTTCATCATTGGTTATCAGTTTGTTGTATTCCTCCATCAGTCGTACACCTCTTTCCGCAATGTCGTTTACCACTTTGAGTCCATATGCGATATCTCTTGCATTCGCATAACTTTCATCATCATTCCATTCTTCAGCATCTTTTTCAAGAAAAGTGCAAGGCACCTCTAGGATTTCAAAGAATCTTTTTGTGTTCGCAGTAACGAAATCCTGCAGTTGTTTCTGCCCAGCTGATTCAGGATTTATTGATGCTCGTTTGCTCGGTTTTGAGTCAACTGGTTTCTGCAGAGCATGCTTCATTTTGTTTTTTGTCTCATGCGAAACAGCTGAATCAAAAAATGCAAGCGCCACAAGCTCCTCAGAGAGGTACCACAAATGTCTCAAAAACTTATTGAGTGCAGCACTTGCAATTTTGTCATCCTTTTGCTTGTAGAGCTGCAGACTTTGCACAAAATGCAAATCTGAATGGGGGGCGCATGAGGGTATGGGTGCCAGGTACCACGATCTGATGTATATCGCAGCTGAAAAGCAGCAAACATCTCTCAGTCCTTTTTCCTCTCTCTCAGTTAGTTTAAACTGAGATTTAAACATCCAAATTTTAATGCAGTAAATTAGCTTGCCCATCCATCGTGCTCTGTGATAAGCTCCGGGTGCTTTAAAGCTGATTCCTGACTTGGGGGCACTACCGATGAAAATGAGCGTTAGCTCGAGCAATTCCTTGTAGTCATCACGAGGCTGCTGTTCATCAAGCTGAGCTTGAGCAAATTGAATGAGTTCTTCAGCATCTGAGATTTTCTCTGCAATGTTAGGGTCATCTGTTGCTGTTTGGTAATTGTTCTTGTCAATTTCCACCCACTTTGCTTTGAATCTCTTAAACAGTTGTATGTCAGGGCCACTAGAAGATGGCAAGGAGACAGAAACTGCAGCTTCTAACACTATTTCGAAAATATGATGTCGGCAAGCCAGCCACAGCATATCTTTATCCAATCTTTGCTCTAGTAACATACAAGCACCACTCTTAGAACCTGTGTTGGAGGCAGTGGTGTCAAAACACATGCCCTTCACTTGGTCAGATATATTCCACTCCAATACTAACTGATGGACAGCATCTGCAATGTTTTGACCAGTTCCTCTGGCAAGTTTGGGAATACCAAGAAGCTGATCAACTCCTTGGCCAGAAATTAGAACTGGCAGTCGATCAACATTTTCATGACCAGTAATATCTTCCAGTAGTTTGCCGTCCCAATGTATTTGGAGAGGGCAATTTGTTTCGAAATCCTGCTTCAAATTTTCTGCCATTGTCTTGCGGTTCCTTTGTCTTGCTCTCCGTATCGATGAATAGCTAACACTGTATTCTTCAGGGTTTTGCCCAAGAGCATTGATTGTTGGGATCAAGATTTCCGAAGCAGCTCTATCACTTACTTTTGCAGCATCAAGAGATACAAGCATTGAAGAATCCATAAGCTTTGCACTCTTAGACTTTGATCTACTTTGTCTCGAAGTTGATGGCTGCTGAGGGTCAGCAACAAATTCTTCTTCTGATTTTGAACTATCTTCATTCAAACTTGAAGGACTTGAACTTGAGAGCACTGCTGCTTCGAAAATGGCTGTTTCCCTCTTTCTTTTCTTTTCAAGCAATGTTTCCTTTTCTCTAGCAATCTCTTCCATTTGTGAAAAAACTTTATCCACTCCAGACATTTTGCCTTTTCTTCCTTTTTGTCGTTGCAGCATCAAAAACTCACGATCTTCATCTATCTTTATCATGTCAAGAGCACTTGCATGTGCAATGTCAAACAGATCTTGCAAGTCATTTTGCCAGCTCTCTTGTTTTTGAAGTAGTGCAGGTGATTGCTTCTTATTATTTCTGTTCTTCTTTAGTTTCTCCCACTCGTTGAAAAGTTTCTTTACTCTCTCCACGACATGACATTTCAACACTGTTGGGATGCGTGCCTTTTCCCACACATCCATAACATCTCTAGCAGTCAACAAAGCCGCTGTTTTCACCTGTTGCTTTTTATTGATCTTGTAGTTCATAAACAATGCTAATGTTTCCCTTTTAGATGGAAGCTGGGTTTCTTTGAAGGACTCTATAGGATGTCCTATGAGCCAAACAACTGTTTTGTGACGCGTATGCCGCTCCATGAGTGCAACTCAGCAACTGCTATACAACCACTCTCAGCGAAGGCAGCAAAGATACTGAGTCAGTGATGCCGCACTTACACTGACACGGCCGCCACAGTGACGTCACAGCAAAGAAATGATTCTAGAATGTTCGGCCACGGCGTCTATAGCAATGAAAGGGATGAGAAGGTTTACGGAAAGAGGTTCAGAGTCTGTTATGACTGCTATATGTTGCTGACTACCATTTTTGATGAAATCTGCAAAATAAATAAATGTACAATAAATACAAACAAAAATAACAATATACAAAATGTTCAATGGATGGTAGCAACCTCTAAAATGTCTTCAATTGTGCTGAAATTTTGCATGTTCAGTTTTTACACTAAATTAAATAAAATTAGAGGGTGTCTTCAAGTTTTTGAAATGATAAGTTATTTTGCATCACCCTAATATATATATATATATATATATATATATATATATATATATATACATACATACACACAGGGTTGGACAGAATAATGGAAACACTCGCATTTTCAGTGCTATATTTTCTGATATCATTAATGGTGTTATGTACTTTATTAAAGTAATATGTAACTGCATATAATATTGAGAACATCTATTTTAATATGTTCATATTGGTTTTTCATGTTCTTTAAAATAAATAAAAATATAGCACTTGGAAAAGATGTTACTGCCTGTGAAAGGGGCATGAGAGTAGGAGCCCATATGGTTGGTGTTTCAGTAATAAAAGTCAAATAATTGCTCCTGTATCTCGAGGAACAGTCCTCAAGATTATGAATACATGCAAAAATAATAATAAAAGAACATCAAATAAGGAATATAGTGAGTGTAAAGCAACATTGACAGAATGCGATAGAAGAACCTTATATGATAATTATGAGCTGTGAAGAATCAATCAAAGACTGTTGCATCAAAACTTTTTTGTTCAAAATTTAACAATAGTCTGCAAAGACCAGTGTCAGTCATAACTATGTTATGGGAACTGTAGTAAAGCCTATTTTAACACTAACCAGTACCATAGTTCTAATGAATTTGGAGTTGGGGAGAATAATGGGAACAATTCTGCGCTTATGTGGTGCAGTTTTTAAATTTCTTTCCATGTATTAATAACTATGGGACTGTTCTTTAAGGTGCAGAGACAATCACATGACTTAATATTGAGACACCAACCAAATGGGTTCCACTATCATGCCCCTTTCATAGTTGATAACATTTTTTCCAAGCACTATATTTTTATTTCTTTTACAAGAACATGAAAAACCACTATGAACATATTGAAATAGAAGATGTTCTCAATATTATATGCAGTTACATATTAATTTAATAAAGTACATAATGCCATTAATGATACCAGAAAATATAGCTTTGAAAATGTGGTTGTTTCCATTATTCTGTCTAACCCCTGTGTACCTATATATTAGGGTTGCACCGATTAATTGGTAGGTAATCGGCAATTAGCCTAATTGGCCAATTTGCCAATTAATTGGTAATCAGCCTTTTGACTGATTAATTGGAGCTGATTAGTTGAAAAATGTATCTTTGTAATCTCTCTTTTTATTAGGAATAATCAGTTAATCTGGTGATCTAGCCAAAAATCTAATGCCTCTCCAAAAATATCTTATCTTCAGCAAATTCTTACAGAAAGTTGGAAAACAAAATTTTGTGCAACCTCCTTCATCCCCTTATATTTGTTTCAATGCTCCTCTTTTATTTAGTCTTTTTAACTCTCCATTTCCTTTATTATACAAAAAATAAAAAATACAGAGAAACAGAAAAACACATTCAAAATAAAAGCAAAAAATAGGAATCTTGTTTTATTTTTTCATACACAACTAAAAACTTAAACTTTTACTCTCAAGCCCTTATTGACATTGTTGTCATATGTCTGGCTTACCTGACTTGGGCTGAAAATATATTCTATTGCTCCATTGCTTTCAAAGGAAGAATCAAATTCAATCATGATTAATTAACCTAAGTAATTCAAATTCAACTCTAAAATTAGAATATTAATTAAATGTACCATAAATTGTGGCCTATAAGCCAAACTGGTGTATGAGCTGACATTAATTTTTCCAGATAGAAATTCTGATTTAGGCTTATACTGCTGCATAAGCTCCCTCCCCCACAACACTGAACAAGCCAACATTAACCCTTTTGCAACAACTTTTTTATATGAACAAAAGCCAAAAGGCCTTTCAAATTTTGCTTGGACATATTAGTCCCAATAGGTCTGAAAGGGTTAAGGCTACACCACTTTCATCAAACTTTACCAAAAATACCAGTAATTAAGCAAAAAATGAACCTACACTTATTGTAACACCTTTCAAAAAATTAAAAATAAAATACTATGATATTATATTGTAGTAGAATACACTACCAGTAAACACCTTCTACAGGCTAAAATCAGGAACTCCATTAGAATAATAATAATGGTCTACATAGCATACCAGTATAATACTACAGTGGTATATTATGACACTATGGTACACTGGGCCTATCATTTGGTGCTGCAAAGTTGTGTGGAATAACTGCACCTCATTTGCCATTTGCACCAGCTGATGTAAACAAACCAGTTGGTGCACCAGTGGTGCCACCACCACCACATGGCCAGCAGTGAAATTATGGGTCTGTTACACAAAACAGCCTTGATGTTTGCTCACAAACTATCTAACAAGCCACTCCACAGCTTAACACATGACTGTCAGTTTGTCCTCAGTTGTCCCAGTTTGTCCTCTCTCCCAGTTGTAGTAGTTCAATTTTAATTCACAAAAAAATAGCTGAAAATTTCCCCCATGGCTTCCCTGGCAAAAAGGATGAAATATGACGCTTGTTTCAAGCTGAAAGTTGTTGCATTTGCAAACTCATCAAACAACTGTGCTGCAGTGAGGGAATTTGGAGTAAATTAAAAGCAGGTGCGAGAATGGAAAAAAAGTGAAGCCTCCTTGAAGATGCCAAAGAAGAAATGTGTCACGAGAACAAGCCCCTGTCATGGCCTGATCTGGAAAATTATTTAGAAGATTGGGTCCTGGAAAACTGTCAGAATGGCTATACAGTTACCTGAGTTGGCATTCATAATCATGCACTTAAGTGGGCAAAAGTAAATGCAGAAAAAAGCAAAAATGTCAAGGCAACTACGAACTGGTGTTCTCGCTTCATGAAAAGAAAAGACCTGGTGTTCTCGCTTTATCCAAAGAAAAGACCTGGTGTTCTCGCTTTATCCAAAGAAAAGACCTGGTGTTCTCGCTTTATCAAAAGAAAAGACCTGGTGTTCTCGCTTTATCAAAAGAAAAGACCTGGTGTTCTCGCTTTATCAAAAGAAAAGACCTGGTGTTCTCGCTTTATCAAAAGAAAAGACCTGGTGTTCTCGCTTTATCAAAAGAAAAGACCTGGTGTTCTCGCTTTATCAAAAGAAAAGACCTGGTGTTCTCGCTTTATCAAAAGAAAAGACCTGATGTTCTCGCTTTATCAAAAGAAAAGACCTGATGTTCTCGCTTTATCAAAAGAAAAGACCTGGTGTTCTCGCTTTATCAAAAGAAAAGACCTGGTGTTCTCGCTTTATCAAAAGAAAAGACCTGGTGTTCTCGCTTTATCAAAAGAAAAGACCTGGTGTTCTCGCTTTATCAAAAGAAAAGACCTGGTGTTCTCGCTTTATCAAAAGAAAAGACCTGGTGTTCTCGCTTTATCAAAAGAAAAGACCTGGTGTTCTCGCTTTATCAAAAGAAAAGACCTGGTGTTCTCGCTTTATCAAAAGAAAAGACCTGGTGTTGCGGCAGAAAATGAAAATTGCACAAAAACTCCCTGAAGACCTTAAAGACAAAATTACTTCGTGATGATTCAGAGTCTGAATTTCAGACTCTGACCCAAATGCAGACATCTTTGTCAGATGATGAGGAGCAAGATTATGAAGGATTCTAAAATATGAATGGTTTTCATTGCCAATAAAATATTAATTTTGAAGAAACATTTAGCTTAGAGTAAAGGTTTTAATTGTCAATAAAATATTGACCTTCAAGAAATATTTATCTTAGTCATGGGTGAGACTGACAGTGCCTATCTACTATTTCGCCTAATATTTATAACAGAACCGTATATATTTTGCAAAAAAAATGGTAAATGATTAATTAATAGCAGTAACAAATACTACAGGCAGGTACCATAGTAGTATTTCTCAGTGTTAAAAATCTGAGTTGCAACCCAGTAATGTGTGAAATAGGCCTAAGCTTCAAATCTGATGAAAGTGGCACAGCCTTATTTTTGTGTTTGCCATTTTATACCCACCACATTAGCTGACCCTTAATTTTGGAAGCAAAAAGTTAAGCTTCAAAAGTTGGCTTATGGGCTGCAATTTACAGTAAATATTGCTGCAACTCTAAAATTAGAATATTAAACATAAACATTACCTTTTATTGCAGCAAAGAAAAATACAGTATTTCAATATTTTTATTCCATTAACATTCAACAAGCTTACGTAAGAAAATTCAGAATATAGCTAGTGACCATCAAATAATAGGCCCCTTAATGCACCTATTAATCTAAATTAAACACTGAAATTGTAATGCAAAAACATTGTAAATGAAGGAAGTGCTTCTAAGATGCAGAGAAATGGAAGAAAATTATTAGTGTCAGAGCGTGGTGTCAGACACATTAAAATGGTCACTTTGAAAAGAGAGATGTGGCGTGTGGGTGAAAATGACTTAAGAAAAGATTTTTGTGAAAGCTTGAGAAAGGTCAGATAAGTAGTTTTAAAGCAATTATTTTTAAAAGTGGCAATTCCTTCAGCAAAAAAATGTCATGGAAACTTTGGAAACTTTATATTGCAGTAAAATAGTGATCCAGAACATAATGCAAAGTCCTTGAAACAGCTTTATCAAAAACTTAAAGAAAGAAAAGTCACCATGATTGATTGGCCTTCACAGAGTCCAGATTGAAACCCAGTTGAACATATCTGGGATGAACTTGAAAGAAAAATTCTAATTACAAAACAAAACTATGGTCTATTTGAAATTCTGGGAGAAGAGTGGAACAAAATTAGCCAGGAAACCTGCCAGAAACTTGTGACCTGAATGATGTCATCAAGAACAACAGGGAACAAAAATGATAATTTAGATAAAATTTTAGTGGTTTTTTAATTGTTTTATATATTTTTTTCTGAAAGAGTTTTTTACAATAAGGTGGATGAAGGTGTGCCAAATCTGAAGGAATTATAAACCATAATATTTATTTTCATTTGATTAAAAGTATAATACTCATTGGAACACTTCAATTCCTAAATACATCTGGAGAGTGAATGAGTGTAAACTGCACAAACTGCTGAAAATAATTAAAAATTATGAAAAATAGAAAACTGATTACACACACCACACACACACACACACACACACACACACACAACACACACACAAAATGATTACAAAGAAACCAAACTTAATAGGTACTGATTCCATTCCTTTAAAATTATTTGAAATTCAAAAAATTTTACAAACTAAATAGCTATTAAAAAAAATAGTTTTGAGTTTTGTTAAATGTTAAAACTTCACTATTTTGTTTACTTTTTATCCATTTCTAATACAAATTGTAATTCAATTTATAAAATGATTTTACTAAAAAATGGGCCTAGGTCCAAAATGTTGACTTTCAAATAAAATATTTTCAGATAGAAAAATGCAAGTTTTATGGATCATATTTTTATTTAAAATTAAATTGGAGTTCATTAGGAACAACCTGCAAGTGACACCTCAATGGTGTAGTAGTTAGCATTGCTGACTACAAATCCATTGGCCCTGGGATCGAGATGCGGTGACAGCAGCTGGTGTGCAACAAAACCCAACTGTTCATCCTTCCACACAATAAAGAAAGTGGTTGGTAGATAAATGGGTACCCTGGGTGGCCTAGTGGTTAAGTTGCTGGGATGCTGGTGGGGCATGGTTCAGATTCCATGTTAAACTGTAGGTCTAAGGTGGAGTGAAAAGCTTGACCTTCATCAGAGTAAACAATTTGGGCAGAAACAAACCAAAGGTTAAAGGTTATATATATATATATATATTTTATATATATTATCAAAGGTGGGCACCTGGGCCTCAAAAAGGACTGACGGTCCCGGTCCTTGCCTCAAACTGGACTGATGGTCCCAGTCACAGTCCTTTCTGAAGATAGGACCTAGGAACGACTCGGTCCTCGGTCCTTATATATAATATAAGTGAAAAATTTGATTAAAATGAAAAATTGCTGGGATTGCCGGGTTCAGTTCTTCCGCTAGGAGCTCCAGTTGCTTGACTTGAAGTTGAAGCACTAACATCAGTAGATTCTTCGTCTCCTCCAGGTGTTGAAACAAGTTTCAGTTCAGTCTCAGTCTCTTTCTGAGTCTTCTGGAGGAAATGATCCTCCATCTTTAGAACTTCAAATAATCACTAAACACACTAAAATCACTAAAAAAGACCATCCGGACCGGACTGTCCAGAATTGCTTAAAAATGGACCGTCGCTCCTCACTGAGAAAAGGACCGACTTTCCCACTCACGGTCCTTAAAAAGGACCGAGTTCCTGGAGTTCAGTCCCTTTGGAACTCGGTCCTGCCCACCTTTGTATATTATTATATTATATATATATGCAGGGATGGGGAGTCGGCCAAAAACAACCAACTCCCGACTCCTGAGTCGGTATTTTTAAAAACCGACTCCGACTCCTGACTCTTTCCTTATCATGCTGATCTACAACCTTATAAATATTGGGATGTTTGTTTCGTAGATGGCGTTTCAAGTTTGAGGCTCTAGTTGGAGCATTAGCATGTTTCCCAGTGTAAGCACTAATTTTTGCATTACACTCTCTACCATCCTTTTCTACTTGACAAATAAAAATTCTTTCATCCTCATTTAGCTTAAAATATTGAAAGACTGCTGATTTTCTACTAGGCCCATGACTCATTACTAATAGGCTAATTAAATTAATTAATATACAGTCAACCCTCATTATAACGGACTAATAGGGGGGAAAAGGTGTCCGTTATAGCCGATTGTCCGATATAACCAACGGTACTGGTAACCTACGGTATACGTATATGATACAGTAATGGAGATACTATATACAGTACTGTACACTGTCTGCTGAACACGATACATGATAAATGATACAGAAAATAATGAAATATAATAAAAATATAAAAGTTAGCTTGCCCTTGGCCTTACGAATGTCGGAAACAGTTTGCTTTTTCACGCCATACTCCGCGCACACCTTGGCCACCGAAGCACCCGCCTCTAACTTCTTCATTAATTCCAGCTTCTGGGTCACTGACAGGGTCACATGCTTCTTCTTTTCCTGGTTAACGTCGCCAGTGGTGTGTCCAGTTTATCCGATATCCGCTCTAACGGGGTCCGTTATAGCGAGGGTTGACTGTATTGCTAATTTTTATATGGTACCTAGTATCCTAAAATAGAAATATGAAATTCATTTGCTAAGATTTACCAGAACAATAAATCAAATGTGGAAATGTGAATCTAGAATTAGTTCAGGAAGATATTTATTTAGGGCAGAGTAGTATTCTGGTAAATTGTTGGCATATAGAAATTGAATCAAAGAGTCGGGAGTCAGTCATTTTTACCGACTCCCGACTCCGACTCCCCACCTCTGTGTATATGTGTGTGTGTGTGTGTGTGTTCCAGTGGTAGGCTCACTACAATATATGGATTGAAAATGGAATAAAATGTTATTGGGTCACCAGTTTGACCTTTCAACCAAACAAACAGTATTTAATGAAGGAGATAGAAATGACTTTGTAGTTTTCATTTAATTATTAGAAAATTAAATGAATTATTTGTTCACAGATTAACAATTATTTTTTTGGAATTTGTCAACATTACAATGAAATTATTATTAACGATAAGGAATGATTTTATGCAGTATAAAAGTTAAATGGTATGACAGTGACTAGAAACAATAATTTAGATAAGAAGATATTTACTTGCTTAATATATAAGTAATTAAGCAAGTAAATAAATGAGCGATAACTAAGGTAATACAAAATACAGTATTTGGTACAATAATGGATTAGGCCTAATTGTGGTTGTAAATGTGTGAGTTAGTTTGAATGGTATTGAGGAACACTTAGATAGCCTATTTGGTTTGGCTGGGAGTACATTGAGTTTGTAGGTAGGCTATACAAAAGTAGCTTAGCATGATGGAATAAATGGTGGGCCAAATGAACTGGTAGCCTATGTGAAGTTTACAGACTTGGGTTTCAACAAAGGTAATTCTGAAGATGGAAGGGCCTACAAGCCTGTTTGAATGACAAAATACTTATTGAAAGGAAATGAAGATTTGCAAGTTGAAATGGATGAATGTTGAGTGAGGTAAAGGTGGATGGATGGCACTGGTTAAATCTTGCAGAACTGATGTTGCCTTCAGGGGATGAAATGGTAGTTGGCCTCCACAGAGATGTTCAGCTTCATGTATGATTGAATGGAGTTTTGAAGGGTGGTGGGCCATTCTCTAACAAAGGTTGGAGAGTGAGTGGAGTTACATGATGAAGGTTGGAGATGATGAGTGAGTGCTGAGTGAAGCCTGAGCAATGGGCAAATGAGAGCAATTTGAGAAAGGACTCGCATTTTCATTGGTCTTGGTGACAGCCTCTGGCAGTCATTTCAGGAAATAAAAAATTGTTTCCTTTGTGCGCCTGTTCCTGCCCACGTGTTTGGGTTTTATAGCCTTGTTTACTTATCTAAACCATATGAGACAGGTAAGGAAAAGGAATTTCCATTATACTTTATATATATATATAAGATTGTAACATATATTCTGCTTAATTTTTTAGTTCATTCAGAACAAAAATTAAATGACTTATAAGGACAAATTTGCTCAAATTTTTAGTTTATTCATAACAAAAATTAAATGACATAGCAATGGGCAAATGAGAGCAATTTGAGAGAGGACTCGCATTTTCATTGGTCTTGGTGACAGCCTCTGGCAGTCATTTCAGGAAATAAAAAATTGTTTCCTTTGTGCGCCTGTTCCTGCCCACGTGTTTGGGTTTTATAGCCTTGTTTACTTATCTAAACCATATGAGACAGGTAAGGAAAAGGAATTTCCATTATACTTTATATATATATATAAGATTGTAACATATATTCTGCTTAATTTTTTAGTTCATTCAGAACAAAAATTAAATGACTTATAAGGACAAATTTGCTCAAATTTTTAGTTTATTCACAACAAAAATTAAATGACATAATGACAAATTAATCATCAATATATAATTCCCTTCTTTTTCTATAACCTCCTCCCACCTGTAGAAAAGTTTTTTATGCCACATTCGAAGAAATCCCTTGGTTTTGAGTTAAAAAAAGTTATCACTTCATTTTCAATAGCTTCCCTGATTGCAACTTTTGTCAATTTAGGTGGTGTTGCAGACTTCTGAATAAATGGTAGTCTGAAGGTGTGATGTCTGGAGAATAAGGCAGATCAGGCATTTTTTTCCCAATCAAATGCCTCCAATTGGGCAGTGGTGATTTGAGCAGTGTGAGGGCACACGTTATCCTTGTGGAATAGAACACCTCTGCGATTAATTAATGCAATATATTTTTCTTGTAATACCATCTTCAATCGTTGGAGTTGTTGGTAGTAGACTTCAGCTGTGATTGTTTGGTTATCTGGCAGAAGCTCAAAATGAATAATTCCTTGCATATCCCATCAAACACATAGCAAAATTTTGTTTGGATGGGATCCATTCCTTGGCTGAAGTTCAGGCTTTGTTTCATGGCTAAGCCACTGATGTTGACACTTAATATCGTTATAGAGGACCCATTTTACATCCCCAGTGATGGTCCAATTCAAAAACGGTGCCTGCAGTGATATGCAAATATCGATTCGATGTTGAAGATTGGCTTGTGACAAATCATGTGGAACCCATTTTCCAACCTTCACTACTTTTCCTAACAGCTTCAAATGATGATGAATAGTCATATGGCTAACACCAAGTTGCAGGCCAAGTTCTCTTACAGTTACCATTGGGTTTTCCTCTACTGTTGCTTTCAGCAACTCATCTAACTCATTTGGTCATCCTGTTCATTGATAAACTTTCAGACTGAAGTCTCCATTTCTGAACTTCTCAAACTATCTCCTACACATCCATTTGCTAACATCATCATTTCCATAAACTCTCTGAATGTTTTTTGCGGATTCACTAGCATTAGATCCTTTATGGAACTCATACAGCATCACATGTCAAATATGCTCTTTTGTGGGCTCCTTGTTTTTTCAATTACTGTACCATAATATTGTAGGGGTGGCATTGTAACTGTATGAAAAACACCAGAGAAAATATTCATTAGCCAATCCTACACTAGCCTAAGTCATTCTGTATCATGATAAAACCTGTGCAAACCTGTTACTGCATGTAATTTGCAACATTTCTAAAACTATTTCACATTATCTTGAGGTTATTCTATTATCTATCATCTATTTTCTAATTAAGCAGAATTTGTCACACACACACACACACACACACACACACACACACACACACACACACACAGTGGCATTCAAAAGTCTGCATCCACCTTGTAATCACTCAATTTATTGTAAATTGTACAACTATATATGAAAATTACAACAATTTCTTTACTAATTATTATAAATTATTAAAGAAATTAACAATTTAATGGCATAATCTTATTAATAATTGATATGACCTCCTTTTGCTTTAATGACAGCTTCCACTCTGTGAGGCAAAGATTCAACAAGTTTCTGGACAACATCTTGTGCTATGCCATTCCAGCATACTTTTACATTCTCCCAGAGAGAATCAAGAGAAGTTATATTCTCTTTAGCTTTCAGACTCTTCAAATGATCCCAAAGATGCTCTATTGGATTGAAATCAGGACTTTGTGGAGGAAACTTCATAATTTGTAGAACACCTACATTTTTTTCCTTGTTGAGATAGTTCATGCAAAGGTCAGAAGTGTGTTTTGGGTCATTATCCTGCTGGAAAATGAGTCCTTGACCACAAAGCCTCAATCCTGATGGTATTACATGTTTCACTAAATGGAGTAGTACTTTTCTTTTGTGAGAGTGTAAGTGATTCTCTGAAGATCTCCAACTCCAGAATAACTGAAACAACCCCAAACTTGAATGTTGCCCCCACCATGTTTTATTGAATGTTTTATGCAGGGATCTATCAGTTTTTTGTTGGTTCTACGTCGAACATAAACTTTTCTATGAGACCCAAAAAGTTCCATTCTTGATTCATCAGTAAAAAGAACTTTTTTCCAGTCATCAACAGTAAAATTTTGATATTCTCTTGCCCACTCCAATCTTTTAGCCCTATTTTGTTTCCTCAGTTGTGGTTTGGACACAGCAACTCTGCCATGGAGACCAGCTTTTATGAGTCTTCTTTTTATAGTACTTGTACTTATTGGAGAGTCCCATTGTTCATTCAACTGTACCTGAATCTTTGTAGCTGTGGCTTTTCTGTCATAGTGATGTAACCTTGATGTAATGATCCTCAGAATCAGTACTCACTTTAGGTCTGGCAGATCTTGTCTTTGAAGAGCATGATCCAGATTCTTTATATCTGCTTATAGTTCTTTGGATAACCCATTTTGAAAAGTTAATTTTTGCCAAGATCTGGTATTGGGACATTCCCTCTGTTGAAAGGGCAATTATTTGTCCTCTCTAGGATAAACTTAGTTCCTTCGACATTTCAATTATGGCATGTAAAGAGAGAATAGAGAAAATGATTGATTATTTTTTAATCAAATTGCTACAATGTCATTGACTAATTGGTTTCATCAGTTATAATAGACCAGTTGTTAAAATTACTGTATGGATACACTATTTTGAGGATTAATAACATTTGGCTATCGTCTGTCACCAATACCTAGGTTAAAATTGGTGGTGTTATACTCATTCTCATTGCTGTTCCATGCATTGGTCTCTCTTCACACGAATGTGAAGCTGGTGGCCCTGCCTCTAGGTCTGGCTTGGTGGAGGAGTGAGTTGCTCTCTTGTGCTCTCCACTGTATATAGCCAGGTACACCTGGCTCATTTGGTATTGTCCTGAGCCAGGCATCTAGTCTTTTCTTGAAGACTTCAACTTTGACCCCTGTAATGTTTCTGAGGTCTTTTGGAAGCTGGTTAAAAAGTCTTGGCCCCTTGACAACCAAGCTATTTTCCTTCAGTGTTGAGGAGGTCCCTTGTTGGGCCTATAATTTGGGAACACCACACACACATCTTGCCTTTCTTATTTTCCAGTGTTGTTTGAATAGTAATTGGGTTCAGTTTGAGGTTTGGTACCAGGTTTTCAATCATTTTCCATATGCTTCTGGTATACCTCTCTTCTTCTCCTTTCCAGGGAGTACAAATTTAGTTTATGTAGTCTTTCCTAGTAGTTGAGCTCTTTGCAGCCATCAATCTAGTTTATTAGTTTCTTCCTTTTATATGGGGGACTTCAAAACTGAGCAGCATTCAATTTTGGTATAATCAGTGTTTTTAACAGGGGAATCATTACTGTCCTGTCCCTTCTTTTGAACATTCTTAGTACTTGTCCCACGACTCTTTTTGCTTTGTTTATTGCTACCTGATTTTGTGTTTCAAATTTCACATCATCTGTCATTATTACCCCCAGATTGATCACTTTCGTGCTTCTCTGAATTTCCTGTCTATCTGGAGCATAATATGCAGTCTGTTTAAGTTCCTCTTTTCTACCATATCTCAAGAGCTGAAATTTCTCTGTGTTAAATCTCATGTTGTTGTCTTCTGACCATTTATATATTTTGTTTGTGTCCCTCTGCAAGGCCTCCACTTCAGTTACATCACTGATTTTTCTGCTGCTCTTTGTATTGTCTGCAAAGGATGTTACTATAATGTTGCTGTTTACTCTGATGTCTATGTCTGTTAGCATGATGATGAACAGGAGTGGGGCCAGTACTGTACCTTGTGGTACTAAGCTGCGTACTTCCAATTCTGATGATGATATACCTTGAATTTTGACAACCTGTAGACATTCTCTGAGGAAGTTGGAGATCCATTTTCCCACTTTGCCTGTTATTCCCATATATTTTATTTTATGTGCTATTATACCATGATCACATTTGTCGAAAGCTTTAAGCAAAATCTGTGTATTTGACATCGTAGTTGTCATTGCCTTCCAGTGCATCTAGGATATTGTTGTAGTGTTCTATTAGTTGTGATAGGCATGATCTCCCTGATTGGAATCCATGCTGATTTTCGTTGAATCTTTCTAGTGTCTCCAAGAAATCATAAATTTTCTCTCTAACTATTCTTTCAAATACTTTGGTGAGGTGGGACATCAATGACACTGGTCTATAGTTCATTGCCTGAGATCTGTCCCCTCCTTTATATATAGGGACAATGTTTGCTCTTTTTAAGATGCTTGGTACTTCCCCAGTGTCTAGGGATCTTCTCCATATCCAGTATAAAGGTGTAGCTATTTCATTTTTACAGTTTTTAGTCAATAATGCATTCCAGTTGTCCAGACCTGCAGCTGAATGTGGTTTCATTTGTCCTATAGCTCTTATACATCTTCTGGGTAAAATAAAAGTCTGTTAGACACTCTCCTTGCAATCTCTCTCCAAAGAATGCTTCTATGTGAGGTATCGTTTTGTCACTTTTCGGGGTACTGAAAACTGATTCATGCTGGGCTCTCAATATTTCAGATATTTCTTTTGGATCATCAGTTAGTTCATTATTTCTCTTCCTTAAGGCCCCAATAGTGGTGCACATTTTTGTTTTCCTTTTTGCATAGCTGTAGAAGTATTTTAGATTTTCCTTTATTGCTTCTACTGCCTTCTCTTCCCTCTCTGTATGGTCCTTAATCAGGGCTTGTATTTCCCTATCAATACCCTCCAGTTTTTCTTGTATTACATTCTTGGCATTATCTCCACAGTTGGCTAACTTCACCTCCACTCTCTTTCTTTTGTGGAATATTCTTCTCTTTTGCCTCTCTAGCCAGCTCCTCTTTTCTTTTGGCTGTCAGGATGGGACGATTCATCACCGCCAACTCCAGCCAACTCCATTTTTTTAAAAAAATGAATTAAATTTATTTTTGAAGGTTAGAGCTTTAAAAAGTTAAAAATTGTTAGAAACTCTTTATTCTTCTATGTTAAAAAAAGATTAAAAGGTTCACATTTTAATTAGTGGTAATTGTAGGCAATCCCACGTAAATATTCTCATGGTGATCGTTGCTCAAAACTTAAAACTAGTTTTAATATACAGTCATCAGCATCACAATGTTTTTTTAACTTTGAAGGTGGAGCATGACCTCCTACAAGTTGTTTGAGATACATATCTCGACTTCTGTATTTTGTATAAGGCATCTATAAATTTCCAGATGGTATTTTTGTTCCTGGTACCCAGCCATGGTGGGCACATGTTAATACATTATCATCTGTATAATTTAGGTCTCGGGGGTACGGGGGCAGAGCCCCTGTAAAGATCACCTACCACAAACTGTTCGATATTGGGTTTTTTACGGCCATACTAATTTATCCCCCACCAGTGCGATTGGTTTCTCCTTATAGTAGCCTGAAATTAACGCAAGGAAACTATGCAACATTATTTGGCAATGGTGCATTTGGAGTTGAGTTGGCTGGAGTTGAGTTGGCTGGAGTTGAGTTGGCTGGAGTTGAGTTGGCTGGAGTTGAGTTGGCTGGAGTTGAGTTGGCTGGAGTTGAGTTGGCTGGAGTTGAGTTGGCTGGAGTTGAGTTGGCTGGAGTTGAGTTGGCTGGAGTTGAGTTGGCTGGAGTTGAGTTGGCTGGAGTTGAGTTGGCTGGAGTTGAGTTGGCTGGAGTTGAGTTGGCTGGAGTTGAGTTGGCTGGAGTTGAGTTGGCTGGAGTTGAGTTGGCTGGAGTTGAGTTGGCTGGAGTTGAGTTGGCTGGAGTTGAGTTGGCTGGAGTTGAGTTGGCTGGAGTTGAGTTGGCTGGAGTTGAGTTGGCTGGAGTTGAGTTGGCTGGAGTTGAGTTGGCTGGAGTTGAGTTGGCTGGAGTTGAGTTGGCTGGAGTTGAGTTGGCTGGAGTTGAGTTGGCTGGAGTTGAGTTGGCTGGAGTTGAGTTGGCTGGAGTTGAGTTGGCTGGAGTTGAGTTGGCTGGAGTTGAGTTGGCTGGAGTTGAGTTGGCTGGAGTTGAGTTGGCTGGAGTTGAGTTGGCTGGAGTTGAATCATACTCTACCCTTGGCTGTACTTTCGGAGCATATTTTTCCAAAAATTCTTAGCATTTTTTCTCTCAAGGTTGTTAGCATTTCTTCAGTTGTTTTATTCTATAAAACTGTTCTCCACTCTATTTGAGCCATATGTGATCTGATTGCTTCCCAATTTATAGTCTTGGAGTTTAAGTTAAAGGCCCCAAATTTGCTTCTTTCCTCAATATGTGGATTGTCTTTTAATGTTGTTGGCATATTTGTTGATATCTCAATTAAGTTGTGGTCTGAGATAATGGTTGGGGTTATTTTTATATCAGCAATCAAGTTCATGTTATTCATGAATACCAGATCTAAGCAGTTATTTTTTCTGGTATTTTCTGTTATCTCCTCTGTCAGTATAAACTCATTCGTGAAAGCCATCAGCATTTTTGCTTGCTCCTGGTCATATATATATATATACACATACATTTAGGATAAAAACGAAGACGTAGAGCAAAAAAGTCATCATATTTGGCTGCAGCCATCGTTTCGGGCAACTCTACCCATTTTCAAGGCCTAATAAATAAAAAGCTAAAATTAATGCATGACAAAAATATATGAATGTCAAAAACTAAAACTAATTTACAGTACAGAATAAAACCTCCAAGAATAAAAATTAAAAAGCATAAAACAAGCATAAGCCAAAAACAAAAAGTAAAATTTATATACATGACAAATATACACATGATAAAAATAAAACTTAAAAACTAAAAACATTCAAACAAATTAGTTAAAAACTTCACTAATAAAAAGTTAAATGAAAAAACGCAAAAGTGCACCAAGCATACCATGCTCACTTGACAGCCACAAACAACTGAGGCGAAAAGGAGACAGGGTCAAGGGGGGGGGGGGAAATTAGTTTGTAGGTATTTTAATTAATATAAAGGGGGTAACAACTAGAATCAATATTTAAACTGGAGTTCAGAAATTTAATGCACAGAGATTCGTAAATACGGAGAGAGGACGGGCATTTTAATGATTTAAGAATTTTAAAGTTATTAACGGAAATATCAACCTTACACTTAACACAATGATTTCTAATGGCAGACTGTTCCTTTTTAGATAAAACTTTCTCTGTCCTATGGCTAATACCCATATGGGAGCAAAATCTTGCCTGCAAAGAACAAACTGTGCTGCCAACGTAGTTCCCCTGGGAACACCCAAGGCAGGTAAACAAATAAACGACAGAACAGTTCATCGCAGGGGGGATTTTGTCCTTACAACGGAAAAAACATTCAAGGGTATTATTATTTACAAAAGCAACCTTAAAATCAGTGTGAAAATAAAATTTCCTCACCACACTCAACAATTGCTTTTTCACAAAAGTGTTAAAATGGTAGAGGTCAGGTAAAACAAGATATTTACAATTCTTAGGAACATCATACGTTGGGATAAGGTTGGTTTCCAAATCAGGCTCGACTGTTTTAACTTCGACATACCGGAAGCCTACTTTTACGGGTTTAGGTTTTAATTTTTATAGTTTTTGCGATTTTAATTACAAACTTAGTGCATAGAGCTTATAATATTTGCTCAAACTTTGCTCTGCTTCATAATGAGTTTGAATTCCTTACTGATTTTTTCTTTAAAAATGGTTTTCCACGGGATCTTGTACAAGGTATTATTGGTAAATTTCTTAATAATGTTTATTCCCCCAACCTTATCCCAACGTATGATGTTCCTAAGAATTGTAAATATCTTGTTTTACCTGACCTCTACCATTTTAACACTTTTGTGAAAAAGCAATTGTTGAGCGTGGTGAGGAAATTTTATTTTCACACTGATTTTAAGGTTGCTTTTGTAAATAATAATACCCTTGAATGTTTTTTCCGTTGTAAGGACAAAATCCCGCCTGCGATGAACTGTTCTGTCGTTTATTTGTTTACCTGCCCTGGGTGTTCCCAGGGGAACTACGTTGGCAGCACAGTTCGTTCTTTGCAGGCAAGATTTTGCTCCCATATGGGTATTAGCCATAGGACAGAGAAAGTTTTATCTAAAAAGGAACAGTCTGCCATTAGAAATCATTGTGTTAAGTGTAAGGTTGATATTTCCGTTAATAACTTTAAAATTCTTAAATCATTAAAATGCCCGTCCTCTCTCCGTATTTACGAATCTCTGTGCATTAAATTTCTGAACTCCAGTTTAAATATTGATTCTAGTTGTTACCCCCTTTATATTAATTAAAATACCTACAAACTAATTTCCCCCCCCCCCCCCTTGACCCTGTCTCCTTTTCGCCTCAGTTGTTTGTGGCTGTCAAGTGAGCATGGTATGCTTGGTGCACTTTTGCGTTTTTTCATTTAACTTTTTATTAGTGAAGTTTTTAACTAATTTGTTTGAATGTTTTTAGTTTTTAAGTTTTATTTTATCATGTGTATATTTGTCATGTATATAAATTTTACTTTTTGTTTTTGGCTTATGCTTGTTTTATGCTTTTTAATTTTTATTCTTGGAGGTTTTATTCTGTACTGTAAATTAGTTTTAGTTTTTGACATTCATATATTTTTGTCATGCATTAATTTTAGCTTTTTATTTATTAGGCCTTGAAAATGGGTAGAGTTGCCCGAAACGTCGGCTGCAGCCAAATATAATGACTTTTTTGCTCTACGTCTTTGTTTTTATCCTAAATGTAAAACTACGTCTCCTTAGGAGGGATCCTATTTTATATATATATATATATATATATATATATATATATATATATATATATATAGTCGACCCCTGACTTACGTCATCACCATCTTACGTAATTTTGAGTTACGAGAAGCTCCCCATTGACTGTAATTGATTCATCTTACGTAATTATTTTGTGTTGCGTAATAGCTGCATAATCGCAAATGCAGTGCGTGACCACTCACTGGCAGGATGCCGGGTATTTCATGTTATTTCATTGTTATTTTTGCTGTGCATTATATAAAGTGATACTGTATGAAGTGATTAATAAATTAAATTAATTTTTTATTATTAATTATTAATACATATTTTCTTTTACAGGTCGTGTTTCTTAATAATAATTATTAATTACCATTATAATTCTGTTTATATACACTGTTTTTACCAAAAAATTTTATTATTTTATTATTTTCAATACTTGTTTGGGGTCCTGGAATGGATTACCCGATTTACATGTATTTTGGGGTTCGACTTACGTCATTTTCGAGTTAAGTAACTCATCTCAGAATGGATTAATTACGTAAGTCGAGGGTCAACTGTATATATATCCACCTTTTGGTATTTTATAAATCAGAAGTTAGTCTCTGCAGATCATTATATTGGGGGATGGAGGGTTTATGGCCTTTATTAGCCTACTGATATCATCAATGGCCTCCGAGAATTTTTTGGCTGGCGTCTTTGGAGGTCTGTAGGTGACTATCAGTATCACGCTTAGTTTTTTTCTATTTTCACTGCTAGGAGTTCCAAAAAGCTGTTTGATTTACTTATTATCATCTCTGTCATATGACTTTCATGTGTATATATATAGCACAGCCACCTTTACATCTCATTGTTCTCTCCACTCTTAGTAAGTTGAAGCATGGTTAATTAATCATTTTTAGGAAAAAATGCTGAATGATGAAATTTCTAATTAATCAATGATTAACTGATTAAAAATTATTAAAAATTAAATACTTCTGTAAAGAGTAAGGAAGAGCTTTGTTGTTTCTGTTGAGAGATAAGACCAAAGAAAACATTTTGCTCAAACATTTAGTTTGCTTTAATTCAAGAAATGAGGCATGGATGGATTATACAGTTTATACATGCAAAAAGGTGCCAAATTCAAATGATACATTACAAAATTTAAGGTGAAATGATGCTGAAATTATGAGGAAAATTAATCATTTCCCATCATTTTCTAAAAATATTTTCTTAATTAATTTGTTACCTTTCTTACCAGGCACCTGGTAGACTTATTGCAATCTGTCAGTTGGGAGCCCTTGGACGAGACACCTCCATGCCTCATGATCTCCACACTTCTTGACAGCACTCCTGTTATCCATCCGTTGGATCTTGGGTCTTCCAACTGGTCTTCTGTTTTGAGGTGCCCATTCCAGCATTCTTCTTGCTGTCCTTTCCATTGGCATTTGTTGGACATGCCCATACCATCTCATTTGGTTCCTCTCAGTTTCTCATTAACCGAAGTTACACCCAATCACCTTATTTCAGTGTTCCTTATTTTATCCAATCTACTTACACCTCCTATCAATCTCAGGACCCTCATTTCAGCCGCTTGCAGTTTTCCCCTCGTCCTTGTGTTTAGGGCCCAAGTCTCACTGCCATATAGTAAGATTGGTTTCAATATTGTTGAGTATATATGTGTCTTTACCTTTTTGGAGATGTTTTGGTCTTTCAATAGGGGGTAAAAGAAGGAAACATTTCTGCTATATTTAGCAATTCTTTCATTCACCTCTGCATCCATATCCGCATCATTTACTATCATACTACCAAGGTATTTAAATGTGTCCATCTTTTTCATTTCCCTCCCCCCAACAAAGATTCCATCCTCTGATCCCACCACTGTGCTCTGGGAGACCCTATAGGTGCTCATTACTGCTCTCAGAAGCCTGGGTGGCACTCTCTCACTCAGAACCACCCACAGCTTCTCCTTGGGCACACTATCAAATGCCTTCTCCAGATCCAAAATGCATATGAAGCAGTCCAAATTGAATTCTTGGCTCTTCTCAAGATATTGTCTTATGGCTGAAATTTGATCTACAGTACTCCAGCCTGCACAAAAGCCACATTGATACTCCAGTAACCCTGGTTCCAGTATGTTTCATATTCTATGTTCCAAAATCCTTTCATATATTTTTGCCACATGACACATCAAAGATATGCCATGGTAGTTTTGACATTCCTGCTCACTTCCCTTCTTTTTATATATAGGACATATAATTGCTCTGTCCCATTCTGCTGGTACAATTCCCTGCTACCACACCACCCAGAAAATGCTTAGCAGCCAGTCCACAGCAGGGTCACCAGCTGCTTTTAGTGTTTCTGTGACAATTGCATTTGGTCCGGGAGCTTTATTATTCTTCATCCTCTTTAGTGCTTGAATAACCTCCTCCTCTAGTGATCTCTCTGTCCTCCTCATGATTTACCCACTCCTCCCATCTCACCTCATCATATTGGTTCTCATTATTCAAAAGATGTCTAAAGTATTTGTTCCAGCATGTGGCCACCTCGCTTTTATCAGTGAGGACTTCACCATGTGCATTTTTAATCCCCAATGTTGTTTTCTTGCTTTCTCCATTTTTATACTTCTTAGCCATGCCATACAGTAACTTCTTCGAGCCTTGAAAATCCTCTTCTAACCTCATTGGTGTGGTTTCTCATTTGGACATATTCTTGCCTTGTTTGCTCATTTCTATCCTTAAGCCATCTCCTAAAAGCATGCATCTTATCTGTCACTGCCTCCTTTACCTCCTGGGTCCACCATGTTGTCTTTTTGTTTTTTGACCCTCCAACTGCCCTTTCTCCAATTACATCCCACTGTATTCCTTCCATCGTTTTCCTAAACTCAACCCAAACCACCTCCACTATTTCCGTAGCTACCTTTTGTCCGAAAGCCTCCTCAGTTCTAGTTCTAATCTCTTATCTCTTCCAGTTTTTCTGGTATATTCTCCATGCACACTTGGAGGATTCCTTCTAGGCTTTTTTATATTTTGTGGTACTGGAAGCAAAATTTTGGCTTTAACAAGTCTATGATCCGAGTCAAAAAAGACAGATGGTACTACTCTTACATCTTTCACCATTGACTTTTTATCCACCACAATAAAGTCTATCTGAGATTTCGTATCATAACTTCTGGTTCTACTGTTCCATCCATACCACGTATAGAGATGTGATTCCTGGTGCTTAAAAAATGTGTTCATTATACTAAGAACATTTCTTGCACAAAAATTTACCAGCATTTCCCGTTCCAAATTTCTCTCTCCCACACCAAATGCCCTGATCACATTTTCATTTTGATCTCCACCCACATGGCCATTTAGGTCTTCCATCAAAATTCTTGGTCCATAAGGCAGCCCATCCATCATTCCCTGAAGATCCTCATAAAAAGTTTCCTTTTCCTCCTGTGATCTTCCACTCTGCGGTGCATATGCCTGGATTACAGATAGTCTCTTTCCGTTTAGGCTCAGGGTTACTCCCATCAATCTCTCACTCTTCATTATCACTTCAACATGTTCAGAAAATTGTGGGGACAGTATAATTGCCACACCCGATCTGATATCCTCTTCTCTGCCCTTGTATATGCACTTATAATCATTGTGCAGTACCTTGGTTCCTTCACCTCTCCATTTGGTTTGTGCAATTCCCATAATATGTATAGATTTCAATTCCATTGTAGCAATCCAAAAGAAAGTCCGTTTTTGTGCCAGAGTCATAACCGTGGTCCATCCATTCTGAGGCTCTCTGCATTGTACTTCAGCAAACAAAAACCATCAGAAGCTTGCTAGGCCTTTCCTGGTTTGTTTGAAATTACTAATTAGTTCCTTCCAGATGCCTGGTAATTATCTCTTAATATCTGCTGCTCAGCAAATACAAGAAGATCCACACTCATGGCCTCCCGTTATGTAATTTGCTCGATTGATGTTCCATTGCTGCTGGAACTGCTTGAAAAGAAGTACTTCGGGTCCAGATGTTCTATCATGGTAAGCAGTGAGTGCTGCCCTAAAGATGAGTTCAAGGATGTGATGGCAACAGGCGAAGTAAAGCCAGGCTCTTCTTCAGTTTTTCTCCAGAAGGATGCATGCTCCTGAGTGATGACTGGTCTTACTGGCAGTGGTGTCAAACCCCATCCCAATGACTCTATCTTGTAGGCCCCACTTTTCTATTTCTCCTACAACTGCCTTTGCCTGATTTTCTCCAGTGCCACTCAGTATCTTTGGAACTCTGAGAAGCTGTTGAACACCAACACCAGATATCAGTAGGGAGAAGCGATCAACTTGATTTTTTCCTGTAATGTCTGGCAAGAGTTTTCCATCCCAGTGTACAATGAGTGGCACATTAACAGTAAACTCTGCCTTCAGAGCCATGGCAATGTTGCTGCAATGAAGTTGTCGGTGGTGTCTGATTGAGCATGGTTGATATTGTAATCTTCAATGTTGTGGCCAAGACCCTGTGATGTCTCCTCAATCACAAAGGCTGCCTTTCTATTAGTTAGTTTTACACAATCCAATGTAGTAGCGAGGGAGGGTGACACAATGTTTGTTGTGGCTCAGCACCTTTTGGATGAAGATGCCCCACTTATTTCTTCCTGGAGCCTGGCTCCTCCATTTTCTTCACCCGCGGATGATCTACTGTCTTCTTCGCTGCTGCTGTTGCTGGAGGCCAATAGGATACTTATAGTTGAGCTTGTTTGCTGGGATGGATAATGAAGACGTTTTTTCTTGATAGCTTCTGATCTTTGTGCCCCTCGTTTCTCTTTCTTATGGAGAGTGATGTTGACTTGATCCATGGATCCCTTTCATCCCTGCCCTCGCTGAGCCAGTAGAAAATCGTGGTCCTCTTGGATGGTAATGAGAGTGAAGGCATCAGCATGTGTGACATCAAAAAGGTTTTCTAATTTCTGCTGAAATGCTTTTACCTTGGCTTCCTGTGTGGCTGATTGTCTGTTTTTGTTCTTTTTGTTGATCCATTCCATATGCAACTTTTTAAGCTTTGACAGTGAATTGTCCTTCTGCCTTGCTGAAATTTATGCTTAATTCCAAAATTCTTCCACCTGCTGAATCATGGATGAGCCCGCCTGATGAATAGGCTGCTTCTTGAACATGTGATAATGCAAAAAGAGGCTCAAAACTTGTTTATTGGATGGTAGTTTGGAACCAGTCAATTCAGCAATTGGGTAACCCAATAAATATAACTTTTCTTTCGATCTAGTCAGACATTTTTGAAATTGTAAAATGAAATACAATCCAAATCACTTTTCTATAGTAGTCAAAAACATGAACTTTTTCTACAATAATCTGTGAAAGGAAATAAAGTAGTGGTCAGAAGCACAATAAATATAACAATAAGATGCTAATAATATAACCACAATATAGTGGTAAAAACACATTAAATCTTTCTACAATAATCCCAGACACATATGTCATGTGGGCAGCATTGACCACAACTGGCTAACATGATAAATGCATGTGAACTAGTCAAGGCTTCCTGCAACACATTTATCTCTAAATTGGTCAGAAGAGTAAACTTCAAGGTCATTGAGTGATCTTTTAATCTTAACCTATTTGTAAAATATTTTAAGTTCATTGTTTTTTCATCAAACGAAACTATTCTAGATGGTAGGAGCAAAGAATTTACAACCTTTAAAATTAAGGACCACCCTAATATATATATATATATTGGTTAGCATCATTAACTACAAATCCACCAGTTCCAGGTTTGATTCCCAGTGAAGACAGGTGGCACACAGCTCACCCAGCTGTTTGTCTTCCATACAATAAAATTGGTCAGTAGTTAAATGGGTACCTGTGTTGCCCAGTGGTTAAGATGCTGGGCTGCTGGTTGGGAGGTCATGAGATCAAGTCAGGGTGAGAAGTGGTTCAAATTTCATGTTAAGCTGTAGGTGAAAGGTGGAGCAACAAGCTTGACTTTCATCAGAATGAACAATTTGGGCAGAAGCAAGCAAAACCATGGTTACTGTAGTGTGTGTGTGTGTGTGTGTGTGTGTATATATATATATATATATGATGAATTTCACACTTGAATACACAAAATGAATGAATGATGTGAACTCACAAGGAAAAAAAAAAATTATTCCAAGAATTTTCATGTATTCAGCAGTACACCTCATCAGGGAATTCACCCGGACCTTGTAAATTGAGGTGTATATATATATATATATATATGTATGTATATATATATATATATATATATATATATTATATATATAGTATATATATATATATATGTGTGTGTTTCCCTTATCTTTTAATATTCTTAGGCATGACTTGCTTACTTATTTAGTTCTTAGAAAATAGGTAAAACTAAATTGAATAATTACTGACTCAAAAATCTGATGATAAAGGATTTAAGATTAGTGTCAGGTGTGAGTTTAAACACTCCAAATATTTGTACCATTATGTTTGCCACAAACATTTCACTATTTTTAAATATGTCTTCAAGCTATCAATTTATTCTAAGTATAATACTGTATCCACTTAAGAGTATTCAGAAGTCATTGAAGTGCATCTTTGTATGGTAAATGTTAATTTAATTGTTCATCCCTAATTATCAAGCAAATAGGATATATGTGTGCCTCAGTGGTGTAGTGGTTAGCATCACTAACTGCGAATCCATCAGCCCAATGAAATTGGCTGGTAGATAAATGGGTACCCTAGTGGTTAAGATGCTGGGCTGTTGGTCGGGTGTGGTTCAGATTCCACATTAAACTATATATATATATATTGCCCCGAACTAATAATGCCCTTGAAGCATTTCATTCAGCATTGAAATCATCAGTTATAAGCAGACTAAAATTTCACATTTGCAATGAGGAGACAAGCCAAGTAAAAAGAAAAAATATGAAACACTCGACTCACACATCAAAATACTTGTGCAAAAGTATGTTGGAAGTGATAAAATTGCCTTCTTAAAATCTGTTGTTCATAGCTTAATTTCATTTTAACTTTTCTTTTTGAGTCTCAAGACCGAATCTTCCAAGACCGAATATTCTTTTATGTTTTACCCATTATTTAGGGTATCTTTTTTAGTTTTAAGTTTCAAACAACAAAACAATTCCTTTAATAAATCTTTTCAAATTCTTGTTTATGTTTTCATTATACCTGGCAAATGTGATTTAAATATTTTTTGCTATCTGAGCTCATAGATTTACTTCAATTTTCCCGAGACCGAATTTTCCTAGCACCATTAGCACTGTAGCTATGTGATATTTTGTAGGCACAAAAGTAACAGTTGGGTTTTGGCCTATTTTAAGATCTTTTTTATTAAGACATGATTGAACTTTATTTCAAGTTGTAATGGAACTTTCATTCAAAACCTGCTTTCAAATTTTTTGGTTTTGAGAAGTTGACAGAAGATGAAGTAGGGTACTATGGTAATGAATGCAGCAAATATAATAGGTATTGATGTACTCAGTTCACAATACTGATAAGGTGTAGAAAACTGGGCAAATTATTTATTTTTGTTTGTCTGGAGCTCAGCATTTTGCAATCACTGACTCTTGACACTGTTGCCCTAAATTATACTTTTGTCACACTGTTTTTTGACATTTTAACAAAAATTAAATTAATTTATTGTTTTGAGTCTAATTTTGCCATTACTCAAAGTTTTATGAACATTTCAAAAACAAAAACTACAATAAAAGATGCATACCAACAAAAATAAGATGAAATTATACCTTAATGACGTGAGGGTAGAAATTGTTTATTTATGTTTTAATTTGTTGTATTGTGTGGAGTGCTTTGAGCTACATTGGAATGGATGTGTAGAGTAAACATTTTTGTTTTCCCCATTCATTAATATCAGAGGTATTCTTCATACTTTTTCAGCGTACTAGTCATGATGAGTGCATGATTCTTCTGGATCAAGGGCAGGCTGACATTGTTAGTCTTGATGCAAATGAAGTCTTTCTCGGAGGTCGCTATCATTCCTTAGTTCCAATCATGAAAGAAGTTTATGCTGGTTAGTATTTTATATATAATTTTTGTGAAACAAATTAGCAGAGATTGGTGCAGTGTTCAGCTGAATTCATTCTTAAATGGGGCCTCCTTTCATCTCTCCTTCAATTCAAGTCCCAAGAAAGCCAAATAAATCCCATTTTAGATTATATTTTAAGTCCTGATTTGAAGCATCATGCCCATCCCATTGGAAATTGTGTTTTAGATAATGTGTGTTAATTTATTTATACTTTTTTAATATATACAGTATATATTCGCCTTTTTTTCTTTTTATTATTATTATTATTATTATTATTATTATTATTATTTGCAAGAAATCATTTAAATTGTAACAATGATCCCAACATATAGGCTCTCTCTCAATTACAGTGTGTTTAGTTAATTCTCATAAAAAAATCACTCATTTCACCCATAAAAATTAACATTTTGTTTTTCAAAATTTAAAGGGTTGATATAATTTTTTTATTTCATAAATTTCAGTCTTGATATGTTAATTTGCTTTTTAAAAATTATTGGTAAGTGAGGAAGCTACAGAAAGATGCCTTTTGTAAGACATGCAAAATTATGTTGTGGCCATGTTGCAACACTGCTTTCAATTAGATCTGCAAGGTTAAGTGACTCTGGGTCTGTTCAGTAGTTGAATGGCTGACTGTCCTTTGCATACAGATGGTGTAGGAACCCTTACATGGTTTGGATCCTATGTAAAGTTGTATGTAGGTCTCTTCTCTCATGACTTTTGCTATTATGCAGGAAAGTAAACATTGCCAAACATTATTCACCATTGCAAGACATGTATGAACACTTTTTCACAGTGAGGCTCAATACTTAATATTTCTTTTTGTCTTAACAGGTAATCAAGAGTCTTATTATTCTGTTGCTGTGATTCAGAAAGGAGGAAATCTCAGTTACGTGAACAGTATTGATCAATTAAAGGGTTCGGTTGCTTGCTTCCCATCTGTGTCATCTATGGCAGGATGGATTATTCCCATATCAACTGTGAGTTTTCCAGATTTTTTTTTTTACCTGTTACTTGCTAATAATTTCTCCACTTTAGATTGCTTAACTGCGGGTAGTCAAACAATATTTTGAATCATTTATAAAACAAATAAATTCAACTCTGAATAATTCTTTAGTGGGTATATGGTATGATAATTTTTTCTGTCCTTTTATTTTTTAATTTTCCATTAATCTTAACTGATTTTAAATTGTAACAATAAAAGTAGTCCCTAAATTGGTGCATTCCCGAGTTTTTAAGTATCTATTTTAGAAATAAAATAATGATATCCTCATTTTCTTTTGCAGCTTATTGAAAGACACATAGTGGAAATCGTAGACTGTAATAATCATGTTAAATCAGCTTCTCACTTCTTCCGTGGAGGTTGTGCAGTGAATGTGCTTGCAAATAAATACAATCCTTTAGGTTGGTTTCACACTTATTATTTACAACCCAACAAAGCGAATGATCGCTGCTTTAAATTCAATAAACTAAATCTTTTGATGATTTTCCTTCATGTCATAAATTTGAAAGTAAAATCTGTTGTATAAGGTTGATGTCACAAAACCACTTCCTGTTACATTACACGTGTTAAGCGACGTTAGGGCTGTACAGTGATTGAATGAGTGGAGGTTCTCTCAGTGCAAATGATTTAGCGACTTTCAGATGGATCGAATCCCCGTAAAGATGTAGGTTCCCTTCTGTCATACGACTTTTACCCTTACGAAAGGGGTTGAACAACCCCAAACATTATTTATCTGTTGTATAACTCATTTCGTATCTGTTTACGTAGGCGACAATGATCAGACGCTGTGCAGTGCGTGTGGAAGCGAAGAGCAGGGCGTTCGATGCTCTAATCAAGATCCGTTCGCGGGTTATGTTGGAGCGTTGAAATGCCTCGTGAAGAACGGAGAAATCGCATTCGTAAAACACAACACTGTAACGCACGCTATCGCCAAGTATAATGAGTCATTTCCTTATACGTGAGTTACCATTACACTCTTTATAAAATAATTTGTAATTATCCTATTGTATGATTACCATTATTTAATACATTTTGTGCATTTAATGGACGTAGTTTGTGAGAAGCGTGTGAATGATTTTGGTCCCACCCGACCTGTCGATAGAAGTATTATATAACCATTTCATGAAAGGAAACGTTGGGTCTTTGAGTTTAGGATATTTCCTTTGATGATCCTGTGTGTAAGTAGGTTGGGTATCTCTACTCCTAAATTTAAATGTTGCTCCCCCCTCCCGAGCCATCCCAAAGAAAATGGGAAACAGGGTGTCAGGTAATGTATGTATGGTATTCAATATGAAGTTCATTGTATGTATTCCTCATTCGTTTTTCATTTAGTGCTGATCAGTTTGAGCTGCTTTGCCTCGACGGTCGTCATGCCCCTTTGTCGGAGTTCATGACGTGCAACTGGGGAGAAGTTCCTTCTAACGCTGTAACCGTATCTTCAGCCAAGACACAAGCGCAGAGAGAGGCCTTGCAAATGTTTCTTAAAGTAAGATAATTCAGAAGATTGGAAGGGACCATGAAGTGGATTTTTGTAAATTTTGACAGAAAATATTATTTTAAATGTATTACCATTTTTCCATGTTATTAATAACTTGGAGTATTAAGTTCAATAAATTTTCTTTTAGGTTAGGACCTATGCACTGACATCGAAAGATTGATTTATTAATTGTGAAATACACTATTGTGTATTATCTCCATAAGCTGTATGAGCATTGTGCCTTGCCCATATTTAGAATTATTTAATTAAAACTTTTAATTACTACATTTCTAAATGGTAAAGTTCCATCAGCGAATCTCATTAAGTGGATAAAGTAATGTAATTCCAAAATGTTCTTTTCTTGTTTGACAAAATCCGGCCTTTTTAAATGAGTCTCTCATTCCCCTTTGATGTAAACAAACCACCAATGTACCCTTGTTCTCAACTGCTGGCTGGTTTAGCGATCTCACCACGTCGAAGTGCTGTCAATATTCTCATAGTAATAATTACATTAGTGTAACCCTTATTTTCCGATACGCGGTGGTGGGATCCCTCTTGGGCCTCTGGTTTGGGTCGCTCCAAGAACTATGTTGCAGTCTCCGCCTCCTATATTCAATTTTCACCTTCATATAACGAAGCAACAGCTTCCCTCGTGGTCGTTAACCATTCATACCACCATCATACACTCACCCTCTCCATAACATACCTCGCTCTCTCACCATTCTTATTGCCTCCTCCCACTCTATGCCTTGTCTAAAAACAAGTTTCACACTATCAATCCACCTTTTGCGCGGTCGTCTCCATGCGTCTACACGTCCATTCTTTCATGTACACCTTTCTCACCATACACTCTTTCCCAATTTTCTCCACGTAACTAAACCACCATGACAAACTCTTCCAAAGAAATGATCACAGCACACCTCCGCCTTACCTCATTTCTTTTTTATCAATCCTCCTTAATCCCGTTGTACATTTCGGACTAACTATTTCAATTGTTTTCTTCCTATTCCTCTCACGTACACCCCTTCGTGTATTTTTCTTATGGCATTCACAGACAATGGTTTTTTCCTTACCAATAGTCTTGAAGCCCCCATATACCCTTCTTCCTGCTTCAATTCTTCTCATTTATTTCATTTGTACATGTACCATTCTTGCTCACCAGACTTGCACCATCTCCAATATGATTCCATTTACAATCGTCTCCCAACTTGTATTACCATCCCCTTCACTCAACATCACCTTACTCTCGTCTGCTTTCACTAAACAGCCGCCATTTACAAACATCCATACGCTTCACTCAGTCTTTGCAACTCTTCCTTACTTCTACTAACCAGCACTGCATCATCCGCATATAGTGGATGGGACAATGCCCATTCGCTACCTTTTATTCTCAGCAGAACACCCTCTTTCAGACATCCTCATCTTTAACCCACACGTCACCTCCATCCAAAAAATACAGTATTAGACAGCCGCTCAGACTTCTTTCTCGTTCTCACTTCGCTCATTGTGTACCGTGTATTCTTATTTACATCTAACACACAAACCGTTTGCAGCACACAATTCTTTCAACCATTCACCATTTCCATTTTCACATGGTATTCCGTATAACCCTAACACTTCACTCTCCAGCCCTTTTCCAACTTTCCCATCAGTATTAGCTTATACATTCCTCTTCTCAAAATGCATTTCTTAACTCCTCAAAAACTTTCACCTTATTTGTTGCATCTTTACGAGGAGCATGCGCAACAAAGACAATCTTTTTTTCTTTCTTATTTTAAGCGCGCGCGCGCGCACACACACACACACACACACACACACACACACACACACACACACACACACACACACACACACACACACATATATTTGGCAACATTTTCATTGTTCTGTATCTTGGTAGTTACCCAATTTAAAAAAGCCTAAATTTAACCAAACCTAGCCTAACCTTATAACCTTAATTATATCCCCTTTTTCATTATAGAAGGTAGCATTTATAAAGATAAACCACCGCGACACTGCTAATGTCTTGATACGCACGTTCGTGTCGCGATGGACTCTGTATCAAGATTGTCGCGATTCCGTAGGGAAGACAAGAACACACACAATCTCCGTATAAATGAGATTTTTACTTTTTAAAATCCATCTAGTCTATCTAAAAAACTAATTATCCGAACCTAATTTAACCTAACCTAACCTAACCGCCATTGAACCTAGAACGGCGTGATAAGTGTTTCGTACGCAGTTGAGATCTCAAACTGTGGTTTCTCTTTAGATATTAAATACTGAGGTACACTAGCTAACTCAGCCAAACTGAACATAGGCTAACCTAATGTTATCAAGACCAATTTTACTCGTGTCCTGTATTGATTTTAATGTTAAAATTCAATGTTTCAGGTAATTTCAGAACATTTCAGTGTAAAGCGAAACGATCACACTGCAGTATCTACGTTTTTCTTGTTTGAGTCTTTCCCACGATATGGCCAAGGATTTGATCTACTTGTATCGGTACTTTCTTTTCTTTAATTGTTTTAGGTTTATTTTACAGTCGGTTTCAAAAGTCGAATACACCTACTTTACGGCCTGGCGTACCCCGACTTTCGTAACTGACGGTACAAGAACTGAAGGCAGTTTGTATTTCGTGTTTTTTTTTTATCAGAAAGAAAAAGTGACAAGTTATTTTTGTTCTGACATCAAGTTTGATATTTGAACTGAATAAAAAATTTAGAATTTCTTACTCGAGTTTTATACATCGCCTTCAGTTTGCTCCACTTCAGAGACAGGGAAAATGGCCTTCATATGCCGATGAATGCGATAGGTAGCTATTCTTGCAATATAGCAATTGGTATTTAGGTAATTTTTAGCGTTTTTATTTTTAAAAAATATAATTTTGATTATTATATGTTGTTTAATTTACTTCTGGTATCTCCCAACTTATTACAGTAAAAATGTTAAAAAAACGGTAGGCAAAATTGTGACTCAAACGCAAAAATGATAACCTTTAATTGCATTTCCGAAGGACGACGCAGAGAAAATAGTTGAAGTTGTAAGTACTCAACAGAACTTCCAAAAGTACCTTTCCAAAAGAGTGATGAACCACATTCAGACTGTACGGTCATGTCCAGTCAAGAAAATGGTACTCTGCATTACTTCGTATCCTGAATACGCAAAGTGCCTCAAAATGAAGGTAAATTATTGGTGATATTTTCTGTTTGATGCGATACTTTCACTCTTTTAGTGTATCTTTGGTAAATGTTTCCCTTCAGACTTAACATTTTTGCTTATAAACTATCTCTTCAATTTGTATCAGTCAAACTTCTTCACCAGATCAGTGTCCTCATTCACGAAGTGGAATGTGATAAGTCGGGTGCATTTGTTTTTATGTTCATTAAATTTGCTCTTCTCTTCCAGACTGCTTTGGAAGCCCAACTATTGAAGCCTCAAATGGACTGCATGTACGGCAACTCGCAGATGGGATGCATGGTTGCCATCCAGAAGGGGTTCGTTCAATAACCCAGACGGGCTTTCTGAATTCCTTTTATTATCGTGACTCTTTATTATATTCCAGTAGTGTGTGGATGGAATGCAATCCCTTATTTCGAGTAATTCTCTGATTTTAATCAACCATTTGTCCATTCTAAAGGGTGTCCCAGAAGTCTTGGAGGGGTTTTATTTGGCTATAACTTTTTTGTTTGGGGATCAAATAAAAAAAGGTTCGTAACACTTGAAAATATATTTATTGCGATTTTAATAACAAATTTAATATCTGGTGAAAATCTTCATTTTCATTGCGTAAATCTAAAATCGCATTAGCGTACGTTATCCGGCTCTGATGATCTTGTGGTTTAATTTCTTGAGCAATTTGAATTTTGTACGGGTAAAGATTGATATCCTCTCTTAAAATTCGATGTAAGGAACTTCTTGAAATGTTTGATTCCTGGCTCCGTCGTCGGACTGATGTGGATTTTCCTCAACGCTTTCACGAACCATCTCAACTAGAGTTGGACTTCGGCTTGTCCGAGGACGCCCAGTCCGTGGTTCGTCTCCCTGACCCTTTCCCGTACGAAATTTAGCGACGTACCATCGAATAGCTCGATCAGAAGGGGCAGAACATGTGTTGAATTTTAATCGAAAAGCTCTTTGAGCGGCAACAATGGAAGCGTTGTTTGTCAAATAAAGTCCCACAATAGCCACTCTTTGTTGCACTGTCCAGGATTCCATTTTCATTAATCGCAGCAAGGGTACTTTAATTGAAAAAGAAATAAATTAATCAAAAAAGAAAAAAGTTATAGCCAAATAAAAACCCCTCCAAGATTTCTGGGACACCCTGTACATAGTCTTTTCTTTGTTACGCAACTTTATTAATTAATAATAATTCGGTAATTATGTATAACCTTTTAATGAAGCAAATATTGTATTCATAGAGAGGCTGACATTTCACTCTTGGAGGCTGGAGACATCTACACAGCTGGCCTCAAGTATGACTTAATTCCATTTATGGCCGAGGAATATAATTTAGACTCGACTCATTATTACGTAGTGGCTGTGTCGCAGGAAGATGATACAGATACGGACATTGTGTTTCTAAGAGGTAAGAAAATATTGATTCTTCTGAGGGGCCTGATTGGTAATGGGATTACGAGCAAAACTTAACGTTGCTTCGAGGGGTATTATTTGATACTGGGTCGTAAATAGTTTAGATTCCTGCTCGGGGAATTATGGGGATTTATGATTACTTCCGACTCATTATGGGGGATTTATCAATATTTAAAATTTTCATTTATTTCCTCAATATTTTTCTATTTAGTAAAATCATGAGCTACGCCGCAGAGGCGGCGCATTACTGCTTTCCGTTAGGTCAGCGAATTTAAGTTCCGTTGGGTCTCGCTTAAAAGCTAATTTGGTAATATCCCAATCGCATCATGCACAGACATTCCCGAATTATAAAACCGCGATGGTGCAATCCAATACTCTTAGTGCCTTCATAATCTTCGCCTATCGTATAATCAGTTCAGTGATACGTCATAATTCTAAAGCATATTTGTGTGTTTGTATATGCGCATATGTATTTACGTGTTATGTATATAATATATATGCATATACAGTATTTGGTATTGAATATGTCGGGTATATGTTGTCATAAGGATGGGTAATTTTTACATGTTTATATTTATTATTTAATTTTAAAAGCTAAGCTTGTATTAATGTTCATTTAATTTTATATTAAATTTGCAAGATCTTCGGATATTCTTACTCTTACCTAATGTTTCCCTCCAAATTTCTCTACATTTTTTTATATGATATATGCTGATTAACTGATGTTTCGAATCACTATTACTGTGTTTTTAATGAAACAATTCCTCGAATTTATTAACTTGACCTCGGATTCTTTTATTTAGCGATTTATCCTGTTCAATTTCATTCTTTTATGAACACCTCATACTGAACTTCATATTGTAATACCTTATTGTAGAAGAATAAACGTATAAAGTGAGGTTTCCTCCGTCACTTTACCTTTGCCGTTGCGAAGGAGGTTAAACAACCTCTGAGACTTTAGTAAAAATATAATATTACCCTGGGTTTCGTGTCTGCACGAATTGTCCATTTTGACGAAGGTCATACTCGTTGCCCCCACCTTGATCTCGACAGTTTAACGTGAAATCCGACCCATAACCCGCCAAGAAAGTCTGAAATAACAAATTCCTAGTCGAGGGTGCGATCCTAAGACCTCCAGCTTAGCAGGCCAGTATCTTCAACCACTACGCTACCTTTTGAAATAATGAGCAGCATCCATTTAAAACGTTGCGAAGGAACGCGATTAGAAACTCCAGTTTCAGAATTTGAATGTTGAACAACTCTTATAGACGAGTTTTACGTGCAATAACCGCCATTTTCAACTCTTATTGATTAATAAAATGTTATATGGATTCCAGGACGGTTCACCTGCCACCCGAGTATCATGCATGGGGGAGGTTGGATTTTACCGATGGCCTACCTCCTCAACAATGACCTCATCAGAGGATACGGCTGCAACTCCGTGAGGGCTGCTTCAGAGTACTTTCAAAAGTCGTGTGCCCCTGGGGCCATGTCTCCTATGTACAGCTATGGTATGGATAGATTAAACCTGTGTCATCTGTGCAGAGGTTCTCTCAGCAGTTATTGCGCCAGAGATCATACCGAGCCCTTCTATGGATTCACAGGTATGATAACAGTATAATTTTGAGTATCCTTTTTACAATTTTATTATTACTATTATAATCTCTCGTAGATGTGAAGTCTGGAATTGATCTTCCTTCCTCGTACAAGTCTGTAAAAGGCGATTATACCGAAGTCCCGAGTGGTGGGGTTATATCCTCAACCTCCCTGCGCGCAACAGATTTTGAACTTTGACTGCTCTTGTAAATACTCTTCCACAAATAGCCGAAGAAACTGGACTTAGACAGTGCGCCCACCCTCTTAGTTTTTGCGGGCTCTTGCGGCATTGTACAGTAGAACGTTCGAAGTATAATTGAGGATGGAAGACGGTACAAGTGACTAAGATTTGTCGGGAGGGTCGCTTTGAATGACTTGGTTTGTGTGAAATAATGGTAATGTGGTATGGAGAGGAATGTTGTTTTGCTGATGGAAGATGAGTAGCATGAACACCTGAGATAATGTGTGTTCATGATAAATGTTTGGATATTAAGTTTGAAATTGAAAGTAACAGTGATGTAGCTTTTTTTTTATGCAGGAAGTAGCGGCCAAGGGCGGATGTCCGCAAAAAATTGCCCCCCTCCCACATGGAAGGAGAAGAGAGCCGAAATCAAGGTCCAAAGTTTTTGATATGCCTGGACACTGCGTTTGAAAGATTGGAGGTCATAGACAAGGGGGGAAAATGAATTGAGGAAGGTTGTTCCAGAGTTCACCGGTTGTGTAGATGAAAGACTGACAATACCGATTAACCCTTGCATTAGAGAGTTGGACAGAAAAGGGATGAGAATGTGTCGAAAGTCTGGTCCGTTACAGAATTCGGAAGAGCAGTGTCCGTTATAATATCGACAGTAAAGAGAGAATGGAACAACATTGCGGTGAAGAGAGAAGTGAAGACAATCAGTAAGAGGCGGGAAAGTAATGAGACGAAAAGCCTTCGATTTCACTCGGTCAAGTAGAGTGTGAGAGTTGAGACGCGCAACACACGAGAACTGTACTCAATACAAGGGCCGAAAAGATTCCTGTACAGAGACGGCATCTGAATGGGCGTAAAAAATCTGGGAAGCCAGTACAGCACACCTAACATCTTGGAAGCTGTTTTAAAAAGAGTATGTGATCTCCCCGGGAAAGAGTATAATCATAATCTTAGCAGTATAATCCTTCCACGAAAGATTGCGAGAAAAGGAAATACAAAGAATGTTAATAGAAGAGGAAGGATTGTGTTGTGTTGTGCATTGTTCAAGGTACGGAGATAGTCGTGTGGAAGATTGTGACGAGTAGACAGATGAAGGAACTGGGTTTTTGAGGCATTGAAAGTCACAAGGTTTTCTCTTTGCCCCAGTCAGAGTGAGTAGAAAGATCAGAGGTCAGGTGCACCATAACCGTCTCACGCGAAACATGGAGTGACTGTTGAGAGGGACGCTTTGTGAAGCGGGTGGGGAAGTGAAGTAGAAGTGGGTAGGACAGGAAGTGCGACTTAAACGATGATTCTTAAATAAAAGGGAGAGAGTGGGTGACAGGACAGACCCCTGAGGATTAGGCTGAGTGAGGAACACTACTGTTAATAGCTTTAGGAAAAGAACAGTAGCCATCAACAACCGCAGCTAAAGATCGGCCAGAAAGGAAATCAGAGATGAAGGCACGGATAGAAGAAGGATGGAAACCGAAGGAGGGCAGTTTGGAAATTAAGGATTCGTGCCAGATTCTATCAAAAGCCTTTGATATGTCTAACACAATAGCAAAAGTTTTACCTAAATTCTGAAAGGAAGATGTTCACGAATCAGAAATATGCCAGAAGATTGCCAGTAGAGCCTTCCTTGCCGAACCCATACTGACGATCTGAAAGAAGACTGAGTAGAGACGCGTTTGAGAATCTTCCCATTAAGGATAGATTTAGCAATGTTATAAAAGCAAGAAATCAAAGCAGTTGGACATCAGTTGTAGGAGTGAAAAATTATATCAGGCTCAGCAGAGTAGTAATTTTTTGAATATCCAAAATTTAAAAATTTTGTATACATATCGCATTCCTATGATTAAAAATATTCATTTTGGGGTCAGTTATTTCATATTAACTGTTTTTGTGGATTATTATGAAGTTTACAAAATAATTGTTATCTCGAATAATTTTTGAGGTAATGATTTATGTCTGAAAAATTGTTCAGTGATGATGTGGGGCGACACAGAAGTGGTCACATCTCCACTTTATTCTTGATAAAAAACTTTTCAAGAGTCATAATAGATATAGCGATATTGCGCAATATTTGTGACACTTTAAAACAAAATCTTTAATAGGCTTCGACAAGTACTTTGGCTGCTTAGAATCTTCTTTTTCTTGAGATTCTTGTTTTTGCATTGAAAAATACCACAACAACGTAGGAGTTCCGTGCGTTGGGTTCTTTTCACACGAAAGTCAAGCTGGTGGCCCCCGCCTCTAGGCCTGGTTTGGTGGAGGAGCGAGTTGCTCTTTTGTGCCCCACCACACAGCCAGGTACACCCGGCTCATCTGGTACCGTCCTGAGCCAGGCATCTAGTCTTGAAGACTTCATCTTTGACCCCCCTGTCACGTTTGTGAGGTCTTTTGGAAGCTGGTTAAAAAGTCTTTGTACCCTGACAACCAAGCTGTTTTTCTTCAGTATTGAGGAAGTCCCTTGTCGGGCCTTTAATTTGGGAGGCAGAATGTGTAGTGACTACATATTCTGCCTTTCCTATTTTCCAGTGTTGTTTGGATGGTAATTGGGTTTAGTTTGAGGTTTGGTACCAGTTTTTCGATGATTTTCCATGTGTATATATATTATGGTGTACCTCTCTCTCTCTCTTTCTTTCCAGGGAGTACAGATTTAGTTTACGTGGGTTTTCCCAGCAGTTGAGTTCCTTGCAGCCATCGATCTTGGCTGTGAAATGTCTCTGAATATCTTCAACCTGTTTGACGGTTACACGTGTTTCGTTTGAAGTCCGAATGAAAGTAGTGTTACAATAAAAATCCTGCAGTTAATCAGTTTTAAGCACTGCCAGTATCTGAGTGAATATATATATATATATATGAAAATTATTTCACGAAGGTAACACGTGAAAAATATTTATGATGAATAAAACCACGAAGGAAAGGAAACACAAAATGGTGCTCAAGCGCTTTCGTCTAATGACATCCTCAGGAACACTGAAGTATATAAAAAGGTTAAGCCTATATATAGGTTACAGAAAGAAAAAAAGAAAAATAAATAACATACATACACACACACACATATACATATATATATATATATATACATATCTATATATACAAATACATACATACATACATACATACATATATATACAATAAACAGAGAAGTAAAAATAATAAAAAATTAAAAATTAAAACCTTAAAGGATTACCAATGAGGCGTACAGATTGTAAGGAAAAATATCGATTTTTAGCACAAGATCAAGTGGATTATAAAAATACAAATTTATACTGGGACTCTGCCGGGTTTTAACACAATGCTGCCTATGGTCAGGTTTCGATATATATAAAAAATAAAAAATAAAATGCAAATTAAAAGTTAATCGATTTTTAGCACAAGATCAAATGGATTATAAAAATACAAATTTATACTAGAACTCTGTCCGGGTTTTAACACATTTCTGCCTATGGTCAGGTTTCGATATATATAAAAAAATAAAATGCAAATTAAAAGTTAATAAAGTAGAAGACAAGTTTACCAAAGATTTAATGTTTTACACTTCTTATCTAAGTCTGCTTTAAAGGAATTCAACATAACAGGATCGAGTTGAAAAAGACCTTTGCTTATGTTGAAGTTATTTGAAAGTTGGATAATGGCAGACTCAAGAATATTTCTATTAACAATGTTGCTTGAATGGAATAAAACTGAAGCATTATTCCAATCAATACAGTGGGCTAACTCTGACAAATGGACAAAAAGGGCACTGGACAACTGTCCTGTTCTAACGGAATATTGATGCTGTTTTATACGTGTGTGCAAATCCTTTCCCGTCTGACCTATGTAAAATAGCCCTACCAATAATTCAGGCATTATCTATAAAATTGGTTGTAAACAATGTGATTCCTTTTACATAGGTCAGACGGGAAAGGATTTGCACACACGTATAAAACAGCATCAATATTCCGTTAGAACAGGACAGTTGTCCAGTGCCCTTTTTGTCCATTTGTCAGAGTTAGCCCACTGTATTGATTGGAATAATGCTTCAGTTTTATTCCATTCAAGCAACATTGTTAATAGAAATATTCTTGAGTCTGCCATTATCCAACTTTCAAATAACTTCAACATAAGCAAAGGTCTTTTTCAACTCGATCCTGTTATGTTGAATTCCTTTAAAGCAGACTTAGATAAGAAGTGTAAAACATTAAATCTTTGGTAAACTTGTCTTCTACTTTATTAACTTTTAATTTGCATTTTATTTTTTATATATATCGAAACCTGACCATAGGCAGAAATGTGTTAAAACCCGGACAGAGTTCTAGTATAAATTTGTATTTTTATAATCCATTTGATCTTGTGCTAAAAATCGATTAACTTTTAATTTGCATTTTATTTTATTTTTTTTATATATATCGAAACCTGACCATAGGCAGCATTGTGTTAAAACCCGGCAGAGTCCCAGTATAAATTTGTATTTTTATAATCCATTTGATCTTGTGCTAAAAATCGATATTTTTCCTTACAATCTGTACGCCTCATTGGTAATCCTTTAAGGTTTTAATTTTTAATTTTTTATTATTTTTACTTCTCTGTTTATTGTATATATATGTATGTATGTATGTATGTATTTGTATATATAGATATGTATGTATATATATATATATGTATATGTGTGTGTGTGTGTGTATGTATGTTATTTATTTTTCTTTTTTTCTTTCTGTAACCTATATATAGGCTTAACCTTTTTATATACTTCAGTGTTCCTGAGGATGTCATTAGACGAAAGCGCTTGAGCACCATTTTGTGTTTCCTTTCCTTCGTGGTTTTATTCATCATATATATATATATATTGCACACAGTGGTATTTCTCTTTAAGTAGTGAAATCGCGTCGTATGTGAAAGAAAGTAAATAAAAACAAAGCAATTTAATCCATACAGCGTTTTTCCGAGTGTTTTCTTTTCGAAGGAAATTAGTTGCCCATCGAAAGGCAATATCCCTGTTATTCCCCGCGGCCACACTCCCGGGCACGAATCAATGAGAATATACAGCGTACCACAACCGCCCCATCACCCGGAGTAACGGAAAAACGTCCCTTCCCTCAGTTTTGAGTCGAAGAAAATACTTCTCTTAATTACCCTTTTGAGTCAATTTTCGTGCACCATCTTTTACCTACTATTCGTAACATGGCAACAGCAAATAAATACCTACAACCCTGTGGGTACTGTAAAAAAGTAACCGATGAAGCAAAGGACCTCTGCCAACTCCTATTCGATTTCAAATGCCTGCAATGGAAAGATGAAGAAATCTCTCTTATAACAGGCACAAAACAATTGAACGGGATAAAGTTTTTCTGCAAATACTGCATGATCGAAATAAACTCTTTTACAGTCTTTAAAAGAGGAAGAGATTATGAGGAGAAAGAAAAAGAGGAAATTGTGAATAGCAAACAGAGAAAAATAGAAGGAACGAGAAAAGTAAAAGAGGAAACTGAAAAATGAACAGAGAATAACGGAAGAAACGAGGAAAAGGGAAGTAGAAATGAAGAAAGTACCAACACACAAGGAGGGTGAGAATATGAATAAGAATATAAATATAAATGCAACAGAGAGTATAAAGGAAACAGAGGCACAAAACCTAATCCAAAAAGTTCAAACAAAGGACATTAGCACCAATAGGAAAAAAACAGGTAGGCAATCGAGAAAGCAGACTGAAACCTTCAAAAACAAAGGCCCCGAATAAAAATGGGAAAGAAATTATATGCAAATATTATGTGAAAAGAAATTGCAGATATAAGGGAGGACAATGTATATATGAACACCCTCCTTTGTGCAATTTCTTCTACAATAATGGTCACTGTAAATTCTGTGACAACTGCAGATTCTACCATCTGGACATTAGCAACACACGCAGCATATGGAACCTGCCAAAATGGGAAAAAAATGCTACTCCCTATCATCTCCCAACAAATTCAAAGGACAATACGAAAAATGTGAAGAAAAATATGTACAAATCGCGAACAAATTTTTTTCGTCATCGCAGACACATTGCAGCTGCTAAGTCACATACAATGCATACAGTTGACACAGCTGGGAACCCCCGAGCCGGATCGCTTCCTCGCAAGAAGCTGTCAGAACAGGTAGGCGGAAACGGATCACTCTCGGAGGACCACAGGGCTACTAAAACACGCGATACCGAAGGATAACGAATTTGAAATGCACAAGGGGCAACGCGAAGAACATAAATATTGTCCTGGCTAATATTCAAGGAATAAAACCAAACAACTCGCTAAATAAAGTTTCGTACCAGAAAGGATTTATGGATAAAACAAGGGCGGACATTGCATGCCTCACAGAAACACATCTTAAAGATTGTCAAGGAAACTGCGATAACAGCGAATACTGTATTGATAAGAAAGAGTTTTATGTCGATGGTTTCAACTTACTAAGAGCGGATAGAACAGCGAGACGTAAAGATGGCTGTGCTACTTATGTACACGAGAGTCATATGACAGATGGTAATTATTAGTAAATTAAACGTGGAACTGATAGTCATCTTTAGACGTCGAAACACTCGAACTGAACAATTCTCGGATGCCATTGATGATATCAGAAACCTAATAAAGTCCATAAACTCTCCATCCTCCAATATAATACTCTGGAAATTTTAATTTCCCTTTTATAAAATACAAGAAGGTGGGTAGAAACACACACACACACACACACACACACACACACACACACACACACCACACACACACCAGGACAAGGGGGGCACAACAGAAGACCAGGAGCAAGCAAAGATGTTGATGGTTCTAACAAACGAGTTTGTTGACGCAAGAGAACAGAAAACACCAGAAAAAATAACCGCTTAGATCTGGTATTCACGAACAACACGAACTTTATTGTTGATATAAAATAACCCCATCTATTATCTCAGACCACAACATAATCGAGATATCAACAAATATGGTGAAAACATTAAAAGATAATACCCATACTGAAGAAAGAAGCAAATTTGGAACTTTTAACTTCAATTCCAAGACTATAAATTGTGGAGCAATCAGATCACACATGGCCCAAATTGAGTGGAAAACAGTTTTCGAGACTAAAACAACCGGAGAAATGCTAACAATCTTTGAAGAAAAGACCCTGGGAATTTTAGAAAAATATGCTCCGAAAGCACAGCCAAAAGGAAAGAGGAACTGGTTCGAGAGGCAAAAGCGAATAATAATAATCCACAAAAGAGAGAGCGGAGAAGTTAATTGCAGAGACAACAATTCCAGGAAAGTAATAAAAGAAAAACTGCAGAGTATCAATAGGGCAATACAAGCCCTGATTCACGGCCATACAGAGAGGGAAGAGGAAAAGGTAGTAGAATTAATAAGAGATAATCCAAAATACGTCTATAGCTATGCGGAAAGAAAAACAAAAACGTGCTCCACTGTCGGGCCCTTAAGGAAAGGAAATAATGAACTAGCTGACGATTTAAAAGAAATATGCGAAACATTGAGAACCCAGTAGTCTAAAAAATTCAAGAAATTTATTTGGCCCAGTCTTATCTGAACTGTCAGGTATGCCTGCGAAATGGAGTTTGAAAAAAATGGTCGGTTCAGTACTGCCAGATGAATACCACGCCAAAGTGAACCATAAACACACAAACATGGGAGGGGGCCACTGGGGTGCAGGGGGCGTAGCCACCACCGCGACATATTTAGATATTATTTATATTTATTTCACTCAGATTCTGATGTTTTTTTACGCCATTCAATATTATTGGGGTAGCTCAAGCAATGCCAAGCTCCCTATGTTTTCGTCCCTGGAGAAGAAGGCAACTGAGTCGTCAGGATGGAAAAGAAGAGGGAAAAAAGAAGTGAAGTTGTTGGAGAGGTTTTTGGCCTAGGTGCCAAAAAGAAATAAAAGAATTAGAATCAAATAGGTTTTCATATTTTTGTCTGATGAAGGGACTTTTGGAGAGTCGAAGAACTGACTTTCCACGATTACGGGCAGAAAATATAGAGAGAGAGAGTCGGGAGCTGGATTGCGACGGTACCTTGTGAAAGAGTCTCTGTTGCAGATAGCATTAGAACAAACAAAGTTAAACCATGTTTTTTTGGCATTACTTGTAGGAAAAGAATATGCAGTGCCCCGAGAGAATCACTTTCGTGATACGCGCAGCGCACTCGGAAGGGTCCCGGCCGTGGAAGCAGTTATTCCATGGGAAATGAAAGTAGTACTGCCTAAAGGCCTCCCAATCAGCGGCGCCAAAGTGCCATATGATGATAGATGCTATTGTTATAAGCATGGGGAATGCCTATTTAGTGATTTTAATGGGTTATCTGAATGGTTAAGTGGGAATTGGCCTTGAAGGTTTTGTGATGTTGCCATGGTTGCATAATGTGTTTATGAATGGAGTAATACACGAGTTGAAAGTAAAAATGTTTGAGAAAGGAGCAAATCTAAATTTGGAAAAGAATGAGTGGCCGCTGTCGCATCTTACAAGTGCTGATGTGTTGCTCCTGGGTAAATTAGAACGAATTAAGGAGAGTAGTGACAAGTTTTGTTGGTATTTGTGAAAGGAGATCGTTAAAAATTATATGAATATAATTAAGGTTCATTATGAGAAGAGGTGAGTCGGCATATAATATTGCACTGAATAGAGAGAGGTGGTGAAAGAATTTAAAAATTTGGGATGTTTGATGAACAAACGAGGTACAAGTACATTGGAAGTTGAAAGTAAAGTGAAACAGAAACAGAGTAAGCGAGTCATGAGCGCAATTAAAGCTCCGGTAGCATGGAAGTGCGTGAGTGTAGATGCAGCAAGAGGTTTACACGAAGCTGTATTTAATGCCAAAATTGAAGCAATGATGTGAGGCGCTTGTTTGGCATGATAGTTCCGTTAAAAGGGAGTGTGATTAAGGTTATAAATACTTTAAGAAGTGTGATTAGGGTAAAACGGATTGGATGTAAAGAACTGAAGATGTTCGGTAAAAATGTGGAGTGAATGTTATCGCAGTTGAGAATAGAAGATTCTATGCTATGTTGGTATTTTACATGCGGAGAGAATGAGTAATGATTGGAATGTGCGTTACGTGTACAACAGTAAATGCGAGAGTGCGACAAGTAGAGGAAGACCGCGTAAATGATGAAAGGATGCAATAAAAAAAAAAATGTGAAAAAACCTGGAGTTGATATAAATGTGACATAAAGAGTTGAATGGAAGCGGTTTGCGAGTTTTGTAAATGGAGACGTTCTTCGCACGCGACGTACCATAAGAGGTATACCCTAACTTTGTCACGAAAAGTTATACTGGATCTGTAAGGTTGGAGTGGTGGTATCATCATCTCGGTGGTGATCCCTTGGTATTCTTGTGTGTGTGCGCGTGCGCGCGCGCGCGCGCGGGGTCCCGAGTTTAAGCGTCGTACCCACCCCCATAGATAATGAGAAATGGGTTATTAGATTATTTAATGGCTGATGAGTAAATAAATTCATTAATTTTTGTAAATTGCATTAATAAATAATTTTACTGAAGTCATTATGAATTAAAAGTTTATAGAATCTAGTTTGCTTTTGGAATATCAATGTTTGAAGGTTGTGAAAGAAACGAAGTTGACAATTAATCGCGACTCGTTTATTTTTAGGCGCTTTCAGATGTCTTGTGGAAGGTGGTGGAAACGTTGCTTTCTTGAAACACACGACGGTCGCTGAGAACACAAACGGAAAACGCAGAATATGGTGGGCGAGAAACCAACTTACAGCGGATTACCAACTGCTTTGCAGAGATGGTAAATTAATAGCTTTGTTTTAATTACATTTATCAGGCCGTGTTTAGTGTATCATGCGATCTTCCTCACATTTCAGCTAATGGAATTAGTTTGCGACTCCTCCAAATTGAAAGAGAACTGCAGTTATCAGTTATTTCACGTTTCAAAATATTTAAAACCCCTTTTTAGTATTCTTTATCGGTAATTAAGTGATTGTAGGAAAGTTTAACTTATATTATGATTTTTACCTTAAGGAATTGCTCCTTCCTTTTGTTTATATTTATAAAGTGAATGACATTTGTTTGTTGCTCAAACTGATCCTTTCCTTTTCGTGACATTTTTTTTTTTAATCTGTACATTTAAATAATAAATGAAGCTTTTAATGTTCTTACCTAAAACTATGATATATGAAAAGGAACGAGAGCGGGTGTCTCTGATTACGAGGATTGCAATTTGGGCAAAGTGAGGTCAAATGCTGTGGTGACGCGAGGCGGTGACCTTCGAAACGACACTGAAATTCTCGCCTTCACCAATCTCCTTCTGTACGCGCAACAGTTCTTCGGTAGAGACGTCGACGATGATTGGAAGTGAGTTACTTTGATGTTTCCGTCGAGCTACGTTGTGGCTGCGTCGGGACACCGCTTCTCGTTAAATCCTAAAGGTTAAGCGACGTTGGGTCAATTTAGTAGTTGGATCGGGGAGACTTACGTAGCGACCCGCGCAAATGGTTTGGATTCCACGTAAATCTGTAAGTTCCTTCCGTCACGTGACCTTTGTTACGAAGAAAGTTAAAGTACCCACAAACGACGTTATTATAATTAAATTCATGCAAAAATGCGTTTAAAACTCGATGTTAAGTGAATATTCTCAGTTACAGTTATGAGGATTTGAATTTGGGGAATAAATCCACAAAAACGAGTGGATTTATTAGAAGTACAGTATAAGCTTGTGGCTTATACTGAGGTCTTCATGAAGACCTTTTATTGAACACCTTAAAAGAGGCCGAAAGCTTGTGCTTGTAATAAATTCATTTCTTATTGTGGCTTTATTCCACCCCAATTTAACAATGAAGTTACTTAGTGCTGCGGTATTTTCTATTGAAATATGAAGTTTAGTTAATGAAATTGATAACACTGTGATTAATCTCTTTTATTTATTTTTTTTATAGTTTCCAGATGTTTTTCTCAAATGAGCCTTATGCCGATTTAATATTCCAGGTAAGTTTTTTCCACTCGCATTGCATCACTTCAATAACGTGTAAAAGTTTCTCGTGCAAAAATAATCATTTATTTATTGTTGTTTACACGTGTGCCAAAAACGTATGAAGGGTTATAGGATATAAAGAAATGACATTTGCGAGGCAAGTTTTCTGTTTAATTTACGCAATAGTTACTTAACGTATTTTGATTATGCAGACCATGAAGATTATTTAGACTTTGTTAAAGGGAGAAATAAATGTGGCGAAATTAACAGGGTCCTCATACCCCTGGAAAATCATGGAAAAATTTCTTGTCCTAGAAATGTCAGGGAAAATAGTCAAAAAGTCCTGGAAAAGTCCAGACATTTTGTCCGAGGCGGCTATATCATTTGATCAGCGCGACGGCTGAGATGTCTAAATCTAAAGCCATCTGTGGGCTGGGGGCTTATCTTTTATGTCTCCCGTTTCTCCTACTCGGCGTAAGAGACATCCTAATGTAGTGTTTTTATAAAAAACCTTCTTTCCTTCTACCAAAATGTCGTGTACTTCATTCACAATTCATTATTTTCTTTACTTTCTATTATCACTCGTTTTCTCTGTCTCTTTATACGGACGCGGGTAGCTCGCTTGAGCCGGTGGGCGCCATTTAACTTTCGAACAAAGCAAAGGGACCGGGAATAATTACGCACTTTTATTTACTATTTACTGACTTTTTATTTATGCCGAAATACTTTAAACGAACGGGGTAATGCGAGGGCGGAATTAGCGTTCACATTTTAATCGCGGAGAGAGAGAGAGAGAGAGAGAGAGAGAATTAAATATTTTAAATAAACAATAACATTCTAATACGAAGAACGCCTAATCGGGAACATCCCGCCAAAGCCTGCCGTTTTTGGGCATTCTGCTTCGGCACATTCCAGATGTTGCCAATTAGCATTTTACATTTTTAATTTAAAACAAACCATTTTTAATTCTTATTTAAGTACAAACCATAATTAAATTTCTTATTAAACGTTATTTTCTTCTTTATTAAACAAAACATTATTAAATTCTCGTAAACAAAACATTTAATTCTTATTAGACATTTTTGTCTTATCTTTACTAAAAAAAAACAATACACTACACTAAAAAAGGAGATTGGAGCAGGTTTGGTTTGTGTTAGGTTAGGCTAGGATAGTTTTTTTTTTTCTTTGGGTAGAGTTATTAGATTTTGTTTGAAAACAAACACAGTTGCTCCAACAGAGGGGAAGGGGGTAGAGTTTAAAAATTTTTTAAGACTGCAGACACCAACAATTGTGATAGGTTTCTTGCTTCACTTATTCCATTCTTCCAGCAAGATGTGATGCTCCTTGCTACCAGAACTGTATGGTATTAATAGTTAGTCGAATTCATGATACACATTGAGGCTTTGATGTAGCGAGTTCATTAAAGCCCAAATTATTGAAATAGATATTTAACAAAAATTATATATAGAATGGTACATAATCATTTTTAGTATCCTGGCATTAAAAAAATTTAAGATTTTTAATGGGTAACCGAAAACAAAAGTTGCTCTTTTATTGACTTACATTACAACGAAACTGATATTGAGCATTATAAACCAACAATTTAAGTTTTTTAACTCCTCATATGAGGACAGTGGGCGTTGATGGGTTAAGTAATAATGTGTACAGTGTACATGTATTTACTGTTTTGAGTACATAGGATTACACTCCACGTAAATTTAGTGATTTAAGTTCGTATTATGTGTGGTCAAAAAGTATATGTAAAAGAAAGAAAAAGTAAATTCTAAAAGAAGCCATTTTGAAAAACAGTGGGTGGTGGATCGGATAGCTGTCAGAGGAGGAGGAGGAGGCCCTCTCAACAGAAAATGATTAGCCATACTCTTATCTTGCTTGTCGTGTTCATTAGTATCATCATTATTGTTATTCTTATAGCTTTTGACAGTCTGTACTACTACAGCTTTTGGTGTTTGTCTTTGTAAATGGCAAAGAATTAAGTCGTGGAAATCATCAATTTTCCCTGAAGACAAACACTTTCATCTGGTACTTTTCCTTCCTGCTGGAATTTCACTTTTATTCAGCCTGTCCCAAAGAAGGGTGACCGCTCTCAACCCTCCAACTATCGTCCAACTGCCTTGATTTCTTGCCTTTCTAAAGGTTTTGAATCCATCCTTAATAGGAAAATTTTTAAACGGACCTCTACTCGCAGTCTTCTTTTAGATCATCAGTATGGGTTCGGCAAGGAGTGCTCTATTGGCGATCTTGCATATCTTTGACTCTTGAACATCCTCCTTTCGGAATTTCAGTAAAACCTTGGCTATTTCGCCAGAGATATCAAAAGCTTTTGATAGAGTCTGGCATAAATTCTTCATTTCGAAACTGCCCTCCCTAGGTTTCTATCCCTCTATCAGTGCCTTCATCTCTGATTTCCTTTCTGGTCGATCTATTGCTGCGGTTGTAGATGGCCACTGTTCTTCTAAAGTTATTAATAGTGGTGTTCCTCAGGGCTCTGTCCTGTCACCCACTCTTTTTTCTTTTACGAGGAGCGGTCAGAAAATAAGTTTATACGGCGTATAATTTCGTAACTAAAAGACCTACATTGATTGTTTGCATCAGGTGAGTTCGTTAATCACTGTTGGCAACACTGCACGTCGATTCGGCTGCCATCTACCGTACATTGGTTATATGAGTCAGTTGAACATGGCGGCTCGACTGGAACAGTGCCCTGCCCTATGGAGCAGTCCAGGACGTTTACGTTTGATGGCCGCTCGTAAACGTTCCAGTGTTGAACAATATGCAGCTGCATTGATTGTTGTGCCTTTTTGCATGAAGTCTGTGAGCAAAACGCCTTTGTGGTCCCAAAACACGGTAACCATCACCTTGCCAGCGGACCTCACAATCTTGAACTTCTTTGGTCGCGGGGACCCAGGGTGTTTCCATTCCATGCTGGCACGTTTTGTTTCCGGAGTACGGTGATGAACCCATGTCTCATCTGTGACAATGCGCTCGAGAAATTCTTGACCACTGACAGACTCGAAATATCGTTGCAGAAATGACAGGGCACTGTTCCAGTCGAGCCGCCATGTTCAACTGACTCGTATAACCAATGTACGGTAGATGGCAGCCGAATCGACGTGCAGTGTTGCCAACAATGATTAACGAATTCACGTGATACAAACATAATCAATGTAGGTCCTTTAGTTACGAAATTATACGCCTTGTCAACTTATTTTCTGACCGCCCCTCGTATTTATTAGTGATCTTTCAAGTTGCACTTCCTGTCCTATCTACTCCTATGCCGATGATTCCACTCTTCACTTGTCTACCTGCTTCACAGAAAACTTTGTGGCTTTCACTGCCTTAAAAACGCAGTTTCTTCATCTGTCTTCTCCTCACAATCTTCCACACGACTATTCCCATATTTTCAACGCTACACAACTCAATTCTTCCGCTTCCCTTCACATTCTTCGTGTTTCCTTTTCTCGTGACCTTTCTTGGAAAGATCACAGATACTCTCTTTCTGAAACAGCTTCTAAAATGTTAAGTGTGCTGAACCGGCTCTCCAGTTTCTTCACTTCCACTCAGTTGCTCTCTCTGTACAGGGGTCTTGTCTTGTCCCTTCTATAGAGTCGCTTCTCATGTATGGGGTGGCTCAACGGACACAGCTCTACTTGAGGGGATGAAATCAAAGGCTTTTCGTCTCGTCAATTTCCCGCCTCTTACTGACTAACTTCGATCTCTCTCTCTATCCGCCGGTATGTTGTCTTACTCTCTCTTTACTATCGCTATAACAGACACTGCTTTTCTGAACTCTCTAAGTGTATGCCTCTTCCTTTAAGGAGTACATGCACTACCAGACTTTCGACACATTCACATCCCTTTCCTGTCCAACTCTCAAACACAAGGGTTATTCGGTATTCTCAATCTTTCATCTACACCACTGGTCAACTCTGGAACAACCTTCCTTGGTCTATCTTTCCCCTTGTTTATGACATCTAATGTTTCAAACGCAGTGTTCAGGTATCTCGAAAACCCTGAACCTTGATTTTGGCTCGTGGGCGTGGTGGGGGGAAGTCGTTTTTTAGAGTCATTCGCCCTTGGCCTTTGCTTCTTGCATGAAAATTTCTTTTTCGTCACTGAACCAAATCCTGCCTACTTGGGGAACTCTTTCAAGAAGAGTTTGAGACCTTTCCATTTGTTATAACGTTATTGACATAAGTCAAGCTGCGTACAGGGTAGCGTTTGTAAACTTTCAACCGCAAATCATCTTTAATAAATCGCCGAATGGAACGTCTTGATATTCCTGTTTATGCTGCAATTTGATTTGGCGTCATGCGTATTGCTGGACGACCTTCCCGACTTAGAACCATTTCTTTTACATTACGATATTTTCATCAGTGCGAGCTTCACGTGGTCTTTCACTCCCTTCATTCCTTCAATATTCCTTATTTAATCAATTTTACGTGTATTACGAACCAATACCATGAAAACATGGAGTGTTAAAAATAAAAATTTATCTTATTTTTTGCGCAGAAAAAAGTAAGCTATTGCGATAATAAAAACAATAGCTTGTGTGGTATGCTCACTTTTTTTTTATGCAACCCTGTAGAAACGTGCCTTGTTATAAGTGCGTGTAGTTATGTATTACAGTATATTGTATACAGTATCCTTAAGTTGTACACATTTGTGGTTTTACAGGAATCAGTCGAAGACTGAATTTTTTTCGATTTCATTTCTGAGAGAGGTTTTACGGCGCAAATTTAACTTCTAATAATTCTTAAAACATGGCCGGCGCTATTGAATTGATGTTATGACACTACAGGGATCACGCATAAATCAGTCAGTCAAAACATGGTTCCCATTTAGTCAAAGGTTTTAAAACACTTAACCCGAACTTACGATTTCATTGATATGCTTGGCTTTTGGTTTCCGAGCTGACTTTCACCACTTACTTCACAAATTTTCATTAGTATCGTCATATTTTCGTGCCGCCATCTTTCTTTCTGAAATGTTGAACGCGAACAATTTTGAAATTAATTAATTTATTTTTCCTCTCAGGATGCCACGCAACAATTAGTGCCTTTACCAGAGGAAGAATGGCATTACCATCCTTATTTAGGTAAGATTTAGTTTTTGAAATTTTAAATTTAAAAGATGCATTCGTTGTATTTGTTCAAAAGATCCTCAACACTCTGGACTACTACTTACGCGTTTCGCGTCAAAACTCTATCCTACCCTCGGGTCACTTATTACGCGAAACGCGTCAAGTTGATCTGTGCCTCGTCGCAGCTGACACGCTACACGCGTCAAGACGACAATACTCACAGAAATTTTGCATTTACTCTTGTCCGATCAACTTGACGCGCGTCGCATAAGAAGTGACCCAAGGGTTTGGATCGAGTTTTGACGCGAAACGCGTAAGAAGTAGTCCAGTGTGTTAAAGAAAAATAATCCGAAATTCATTTTTAATCTTTGGTTGTTTTAAGGCTGTAGTTTTACATAATTAACGAGTTTTCCAAATTTCAGGTCGAGAGTTCCTTAACGCGCGGTACAGAGTGGACTGCAGAGCGTCCGCCGAATTGCTTCGGGCTTCCAGTATGGCTCTCGGTGTCTCCCTAATTGTATTGGCATTCGTATGAAGCGCGAAGGATTATGTATGGTAATGGTAGTAATATATCTAGAAATTCGTAGTAAAATGATTTTCATCGGTAATTAAGGCGGAGGTATGGGATAAGTAAATGTAATTAATGTATTTTTTAAGTTGATATTAAAGTAATTCCAAGATCAGAAAGTTCATAATTTTCTGTACCATTCGCTAATTAAAGATATTTTTTTATTGTTGCGCGTGTAATTAAAAAGATTTTATAATGTTAATAATAATGTTAATTTAAAAGAAAAATAATAATGAAATGAGGTTGGGGGGTACATAGCGGTTAACCCCAACCTCATTTCATTATTATTTGCAAGAAAAACCGAAGACATTTTTGACCACTTTTTACCAATTTTTGTAAATATTCAACTTCTTTCCAAATGTTGCCAAAAATGTAAAATCAGTTTTTAAGTAGTTTTTTATTAGAGTTTGAGAGTTTTTAATGTTCGATTTTTTAAATTAAGAGACTTTTAATATATATATATCGCATTCATTAATATAAAATTTTCACCGAGTGCTTTTTAACCGCAATACCACACTTAAATAATATGGAAAGAGGAAAGTTTCTCACTAATTAAGTGTGTCTCTCTCTTTTCCATCTTGCTTAAATGCGGTTATTGAACTAAAAATCCATTTATATGCTTCATAGCGGCTGCTATGGTTAGGTTACGTTAAGTTAAGTTAAGTTAAGTTAGGAGCAAAATGAACACTTAAAGCAGGGCTTCCCAACCTTCATCATGTGCGACCCCGAAAATCATGTTCACACAATTTGCGACCTCAAACACTGGTCGACGTTCGACAAACTCCCCAAAATTTATGTTTTATATATATATATATATATATATATATATATATAATATGATGCAAACCACAAGGAAAAAGAAAAATGAATCCCCTGACGAGGTGTACTTCTGAATGCACGAAAGACTGGAATGATTTTCCTTTTTCCTTGGGGTTTGCATCATTCATTCATTTCACGTGTTTAATTGTGAAATTCATCCCATATATATATATATATATATATATATATATATATATCACACACACACACACACACACACACACACACACACACACACACCATAAGTACAGTGTTTATGATGCGCGAGAAGGGCCCAGATTTCAGCTGTTATCTGCATTTACATTCATGCTTGATAAATGTCTTGTCGGACGGCCGAAGGAAGAAAATTGAAAATAAAATTATCAGATCGGTTCGCGACCCCAAGGTTGGGAAGGTCTGACTTAAGGGGTTAAAGGCGAGGGAATTGAACGAAAGGCGCGTGGTAAAACAGCGTAAATACTGGCCTCGCTTGAACGAACTTTTTTTTCTGGGGTTCTGGATGGTCTGATCGGTAAGAGCAACTGAAATCACGCGACGCGGGCGCGAGTTCCACTAGCTCCAATTACCTACTTTATTGCTCTTTTCCCTTTCTACCTTTAAGATGTAAAGTTGCGATATTAATAATTCTTTATTGCATTCTTTTTAATGAACTGTTTTGTTAAATGGAGATTATATATATATATATATATATATACACGGTGAACCAAAAGTAGGTGGACAGTAGATTGAATACGGTTTGTGTTATATTATATTATAACTATGGTGTTCATTATAACTATGGTGTTTGTGTTATATTATATTAAATATTATAACTAAATTTATTTAAATTTTATTTTGTATTATAGTATACAAAAAAATTAAATATGTATTCTCAAAATAAACGTTATCATTTACTGTCCACCTACATTTGGTTCACCCTATATATATAATATGCATTTAAATGCAATGACCACGCAGTATATAAATGAATAGAAACGACGTAAATAAGGAGCGTCTCTGCACACGGGGAAGAGAAATAACGAATAAATGAAAAATGAGGCGAACCGCCTTTTTTTTGTGTCTCAAGGGGGAGGAACCCCTTGAGTAGACGTTAATCAGATTTGCTTACAATAAGTACAGGGACCCTCAGAGGTCCTACCCTTCTCCGACGTGCTTACGTACAATCCAAGAGGACTCCGCTAAAGCGATAAGTCTGAGCACCCTGGTGCATACCCCGATGTTAAATCTTTTCATTTCCTTGAGCAGCCCTGTGGGAATTGTCCCATCTGAGCTGATGGCAATTCCCCAGGATTGGACTTTCTGGATGTTATGAAGTCTTCGTATCTCCTCCGGGACAGCTTCTATGGTCAGCCGCTCATACTTCGCCTCCTTATCCCTCTGTCGCTGCTTCAAGACCCCTTGATCTTTTAAATAGGGGATAGTCACATCCGCAAAAATAAGAGTCTCATCGTGTACAAAGGACAGGTCTGGGCGCAATCTCAGCAAGCCGCACTCCCACGTGCGCTCCTGCCACACCTTATGTTCTTTGGCAAGCCACTTCCCCACGTGGGAGACTAGGTGGTTGTGTCTCCGCACGTATCTGTCTTTCTGTTGGGGGCAGTTGTTCAGGACGTGTAGGTCTGTTTCGGCTTCCCTACCACAGAGCCTGCACACCCTGATTCCCCCTCGGCCTCGTGTCAGATTTATCCTAGTTGGAATAGTACAGGATATGATCCGGATGGCGTGGATTAGTTGGGACCCCCGGAGGAATCCCCTCCAGAGGTAATCCCTCCTTTGTCCTGACATCGCCTGTTTGGCACGCCCGTTGGTCTGGGCGGCCATCTCCATCTCCAACTGCTTCTCCCTCCTTTTCTTCCATCCCTTAATCTCTCCCTCTTCCATGCCCACCCTTCCTAAATCACCTCTCGCCTTCTCCTCAGCCATCACTCCCAATCCCACAACTGCGGGGTCCTCCGACCCCAACATTTTTTGCACTGCCATGAAGCGGGCCACCATGACGGAGTGCGGGAGCGAGAGCAACCGCCCGCCCCTCGGATGGTAAACCCACGCCGATGGTGTCCATTCTGGCAAGTGCAGCATCTTCTTAAACCCCATTCGTATTAGGCGGTCCACCCTCCTTAACTTTGACACTCCGCAGGACGCCAACCGTAGAGTGTACATCATTGCTGGTACCAATTGTTGTTTCAGGATAGCTACTTTTTGGAAGGGACGCAGTGGCGCCGTTCGTACGCGTTCGAGCTGCGTCTCCCAGAGCTTCCAGGGCAGCGCCGTACCCCCCATCACTGAATGGTCCAGCCCCAGATACCGAATGGCCTCCGTGACTGTCACAGACGGCAGAGGGGTCCCCTCCCAATAAGCGTGAGGGCCCATCTCCACACGACACGCCTTCTTTCCTTGGGCACGTTCTTTAAAGAGCGCCGCGCTCTTCCGCGGATTGACCTGCAACCCTCTGCTCCGAAAGAAGGTTTCCACCCTCCGAAGGAGCAGGGCCATGTCTGCCCAGTGATCCGTCAACAGGACCGTGTCATCGGCGAATGATAGAATTTTCACGCGATGACCCCCTATTTCCACTCCACACTCCATTTCGTCCAGATCTTCCAGGAGTTCCTCCAACACCAAGTTAAACAGAAGCGGAGACAGGGGGCAGCCCTGCTTGACCCCACAAAGGATGTTAACGGGGTCTGTCATTTGGGGGCCCACTTAAATCTTAGTCGTGGCGCCTCTGTACGATTCCATAATTATCTGCGTAAAAACCTCTGGCACCCCCTTCCTCCGCAGGGCACGCAAGATGGACGCGTGTCTAATAGTGTCGAAGGCCTTTGCCAGATCGATTGATGTAAGGCACAGTGTGCCCTTCTTGCGAAGGGCACATTGCATGATCTGGGTACTCTCCCATACGCCATCGAGAGGTACGAAGGCCTTCTGACGGGGGTGGATAGAGATTTGGCTCCTCATCCTTCTATCCAGCAGCTTGGCGAAGAGGCGCAACCAGATGGACCCTATTGTCAGGGGTCTCCAGTTGCCTACCTTCCGAGAGTCACCTTTCTTATATAAAAGAATGGTGCGGCACTCCTTAACACTTGACGGGATCTTTCCTCCTCCCATCCATCTGTCAAAAACTGCCCCGATCCAGTGGGGCGGTAGCGCACACAAGTCCGCTACCGTTATTCCATCTGGACCAGGTGCCGTTTTTCGGTACTCCTTCAGGATCTTCTTAACTTCCGCTCCTGTAAACACCTCCGCCCCCACTTCCCTATCATGCCATCGCAACGCCGCTGGATCCCAATCCCCTCCATCTTCTCCAAGGACCTCCAACCGCGCACGATAGAATTCCTCCACCTGATCCATCTGAGGCATGACCGGATCTTCTTGGTCAAGGACGCCGCCCAAGATCTTGCGGGCGGTCCGTCCTGGCTGCCTCCTCATACCGTCTTGACACCTTGCGAATCTTTCTGCACGTCTCCCCGCCCTCGTCTCTCTTCCTGGTCTTCCCCCCCTCCTCGGACCACCTCTCCCCCTCTGACCACGCTCCCTCATTTCCCTGTTACTCACCATGAACTCCACCCATCCTCTCCAACGAGAGGAATCCTCCGTTTCTTCCAGATTTCCCCCCCCCCCCTTAAATACTCTGTCAGGGCCTGAGGAACGCCCTCTTCCTGGCATACCGCCTCCCCCCTCTCCCTCCATCTCAGCCGTACCTCTTCCTGTGCCTCTTCCGGGGACCTTGATGGCCTTGTCCCTCCTCTTCTCCTGGGTGACGCTGGTGTTACTGGTGCTCCTCTCCTTGGTGGTGATAATGCTGCTGGACTTTGTGATGCTGATGTAGGCGACATTGATGAAGACGTCGCTGATGGTGATGGCGCTGGTGATTGTACCGATGACTCAGATGATGATGGTGATGCTGGTGGTGACACTTCTCTCTCAGCAGCTCTCTCCAACATCTCCTCAACTCTCCGCCGATATTCTGGCTTCCTTCTCATGGATTCAACCGCAGCGAGGGTTCGCTGCGGCAGTAGCCCATGTAAGTGGATATTCAACCACTTCACTCCTTCTCGACGCGCTTCTACCTCTTTCTCTGCCAGATCCTCCTTCTCTAGTTCAGTCCATTTCCTGGCTCGCTGGGGTCGCAACTCCCGCTGCCTTACCTCTGGATGTTTCCGACTGATGTGCACAGCCAGTCCTGCAGCCCCCTTAAACGGGAGACCGCAGTCCTGGCACTGGATCATTCCGGCCGCCGTCTCCTGCCGCTGCTCCGGTGGTAGATCCTTGCTGCTACAGTAGCGTATATGGGTGCCGACAGATCTTGCATTGGCTGACCCCAAGCTACACCACTTGCACTGATACTGGATGCTGTTTCCAGGATGCTTCTTCTGCACATGCACCCGTAGACCACTGGCACCGGACTCCGTCGCCCCACACTTGGGACAGTTCCAGCTCCCAGCGGTCCCCGGGTGCCTTACAACCACGATGTTCCGCTCTTCTCCGTCCGATGTGGTAGGTCCTCCTTGGTTCCCTAAAGGTTCGTTGCCGGCCTAGGCCCCGGCAACGTGCCGGAGCTTAGTTATATCCCTCCGGGGATTTCTTCTTCTTTCATTAGGAACCACAATCGTTTGGCCCCACCAGCCTCCTGGTTAGAGAGGTTGGCGGTTCAGGCCAGCGGTTATACCCCCGCCGGGGTCCCACCTCAGGATTTGGCACCGGGCCTTGGGCCCTGGTGTCGGCGCAGGTTGTCCCCCGTATTAATAGGGGCACGAAACCACCCGAGGCGGACTTGCCGAAAGGAGACCCTTTCGGGACACTCGGTGAAGAGCACCCCGAGGGTTCCTTTTCAGCTTTGCAACCATATTTCCCCCGGAACTCAAAGACTTTGGTTTCCCGGGGGCTCCCCGCTCAGTCGTGGGAATGACGTAAGCGGATCGCCAGTTAGCATCGTTTATGGTTAGAACTAGGGCGGTATCGGGAATCGACCCCAGGGCCTTCCAATTGCCGGTTGGATGCGCTACCATTACACTACGGACCTCGATCAATCATAAATCGAAATTCTCCTACATAGGGCAGAAACCAATGCCCTGAGAGGTCATTGCGTGGTCATTGCAGTTAAATGCACATATTCACGATTTGCGAGGGTGCCCTCTCAGGGCATTGGTTTCTGCCCTATGTAGGAGAATTTCGATTTATGATTGATCGAGGTCCGTAGTGTAATGGTATCGCACCCAACCGGCAATTGGAAGGCCCTGGGTTCGATTCCCGGGCGGTTCGCCTCATTTTTCATTTATTCGTTATTTCTCTTCCCCGTGTGCAGAGACGCTCCTTATTTACGTCGTTTCTATTCATATATATATAATATATATATATATATATATATAAAATGTTGGGAGTAACGCCGTTACGTAACGATGTTACTTTTTTAGTAGCTGTAGCGGTAACGCTGTTATTTTTGAGCTGTTGTAACGAAAATGGTAATGGCACTACTTTTTTAGAGCGATTTAAATCATTACTCGCTACTCGTTACTTTCAAACTGATCATTTGACTAGTATCATTTATTAGCTCTTAATTAGCTGGCAGCTCCTCCAAACGAGGACTACTATCAGATGTCAGTTTTGAAAAACTAATGTTCCTGAAATCGAACAACACACTCCTAAAAAATCTGCAAGATTATTATTTTTTTTTGGAGGCCATTTTTTTTATTTGGTTTTTTTTTATTTGGGTTTTTTTTTTTTTTGTTCATTTTGAGTATAATTTGGTATTATTAAGGCTTTTTTTACTCTTTAGTCTTTTCTTAAAAGTAACGGTAGCGGTAACTCGTTACTTTTTCATAGAAGTAACTGAAGCGGTAACGACGTTACTTTATCACTGTAACGGTAACGCCGTTACTTATAGAAAGTAACGTGCCCAACTCTCTGTATATATAAAATGCAAGTAAAGCGTTTAACACTTCTGTAAATATGTCGTGTTTACGATCTCAAACTTAAATTTTTTTTTTTTTTTTTAAATCTAGTGAATTCTTTTTAATTTACTCGTACAATTGGTTAGTTGTAGGAATACATTAGTTAGAGAATGGGGAAAATAATGTATGTTAAATAATTTGGGGAAAAAAAATTAGTTATTGAAATAAGGTCTCACTAATCGTAATTAACGATCCCTTAGGCATCGTCTGCTATTATGAGCCAGACACCTAAGGGAGGGGCGGGGGAAGCAGTTTTACTGGACCACCAGCCGGTAACATCTGGATTATTTTAAATCCAGGGTCCTTGAAGGTATATTGGTCTGTAAAGGCCAAAGGTGTTGTGAAGTACCAAGAAACTTCACAGTCCTGAATCCTAAAAGGATTTTACGCCCGTCATGTGTATCGAACAGAAAGACCTGAAATTTTCCTTCACTATTAAATGCCAGCATTTAGTATTTAGTGAAATATTCCTAGTACAAAATCCCAGCTTCTATACTTTTTTCTGATTCTTAGAAAAAAATCGCGAGATGTTAAATTTAATACTGTCGATTGAATATGTCGGGTCTGCTATTTGGAATTTTTTGCCGGTATTAACTTATTCACTCTACTTCTACCTCTTGTCCCAGATAACTACTATCCCCATGGCCCTTAAAAATCGGGCACTGGCATATGATAGTGGGTGGTATCGAAGGGACTAAACTATTTTGAAGTAATTAAATGGGGAAAAATATTTGAGATCGATTGTGCATTAATTAAATTTGTTCTGTATTTTTGTATACTTTGTATATTCTGTGAAGCGTAGCTTTAATGATGAATAATTGTGATAAGGTAAAATTAAATGTACAAATTAATATTCCATCCATGGGAATAAAGCCACAATAAGAAACGGAATTGTTGGAAGCGCAAGCTTAAGGCCAAAACTAACGTCTTCATCATGCGTTAGTTAAGAGGGATAGAAGGAGGAGGAGATTGGCAGTTAAAATAAGTTCATTTCTTTGTGTGGCTTTATTCCTTTAATAATAATAATAATTAAACTTATCGTAGTAATTGAGGGTATTCTTATAACATTCCGTCCAGCCTATGTAACCGTGGCGTTTCTCATATTTTCTATTTAATCCATCCAATAAATGATATATTTATTTTTTATTTCAATTCCTTTCACTGATTATTGAAGTTCTTACGGTTTTAAAACAAGGATTAACCCCCTGGGGATACGGGGGTTGAGAATTGATCCCCCGCTTTCCTCGTGCGTGTCGTAAAAGGCGACAATACGGGGACCCCTGGGGATGGGGCTATATCCTTCGCTTTCCTGTGCGTAACAGTGGGTTGGGGCCACAGCTCCGTAAAAATCAAAGATAGCAGAAAGATTTGAGGTCAGGTGTTCCACAGCCGTCCTACCCGAATCATGGAGCTACTGTTGTGAGGGGCGCTTTGGGAAGTGGGTGGAGAAGTGAATAGTGGAATCATCGGCATAGGAGTGAATAGAACAGGAAGTGCGAATTAAAAGACTATTAATAAATAAAAGTAAAGGAGTGGGTGACAGGAGAGAACCCTGAGGAACACCACTGTTGATAGCTTTAGGATAAGACCAGTGGCCATCTGCAACCGCAACTATAGATCGGCCAGAAAGGAAATTAGAGATGAAGGCACAAATAGAAGGATAAAATCGGAAGGACGGCAGTTTGGAAATTAAAGATTTGTGCCAGACTCTATCAAAAGCTTTTGAAATGTCAAACACAAGAGCAAAAGTTTCACTGAAATCCCGAAAGGAGGATGACCAAAAGTCGGATATATATGCAAGAAGATCGCCAGTAGAGCGTCCCTTGCGAAATCTTTACTGACGATCTGAAAGAAGATTCTGAGAAGAGAGGGGTTTAAGAATCTTCCTATTAAGGATAGATTCAAAAACTTTAGAAAGGCAAGAAATCAAAGCAATTGGACGATAGTTGGACGGTTGAGAGCGGTCATCCTTCTTTGGGATATGCTGAATGAAAGCGAACTTCCAGCAGGAAGGAAAAGTACCAGATGAGAGACAAAGACGAAAGAGTTTGCCTCGACAGGGTGTCAGCACAGAAGCACAGTTCTTAAGAACAGGATGAGGAACACCATCAGGACCGTACGCCTTCCCAGAGTTGAGCCGAGATAGGTCAGCAAAAACATCTTTGGAAGAGATTCTAATTTCAGACATAAGATCAGAGGGAGGAGATGGAGGAACAGCTCCAGAATCGTTCAGAGTTGAGTTGCAAACGAAAGTTAGTGAAGAGTCAAGTTTTATCAGGAGAAGAGACGGCAACTGAGCCGTCGGAATGGAAAAGAGGAGAGAAAGAAGAGGAAGTAAAGTTGCTGAAGAGGTTCTCAGCTAGATGCCAGAAAGAGCGAGAAGAATTAGAATTGGATAGATTTTCACATTTTTGTCAGATGAAGGAATTTTTGTCGAGTCGAAGAACAGATTTTGCACGATTCCGGGCAGAAATATAAGCTTAGTAAGAGTCAGGAGTTGGATGGCGACGGCACCTACTGAAAGACTCCTCTGTTGGGGATGGCATTAGAACAAGTAAAATTAAACCAAGGTTTTTTTGCATTAGTAGTAGGAATAAAATATGGAATGTACGCCTCCAATCCCGAGAGAATCACTTCCGTGATGCGCTCAGCACTCTCGGAAGGGCTCCGGCCACAGTAATCATTCCATAGGAAATCATAGAAGTACTGCCTAAGGGCTAAAGGCGCCTCCTCTTGGAAGGATCTAAAGGCCGAATTGGAGCGATAAGACAGGAAACAGATATGAGATTGTGGTCGGAGGAGCCCAATGGAGAGAAAACGTTTCACAGAGTAAGGAGGAGGATGAGAGGCAAGAAATAAATGAAGAATGTTGGGCCTATCTCAAAGGCAATCGGGGATACAAGATGAGTTCTGTACAATCTGCTCTAGGTCATTTAGGATAGAAAAGTTGTAAGCTAGTTTACCAGGAATGTTAGTGAAATGGGAGGAAAGTCAAAGGTGGTGGTGGTGGTGGTGAACATCGAAATCTCCTAAAATGGAGATTTCAGTAAAGGGAGAGCGGGAAAGAATGTATTCCACTTTGGAAGTGAGGTAGTCAAAGAATTTTGGAAAATCAATAGAATTAGGAGAAAGGTAAACAGCGCAGATGTATTTAGTTTGAGAGTGGCATGTAAGCCGTAGCCAGAGGGTATAGAATTCGGAAGATTCGAGTTCGGGAATACGAGAACAAGTTTGGTCATTGCGTACGTGTAAGAGGGTACAGAAAAGGGGTTCATGTCAGTCGTTCCAGACACCCGAGTTTCAGTGAGGAAATAATAATGATGAGGTTTAGAGGAGAGGTGGTGGTCAACAGATTGAGAATTTCAGGAAAGGCCACGAATGTTGCAAAATTTTATGAAAAGAGAATCAGGCAGAGGCCCAGAGCATCTCGAATGGGCGGTAGCAGATCCAGCACTGCTGCCCGGGGAAATAGGCTCTTTGATAATGTATGTACGAAAAAAAGGATATTGAACAGTTTTGATTGGCGTAGAATCTTCGTTAGTCAGTGCTTCCTTCCTTGACTAAAGTTGATATGATTTTGAGGGAAATTAGTATTCGAGTTCATTTTGGTTGGAGAAAAGGGGAAATCCTTTGCAAATTACGTACATTATCTAAGGACCCATTTCCCAATCTCCATGGGGTGGTTACGACGCTTGAAGTGTGGATAGAAGACCTTCAACTGCATACAGGAATACAGGAATGAATGAATGAATGCCGGTGTCATATCGCGCCGATACTAAAATAAAGAGAACGCAAGGAAATGGGAAGAAAGAAACACAGTGATAAAAGAGAGGAGGCAGTAGAAACGGCAAAGGGAGGAAGAAATTATATCAGAGTTCAAATAAGGAAGAGTGGAGCCTGAAGGGCAGAAAGGGAGAAACTGCAAACTAAAAGTAAATGTGAGACGGAGAGGGGAATAACCCGAGTCATAAGATGACCTTGCGTAAGGCGAATGTGACCAATACGTAGTCGTACCAGAGTGGTCTCAAAGCGTCGATCACGCTGACAGGAGGAAGACCACTGACGGATTATAGGCTTCAAAGTCCTCAGGAAATTCCCGGGCACATCCTCCCATTGACGCTGCCACCGCCGAAGGAGTGTTTCCCGGAAAAAACTCATGAAATCCGACACCGGGAGAGGTGTGTTACGGTCGAAAGGTACGGAGGACACCCGCCCCGGCTCAGCGTCCGCGCCTGTTGCCCTGAACACCGACGTAGGAAGGTACCCAACAAAAGGTGACCGCGAGCTAGTGTGGGATCTGTTGCACCAACGGGTGAAAGGAAACAGGAGAGGACTGCCTCAGGAGTGCTGCGAGAAACGGAATAGATAGTGAAAGACGTTTACAAATGAGAGTTGAGAAAGGAATCGAAGGGCCAAGAGGATAGCTGAGAGAGCCGCTGTGAAATTGGAAGCCACTGGAGGAAGAGAGAACGATTGGACTACCGACAGAAAGGCTGCCGCACAAACCACTCCAAGTGGTGAGCGAGAGCCGTCGGTGAACACGGGAAAAGAATCAGCATGGGAAGAGGAGTGGGATAGAAACAATTGACGGAGGGCAGAAGGGTGGCACTGTGACCTTGGAGCAGTAGAGAAGAAAGAGCAGATTCGGAGGGAAGGAATGGTCACGGGGAAAGTAGAGGGAGGAAAGGGAAGCCATCCGAAGACCCTACGGTCAAAGCAGACCGAAGTGGAAGAGCGGAAGAGGGTTTGGGAAAATGGGTTGGGCATCCAGCGGGAGATGGCCACTTTCCGCATAAAGGCTGACAATCGGAGAGGATCGGAATGCGCCGGTTCCAATGTGTACACCCATGGAACGGATAGGGTTCAGCATGCGCAGGGCGGAGAAGAGGCCTGACAGCCATAATCCAACTTTGGACAAGGGAGTGGTAGAGCCGCCAAAGGGTATGGCGGTCAGCACCCTAATCGGTATGGGAGAGAAATTTGAGAAGGGTGCAAATGTGAAAACACGAAGTCTTCAGAGACTTCAGGTGGGGAATCCAGAAGAGGAGACCCAAAAATCTAGTTTCGAGGACTACAGGGAGCGGCGATCCATAAAGAGAGAGGGAAAGGATTGCAGTGCAGCGGCGGCGGCGACAAAAATGCATCACCACCGTCTTCGAGGGGAAAAACGAAACCTGTGATCTGTGGCCCATCTGGAGACCAAATCCAGGGCTCGCTGGAGACATTCAAGGAAGGTGCATCGTGAACCGGAGCAATATATGGCAAGATCGTCAACATAGAGCAGTGGTACTCATTGGGCGGCTAGCGAGCCAAATATATATACGCATTTGGTTCGTGAGCCGCGCAATGAGTACCACTGACATAGAGGGCGGCTGTAATTTCCGAGGGCAGAGCCGTCACCACGTCGTCAATCGCCAAAGCGAAACAGATGACACTCGGGACGCTGCCCTGGGGAACCCCTTTGCTCCTGCGAGTGTACAGAAGAGAAGAAAGTACTCGCCTGGGCACGAAAGGAGCGAGAAGACAGAGTTGGAGATGAAGGACGGAAGGAACCCTCGGAAATCTGAGATATAGTTTTCTCCAGATCCAAATCAAAGAAAACTGCATAGAGGTGACGTCGCTCTGCAAAGGACACACGGACCGCAGTCTCTAGTTGCACCAAGATGCCAGTGGTGCTACGGCTTCTGTGAAAACCGGTCGGTGTGGGAGAAAGCAAATTGTGGCGTTCGAGGTGCCACACCAGCCGCCGAGAAACCATCGTCTCAAGAAGTTTCGAGAGACAGCTAGTGAGGGCAATTGGACAGTAGTTAAGGGAAGATGTCGGGGCCTTTTCTGGGCTTAAGAAAGGGGAGCACTACTGCTTCCCTCCAACAGGATGGGAAGGTGCTCTCCACCCAAACCCAATTATACAGGGTGAGGAGAAAGAAAAATTAAAGGGTGTAGGTGGCGGAGCATATCAAAATAAATGTCGTCGAAGTCGGGAGCACAGTTACCGCAGTCATCTAACTTTTTATTTATGTTGGAATTGCGCTCGGCGCTGGCTTCTTGCGGTAACTCTGCTCCCGACTTGGACGATATTCATTTTTATATGCTCCTCCACCTACATCCTTCAATTTTTTCTTTCTCCTCACCCTCTATAATTGGGTTTGGATGGAGGGCACCTTCCCATTCTGTTGGAGGGAAGCAGTGGTGCTCCCATTTCCTAAGCCCGGTAAGAACTCGACATCTTCCCTTAACTACCTTCCAATAGCCCTCACAAGCTGCCTCTCGAAACTTCTTGAGAAGATGGTTTCTCGGCGGCTGGTGTGATACCTCGAACGCCACAATTTGCTTTCTCCAACATAGACTGGTTTTCGCAGGAGCCGTAGCACCACTGGCATCTTGGCGCAACTAGAGACTGCGGTCCGTATATCCTTTACAGAGAGACGTCACCTCTATGCAGTTTTCTTTGATTTGGATCTGGAGAAAACTCTCTCAGATTTCCGAGGGTTCCTTCCGTCCTTCATCTCCAACTCTGTCTTCTCGCTCCTTTCGTGCCCAGGCGAGTACTTTCTTCTCTTCTGTACACTCGCAGGAGTGATTTCAGGACAGATGGGAAATTAATTAGCTGCTCTTAAAATTTCTGTAACCACATATGTCAGGAAAACTTCGAAAATCTGGGATTGAGAGATAAGGGGATTGACAGTTCTTGAAAAACAATGACAACAGTTAGTTTTCACGTAAGGAGATGTTTTCAGTTAAAAAAATTGGCGAAGGAACGTCAGTTTGAAGAAACACTATGTACAATCCTTCTACATAATGAGGGACGGTCTATTTACAGAATTCTTTGTTATCCAGAGTAACCAGGAAACAAATGAAAACTGTGAAACATTATGAACAATTTCGTAGTGTCAAAGATAGGGATCGTTCTGGACGCCCAGAATGTCAACTGGAAGAACGACAAGACCGATGTCGTAGTCTCAAAACAAGTGTGATATCCAATTCACACGAGAGAATGGAACGGAAGTTGTTACTTTGTTTCTGTAGTGGATACGTCAACAGAGCAATTTGCGTTCCATTCTGAAGTTCAGTGAATACGAGGCTCCTGTTTTGGGACTACATTTACCGAGAGTCTTGTCATCTATATCAGTAGACCTTCTGGGCGTCCATAACGAGCCTTTATCTTTGACACTACCTAACTGTTCATAATGTTTTATAGTTTTCACTTCTGCTTACTGGTTACTCTGGATATCTGAAAGAACTCTGTAAATAACCCGTCCCTCATTAAGTAGGACAAGGATTGTACATTGGGTTTCTTCAAATTGGCGTTCCTTCGCCATTTTTTTTACTTTAAAAACATCTTACTACATGAGGACCAACTGTGGTCATTGTTTTCCAAGAAATGTTGATCTCCTTATCTCTCAATCACAGATTTTCGAAGTCTTCCCTAACTAGGTGTGGCTACAGAAATTTTAAGACCAGCTCACAATTTCACAAGTCATGAAATCAGTCTACATGAAATTATCTTGCAAACAATATATTATGTAATTCTTTGGCATTCATCAACATACAAACAACAATCAGCCCAATAGTTTGACAGAATAGTTAGAATCTGGAAGTGATGCATCACTGTTGTACACCATCAGGGCCCGGCGTCAAAATTAGCAACAGTAACTGCGATTTATCTGCCGAGCCTCGACCCTACTGTGCAGTGCCCTCCTAAAGTAACGACGTGAACGTGTAGCTCCGTTTCCTTGAAACATTATACCGGTCAATGAAAGTTTCCATTCCGAAACAAAGGGAGCAGGTTCTTCTCTAAGATGGATGGATATGTAACTGTGAATTAAGACGTCCCACTACAACACGAGGTCAGTTTTTCCGGAGAACCTTATGCCAACCAACACCATAACAGTACAATCATCGAGTTGCGCCAATTTGGGATTTAACACATCACAGGTTCTCCATACCCAGATCCGTGCTCCTAGAATCTTGATTCATTTGAGAGGACAACAGAGTGCCAAAATTGTACGGACTTATTTGCATGAGTTACAATTATCGTTTCTTCTTAGTCTCGGAGAACGTCCTACATATAGCTGGACGGAATCTGTTGCTCTCTCAGATTAAAAAGGAAGGAAGGATATGAATGGTAAATAACCGTCCAGCTATACGTAGGACGTTCTCCGAGACTAAGAAGAAACGATAATTGTAACTCATGCAAATAAGTCCGTACAATTTTGGCACTCTGTTGTCCTCTCAAATGAATCAAGATTCCAGCAATTTTCTTCAGGAAGTCGAATCTGGGTATAGAAAACTTGTGGCGACGTGTTCAATCCCAAATTAGTGTAGCCCAATATGGAATTTGTTGGTTTTGTTGCATTTGTTACTCTGGAAAAATTTACCTTGTGCTCGCAGAGCACAAAATTACATATCCATCTTATATAAGAACCTCCACACTCACACTTTTTTGTACCAGGGCTTTTATGGCATCTACTAAACTACGCTTTTCCACTCTACTTTCTCGGCTAAAATTTGATCGACGTGATAAAATAAAGTTTTTGTGGGTTGGTTAGGTTTAGTTTTTAGTGTCAATGATACGTCTCGTCGACCAAATGGGTGGAGGTTCCCAACCTTCAACGTCCTTGTACAATCGTTGTAGAAAATCGTGGCCAGGCAAGTCATGTGAATTAGGTAACCAACGGCTTTTCGTAAGCTCTGAACGACTTATGGGTTGCTACTATCTGAACGGCGTGCAGGTGAAGAGGGTCACTCAGCGAGTTACTGAACAAACCCAACGTCGCTTTATGTCGCTACTCTAACGGAAAGTGGTATTGTGACGTGGCTCCAGATTTATAATAATAATGAAATTCAAAACTAAATACAATTTACACTTCATATTAGTTTGTAAATTCCAAATTCAGAAATACAGTACGAAAAAAACCCAGACTTCGAAAGAAATTGAGTGTAAGTTCTGCATCAACACTACTTTCATTATTATTATTATTATTATTATTATTAATTAAAATTATAAACAAGTGGTAATTTATAACTGATAGAGTTTACTCTCAAATGTAAGCAAATTGCAAAAACTACATCGTAAGTATTCAAAATAACAATTTGCCCAGTAGCTGCGTAATGCATAAAAAATACCAGCCAGAAAGACCACTTTCCCACGATGTTGGGGTGAATGTTTCCCAAGGGTCACCTTTAGCACGCGCGACTCTACTCAACCCAGAAGTCTGTAGATGGGAGCGAACCAGACCCTCAACGCTCAGTCCGACATCGTAATCACTACTATATCAGGCGCTATGCACTGAAGAACCCAGTACCTCCCAAAAGTAGGAAAATTTTTTTTTTAAATTACTTCATTCCGAGAACAGGCACCTTCTGTTGCTCAGGCTTAAATGCATATAGAACCTTTCTTGTGCCATCACCGATGACCAGGTCCTTACCAGCAAGCTGAAGATTTCGATGTTGAATAGTAACCAATGACATGTTAGTACCATATATTCCTTTTACTGCCTCTGGCTTTGGGAGAGTTTTACACACACTGTCATAGAATAAGTAAATAGTTGGGCTGCTCTCCTGAAAATTAGTTGGAAGCTCTTCAGAAACAAGGGCACATCCCTTTAGGAACTCAAGCTGCATTTTTGTCACCTTTTTGTTCATTAGTCAGCAAGCCAGGAACTCTTCTGTAACGAACTTTTTGGTGCAGTTTTCTCATCTTTTCCATGTTCTGTAGCTGATAAAATAGGAAAAAGGAGTAAATAGCAATTTCTTGAAAAATAAAAGCTTGACACCCTGTATGCAATGCATAATCTTGCAGGAAATGCAAACGCTAGACAAAATATTTTGCATTCTCTTTGTAAAAGTTTAAGATGACGACGATGACGTAAAACCAAACGGGTAGTTTGCTTCGGCCTTTAGTCAACTGTTACGATTGTTATACAATCGTAACAGTAACAATAAAGAATGTCTTCAAAATGTACGAGTACGTACATGGAAGCGGGACCATTGTGTACTCTCCATTTCAACCTCAAACACGTGGGAAAGGTGTCAAAATTGTTGGAAAGGAAATGGACAAATAGTAAGAGGATAAGACGACGGAAGAAGCAGTTAAATAAAAAACATGAGGCAAAGAGGGTGGGGGGGGATCATATCTGAGACCAACGAAATGGAGGAGAGAGAGAGAGAGAGAGAGAGTCCCTTAGGTATAGGCATGGAACTGTCACCACGTCGATTGCCAAAGTGAAGCAGATGACGCTCAGGACGCTGCCCTGGGGGGATCCCCCCTTACTGCGAATGCACAGAAGAGAGGGAGGTACCCATCTGAAAACGAAAGGAACGGGAAGACAAATCTCGGAAACCCAAGAGATAAAGTTTTCGGCAAATCCACTACCGCCAGGTGGTGTCATACGCTTTCTCCAAATAAAAAAACTGTATAAAGGTGACGCCGTTCTGCAAATGACAAACGGACCGCAGTTTCCAATTGAACTAAGATGTCAGTGGTACTACGGCCCCTGCGAAAACCGGTCTGTGTAGAAGAAAGTAAATTGTGGTGTTCTAGCTGCCACATCAGACGCCGAGAAACCATCTCAAAGTTCCGAGAGGCAGCTAGTGACGGTAGTTAAGGGGAGATGTCGGGTTCTTACCGGGTTTACGGAAAGGGACCACCACCGTTTCTCTCCAACACGAGGAGAAGGTGCTCTCTACCCAAATCCAATTGTAGAGGGTGAGGAGAAAGAAAACAACTGAAGGGTGTAGGTGGCGACGCATATCGAAATGAATGTCGTCGGGGTCAGGAGCAAAGTTGCCGCAGGAAGTCAACGCCAATCGCAGCTCCGACAAGGGAAAAGGCGGTTATAATGGAAATTATCGAATCTGAAAAAAGTGAAGGGAGGGAACAAACATAGCCTTACGTCGGAGGAAAGCAGGATCACGGTGGTCGTGTCGGGAGATGGAGGCAATGGTCGAGACCAAGGCCTCGGCCACTGCAATAGGAGACAGACGACACTGGCCGTCCGTCTATCGTAAAGACAGAAAGATGAGAAGAGGGTTTACCGGAAATTTCCGAATCTTTTTCCAGATTCGGGAGGAATGGGTGCGGGAAGTGAGAGGAGACGTAAGCTCGCCAAGAAAAGCGACGGGGTTGACCGACCGTGCGAGCCTGAACCCCCACACGTTTGAAAGCTATTGAATTTGCAAGGGATGGATTGCGCTGAAGACGGCGAAAGACCGACTTCTTAGCTCAAACAGCCAGAGCGCATGTCGGGGTTCACCATGGAACCGAAGGGCAGAGGTGCGGGGAAATGTTGATTTGGGAATGGAGTATAGAGCGGGACAAGTGATGTGGTTGGTAAGGTAGGTGGAGGCAGCATCAACAGTCGAGAAGTTGTTCAAAACTGGAGGGGTTTGACTGAGTGGAAAAGAGGCCAGTCAGCTCTAGCAAGAGAGACCATCGGGTAGGAAGAGCGGAGCCGAGAGTCCAGGCGTACGGAGGAGGAGGGGGAAATGGTCACTACCGTAAAGGTCAGGAGTGACAGACCAAGAGAAATCAAGGAAGGCGGAAGGAGAAGTAAGCGAAAGATCTGTGGAGGAAAACGTACGGGTCTGGAGGTGAAAAGCTGTGGGCTCGCCGGTGTCCAGACAGGCAGAAGTTGAGAGAAGGGAGACCACAACGGCACCCCGCTGACCCACTGATTGGTGACAGTCACCGCACAGAGGATGGCACGGATTAAGTATCTCAGGAGGAGGAAGCGGGAAGGAAGCTGCAAAAGGAGAGCAGAAAGATCGTTAAGAGAAAGTTTCTGTGACGGGGGAGATATAGAGAAAACTGAATATAAACGGTCAAGGAAAACCCGGGCCGCTACAGCCTGGAGAAGGGGAGTAGGCTGCATCGGATGGAGGGGGGTGGGAGAAATACAAAGAAAACCTTCGGAGAGGGCGCAAGGGGGTGAACCCCAAGTTGGGTCTCCTGAAGGCAGACGAAACTGAGGGATGAGTTAAAGAAGGGGTGATCGAAGAACAGATGGAAGGGGTTTGGTTTTCTGGGGGAGGGGAGGAAATGCGAGAATGGGGGTACGAAGCAGGGCGGGGTAGAGAAGAGAATGCCGGGGCATCGGGCGGTCATTGAGTGAGCGGGGCGGAGAAATGGGATACAAAGCTGGCGTGGTGAATCCGGTTTCCGGAGTGGAGATGCCGGTTAAGTAGGGAGTAGGGGCTGTGGAAAAGGTGGAAGAATTGAATGAATAGCAGTGCTTCACCGGCGCTTCGGCTGCCAAGGTCATAATCGCGCCGAAACTAATATAGAGAGAGACACTGGAGGAGCAGGGGAAAAAAGACCGTAAGAAAAGAGAGAGAGAGAGAGAGAGAGAGAGAAAAATTATACCCGAGTCACATTAAATAGAAAGTAGAAGGCTAGTCTGGCGGAGAAAGGAGAAAAGTATCTTTCGGTACAGGCTTGGAGTCGCCCAACGAAAGAGTAAGAGTGGAGTCCGAAGGGAAGAACTGAGAACGAGCAGCGGTAAAGGCGAAACGGAGAGGGGAATGCCGCAAGGGCAGAAGAGGGCCATACGCAAGCATACCAGAGCGGTCTCAAAGCGTCGATCACACTGACAGGAGGACGGCCACTGACGAATCGTGGGCTTCAAAAATCCTCAGGAAATTCCCAGACACATTCTCCACTGGCGCTGCCACCGCCGGAAGTCACCACGGAAAACCCACGAGATATCTGACGCCGGGAGGTGTGTGTTAGGGTCGAAATGTAGGGAGGACACCTCCCTTGCCGCTCTGTCCGCAGCATGAAAGAACAAACCAGTCCTAGATCTGTCGCACTAATGGATGCGGGGAAGCCTCAAGAGCGCTGCGAGAGTCGGAATAAATGACAGAAGACATAGATGAAAACTGAGAGAGGAATCGAAGGGCCAGGAGAATAGCCGAGAGTTCCACCGTAAAAATGGAAGCTGGTGGGAGTAGGAATAGCGAGTCGTCAGTGAACACAGGGATAGAAACAATTGACTGAGAGCAACAGGATGAAACTGTGACTTTGGTGCAGTAGAGAGGAAGGAACAGATACGGAGGGGAGGAAGAAGGGAGGAGAGGCAAGTACTCGCCCTTCCACCCTGAAAGAAGACAAAACGGTGGCCATCTTTAGACTGTACGGTTGAACCAAATGGGGACAACGGTCAAAGTAGGCCGAAGTGCAAAGAAATTGCCGGACGCGAAAGAAATATTTTAAGCCCTCTAAGGTACGGTGGTCATCCAACGGGAGATGGACACTTTCCGCATAAAGGCAGACAATAGGAGAGGATCGGAATGCGCCGGTACTAAATGCTCCTCCCATGGAACGAATAGGGTCAAGCATCCGCAGTGCGGAGGAAAATGCCTGACAGCCATATACCAACTTACTTTGGGCAAGGGAGCGGTAAAGTCGCCACAAGGTGTGTCGGTCAGCAACCCAATCGGTATGGGAAAGGAACTTCAGGAGGGTGCAAGTCTGAAGGCACAAAGCCTTCAGAGACTTCAGGTGGGGAATCCAGGAGATGGGTGAATCAAGGAGACCCAGAAATCCAGTTTCGGGGACAACGGGGAGCGACGATCCATAAAGAGAGAGGGAAGGGACAGCAGTGCATCACCGCCGTCTTCGAAGGGAAAAACCGAAACCCGTGATCTGTGGCCCATCTGGAGACCGAATCCAGGGCCCGCTGGAGGAGACATTCAAGGAAGGTGGATCGAAAGCCGGAACAATAAATGGCCAGGTCATCGACATACAGGGTGGCTGCAATCTCCGAGGGCGGAGCCGTCACCACGTTATCACTCGCCACAGCGAAGCAGATGAGCTGCCTTGGGGGAACCCAGAAGCGGGAGGAGAGTTGATGTTAGCTTGAACTTGAATTTCAGAAGCCGCATGACCACCATCAGGAATGGAGGAGGGAAGGGGACGGTCACGAAGGGAAACGGGGAAACTCGGAGGAGCCGGCAAAACGAGAGGGATATGAAGGCAAGAGGAAGAGAACTGGTGGAAGAGGGAGTGAGAGGAGGAGACGGGGGACCCTGAGCAAGGAAGCTTGGCAGAGGGGCCCAAACGCCGGGGACTGGCAATAGGTCGCTTAACAGAAGAGCGAGGAAGGAGCGGTTTTTGATATATACTACTCAAAAGAATTTAAGGGTCAAAGGAAATTTTTTGATCATTTTTGTAAGTATGTCTTTTTAAGCCAGATAGGGTTAGAATATCCCCCTTTGGGTTGTCATTTGGACTATAGACATCACGTTATTATGGGACATGCAATCATTGCACTTATCTTTAGAAACTTTTTAAGTTAACCCAGATTTCCTTTTCATAGATTTGAAGCACGAACTTAGTCAGACTAAACTGACAAACTGCCTCGAAACACCCATTGTGACACCTCATGCACCATTTGCACGTGTTTTGCATGAGTGTCATTCCATGCATGCCAATTTTAGCAATAAAAGGGCTGAGCATTTTCCATTCATCATCACTTGAAATTTGAAGATGATTCGACGACAACTCAGCATCCAAGACAGGGGAAGGGCCATTGGCTGGCTACAAGATGGACAAACTCAGAGAACTGTGGCTCAGCGTCTAAATGTAAGCCAAAGCGTTATCGGCAGACTGGCAGAGGTTCAGGACAACTAATGCTGTTCAGAATCGCCCCCGTTCTGGAAGACCCCGATCAACAACAGCACGAGAAGACCGCTTCCTGATGATAACGGCGTTGCGACAGCGCTTTGTGACCGTACGGCATCTTCGGGATCAACTCAGAGCTGCCAGAGGCACCAACGTGTCCGACCAGACCATTAGGAATCGTCTGCGAGACCGAGGTTTGCGATGCCGGCGTCCTGCAGTCCGACCACCGCTACTTGACCGTCACAGAAGGGCTCGCCGAGATTGGTGCAGACGTCATATCCGGTGGAACCGTGGTCAGTGGGCAGAGACAATGTTCACAGATGAGTCACGCTTCTCGCTCCAGTTCAATGATGGCCGGGCTCGTGTTTATCGTCGTCAAGGAGAGAGATCTGCTGATGCCAACGTTGCTCAACGTCTACCATTTGGAGGAAGTGTGATGGTGTGGGCGGGGATATCCATGAACCACAGAACCCCTCTGTACGTCGTCAACGGAAATTTGACTGGTCAGCGTTATCTCAACGAGATTGTTCAACCTCTGGTAATTCCACTTCTGCAGCAGATTGGACCAGGAGCTTGGTTCCAGGACGACAACGCAAAACCTCATTGTGCCAGGGTGGTGACCGACTTCCTGCAGGAGCAGAACGTTCAGCACATGGATTGGCCTGCATATTCACCCGACTTGTCACCCATTGAGCATGCGTGGGATGAACTATGGCGGCGAGTTCGATCACATCACGTCCCTGCCGTCAACCTCCGGCAACTGGCTCAGCGATTAGTCGCAGAATGGCAAGCGATCCCTCAACGTTATTTCCAACGCCTGATGAACAGCATGCGCCAACGTTGTCAAGAATGTGTGAATGCTAACGGTGGCTACACCAGTTATTGAAGCTTCTGCGACTTGTGTGAACATCATTTTGGGGGGTGTATGACTTTTTTTCATCAGGGTAATAAACTAGTGTCTAATCAAAAGTTTTTGTTTTGTGTTTTCTGTTCTTGAGCCATCAAAGAATTATTTTGTCATTAGTCGTCACCATTTTAGCTCGTTAGCTTATATTTATATGCACAAATATTTTTGACCCTTAACTTCTTTTGAGTAGTATACATGCTGAAATGTTAGCAATGGTTTCGGGAGGATGGATAAGCAGACTAGATGGGAACAATGGAATTGGAAGTTCTTGGGGGGTGAACGGATGGAGAAGAGGAACCGGGGGATGAAGACGACGAAAAGATAGATATAGAGGACGGGATAGGGGGACGGGCGGACGAGGCCTGATCTGGCCTAGAACAGGATGAGGAAGAGGACAGTACAGAAGTTACCAAAGTTCGAGGCAAACGGAAGAACGCAGAGTTTGAGCGAAGGAAGGGCCTGGGCGAACGAACCGGAATCTAACACGAGTCCTCGCTTCCTGGAAGCTGACCTTGTCAGATTCCAGGACTGACAGGACCTCACGCTCACGTAAGTAAGTCGGACAGGAAGAGCCGGCGGCGGCGTGGTCATCACAATTGGCACAGTGGGGAAGATTGGAACAGGAGGAACCATGCATCGGAGGCACGCAATTGATGCAAGTACCAGGGGAGCTTCGACACGTCTTACTGATGTGTCCGAACCTCTGACACGTAAAACACCGACGTGACTAGGGATATAACGGGGGACTGGAAATCGGAGGTAACCGGCCCTAATTTTCTCTGCTAACTGGGAACTAGCAAAAGTCAATCAATAAGGGGCATGGAACCCTTGCCCCCTGGACCATATGGAGGGTGGGGGGCGGTAAACACGGGTAACCTCAGAAGAGAGGCGAGTGAGACGATCTGATTCCAAGTATTCCGTAAGACAGGGAGCATGAACTACACCCCGACAAGTGTTAAAGGAAGAGTCGGGGAGGCAGTCCTGGGGAGCAGAAGCCAGGGTCGAGAGGGACGAACTTTCTGGTATTGGGCCTTGGAAGAGACTTCCACAACAAATCATCGTTCTGGACCCACATCTGACTGGGATCGGCACAGCGGGGAGTGAAATCATCTTAGACCACAAAAACATCCTGCTGTGAGAGGGAAGAAGAGGCGGAAGAACGGAGGACCAGAAAATCGAGGATAGTCAGTCATCGGCCCTTACGAAGGGGTCAAAAGACTTACGAGAATTCTTAGATCGAAGAGAACGCGAGTGTTCCGCAGTCAGAGGGGGGATCAATCAACCCCTTCAAGACGCGGACTTCCAGTGGTAAAGGACTGGAGGGCCTGGTTGCCCACCACCCGAGTGCTAAAAGAAGAAGCAAGTAAATCCATAAGCAAAGAATGAGAAAGAAAACGGACCCAGGGGACGCGAGAAACTGCCTTAAAAAAAGTGAGGTCGAGCGCAAACCTCGTCAGTTTAAACACGGGGCCCCGTGATATTAAAGTTTGCCCCTCAACGGCGCAAAGACCCGAGCCCCACAATCCCACCGGCCTGGACACCCAACACGGTGGATAGCTCTGGAGACTCGTACTGGGAGCTAAAGACCTTGGTGACTTGGTCCGTTTCGCCAGCAGCCTGTCCGGCATGGGTGACCCGGAAGCTTATTTTAAGAGGTTCAAAGAGAAAAATAGAAATAAGCCGACTACTTCGAATTTTCCTGGTAATTCGATGAACCCTACTCATCCAGTGATAATTCAGTCACCCATCCAACTACAGCATGGGTCGGGGAACTTTTTTGGGTATTACCCAAAAATCTATTTGAGTAAAACGAAATTACCCCGACTTCAAAGTAAACAAAAACAAGCCAATTGCTCTTAAAATTGTTGCGTATGGTGTCTCATACCGCACGCATTACCCCCAAAATTTTTAAATGTACCACCATTTGGGGTAATTTACCCCTGTTCGCCGACCACTGAACTACAGAATAGACCCAACGTCGCTGATCTAACAGGAAGCGGTGTGGCGACATGAAAATTACAACCCCTGCCTGTTTGTAGCTCTTCAATAACAATTATAACAGTAGTCTGTCTTACATTTCGCAAGTCTGTTGTCTGATTCTTGCGAGAAGTACACTCGAAGAAGCAGATCCAACTTGAGAGCAGAAAACCACTGCTAAATTTACCTTTCATTCAAATTTGCTGAAATTATTATTAAAAAACAAAAAAACAAAAAAAAGGTTATTAAACATAAACAAAGAAGGTGTGCAAAGATTTTAGTGAATTAAAAATTTAACATTCAGATTAAGTAATAACCATTAAAAGCTGATGGAATCGTATGACCACTAAAACATCTGACAAAGTGGCAACTCTGAATCATAACTCATTCTGAAACAATGATGAAAATTTTGCTTCAAAAATAGAATTAAAATTTTTAACAATATCCGAGCTCTAAATTTAATATTTAATGCACTCTAAGTATGTACAAGTAAAATTAAAATTAAAAGTAATAAAAGACTGATGTACATTAAAGTTTTCCTTAAAATTAGATAAAATACTGCTAACAGATGTCCATAGATTATTTTAAATACCAGAAAGTGATGCACTTACGGGATATTTAAACATGAATAATATACTTTTATATACTCAAAAGTATATAAGAATCATCTATATTTACATATGTAAATTGACAACCTTCAAAAGGAAATAACATTGAAGTTATAATAAATTCTACTTCATTCTGAGGATAATAGAGAAAATGTCATTATCGTGATCTATAAATGATAAACTATTTTAAATAAAGGGAAAATTTTTATTTTAGCAACTCTAACCCAATTAAAGTTCTTCAAGTACAATTTACTCTATATTTTTCCATATCATTAAAATAAGAACGAAAATTGGACTGCGCGAGATTTATCAACTTTTGAGCAGAATTCATCAGTAAAGAAGGAAGGAAATTTTTACAAAATCTGTCAATTGATGATAGAGAGAAAAAACTAAACGACAGTCCAGATGTGTCGTCAACCAAATCTCTTTCCTATTTGTAAACCAATGTTAATGTTTCTCCCAACCCTAAACCAACGTTGTCCCACGTCACCCCGCTTATCCCTCCTCCGCGATATTCAATCCCGTGACAGACAGACGTAGTGCACGATTCTCCCGTCGAAGAAAACTAGCTTAACAGAATGAAGTAGGTAATGATGTAGCCGATTGTTGACCGTAATGGAGAGAATGCACGAACGAATTTTTTAATACCCATTTTGGTAAATTATAGCAAAATGCATCCTTGCTTCGGTTTTCTCTTCTGAACCTCAAATACAGAACCATATTTCATATATTACAAACTCGGTTATATAAATAAATACAAACTAATACTTGATTTTCTATGAAATATCTCCCTTACATTCCATAATGTAAAATACTTAGAAATTAACAACACAAACTGTAACGTAACCGTGATCTCTCGACTCAAACTTCTGACAAAATCGACAAGTATTTAAGCCTATTCATATACACAGTAATGTCAAACAATTACGAACATATTATTCGCACTGAAAATAAATTAGAATACTTTAGTTTTATTTACAAGAAATAAAGTCTCGCATAAAATATCACTGAAGAGAGGTAAAGACGAGGAAGAATAGGAAAAAAAAAAGAAGAAAAAAAGTGGATTTAGGTAAACAATCACCTATGGCAATGGACAAATCTAATTCAACAATACATCGCAAAGGTCACATGATCTACGTATATAAGAATAATTAGTTAGTTTATCAATGTATAAAGAATTAATAAACTCGATAATATAGTATTTATCAGTTTTTAAACTTTACGTTAGTAGTTCCTCGACTACATAATTGATTATGCGTAAAATAGAGTACTTTTTATCATTTAAATTACCAATTCATATAAGAAACCCTCATAAAGAGGGCCTCAAAATTCGGCTTCTAAATGAAGTGCAACTATTTTTAATTAATTAATCTGATCCAAAAAGTAGATTAACATTTGGAATTCCAAGTTGATCCACTAAAAAAAAAATTATGATTGCGTTGGAAAGAAGCCACTAAAGCTTCCATCTGAACTCGCTCGCTTTATCTAGAAAAATTATGGAATTTTTGTCTAAACTATACGATTAAGTCTCTTATAAACTGGGACCTGAGAAATAGAAGCAATGCAGAGACTTGAACGTGAAAAGCTTTCTTTTAATAATAATAATAGAGTTAACAGTTTGTTAATTAAATAAAGCACCTAAATGACTATATTAATAATGCTAAATGACAACGTTACTTACTGTTATTTACATTAATAGAGGCTAAAACTGGACTAACATTTCATTTAAAACTTAAAATATGACAATCCTTTTTGCCAACGTCTTGTGCATATGGAATAAATAGTGGGAGAAAACTTACACGACTCATGATTGAAGTATTAACACTGGGTATACAGTTTCACCACAATCACAAAATTCAAACATTTATACTAAGACTAAACATATGTAATATACGGTAGCAATGTAAATTAAATCACAGATAAAGAAGCCTTAAAAAGTACAGTAGAATATCCACGAACAAAATAAGTGGAAATTTGTTTCGGAATAACAATATCGAAGGCAAAGTGAATCTACATCAACGTTTCTACGAGACATAATTAGGTCTCACTCCTTCACCATCACCACCACCACCACCGTGGCTGTCAATCATTCTGATAAGAAAAACTACGCAAATCATTCTCACCCACAAACTAAAAGGAAATTTTTTTTTAATATTTTCCGTTAAATTGAAATTCGTCAAACTATTCTCAATTACCAGTTATTAAAATGGCAAAGAGAGAACGGGTTAATCCCATGTGAAATATTTTGAGGTTATCTTCCAATGAATACTTAATTAATCAACTATGATCGTAATTTATTTACAATAGGAGTTAAATCTACTGAAACATCATTCGATAGATAGGACTTTACGAGACAACTACACTAAATTTTCATAATTTTAAATTTGATAGGTCTAAGACATTATGGTCTGTACAGTAACAGTTGAAGTCAACAATACTAAATAAATACGATTTTATATATATATATATATATATTAGGGCTGTTATGGTAAATGGATCATATTAATGGCTGACACTTTTATCCTCAATAAAATTATTGTAATGACTTGGGGGGTGGGGGTAATTTACGTCACAAATCTCGGTAAACAACAGATTAATGACTAAAGAAAGACCATAAAACACAGAGGGAATCGTACAATCCAAGAACAAATGGTCTGAAACAGCAGTTAAAACTGGCAAATTTACACTAATTACGTTCTTCTCTTTCTTTAGTTTATCAAACTGTAAATAATGAAATTAATGCCCAATTAAAAACAGTATTTTTCTCTTCAACATCCTTTAAAGTTTTACAATTTCATTACTGTGGAATGTTCGATAATGAGTAGTTATTAAAGCCGATTTCCAACCAATTCATTTACCAATTAATCGTGTAATATATATATACACAAACTATTTATGATTGAAATGGTCCAAGTTTTTATGGATTCTTACTATTCCAATAATAATTTTTATAACACACTAACGAGTCATTCAACAAATTTTAACTGGTATGTCCTAAGCCTTCCCCCTACCCCTGAAGATTTTCTCACACAGAGGGGTTGGGCATGAACTCCGAAGAGTGAGCTTAAGGCCGAGTATTATTGGTAACCGGCCTACCTCAACCTGTGGCGGCGCCGGCGGGGATCGCATCCGGAACTGTACGTTCTGGGTGTAATCCCTCGCCGACCGTGCGACAGTAACCAAACAAATGTGAAAAAATTTAAAATTACGCTAACCAACGTTTATAGGCAACGAAAACATCTAGACTCCTTGAGAATAGTTTTAAATCTTATGGAACACTGAAAAATACATTATTCATTCGTATTAAATAACTTTTTTAAAAGTCTCGAGTGTAATGTAAAGAAATTTCCAAAGTCTATGTTTTCTACTTGTATTAAAGATTTCTAAATAGGACTTAGTGTTTAGAAACTAATTCACTAATTTTGGATACTGAATGCTATTGAATTTGCATCCAAAACCCATATGGTTTTTAGCTTGATAAATTAGAACTACCCTAGCATAAACATCTCTAGAGTGGAATAGACAAATATTAAAAATTAAGATTTTAATCCAATTCATACTTTCAATTAGGTAATTCATTTTGAGTAATCATCATATTATAGTCATAAATAGATTTCAAATATTTATCGAAATGAATTTCCTACCTGCCCGTGTCGACTAAAATATTATCTACGTCTTCGCAGTGACCTACATTTGTTTGTACGAGGAAATTACCCAATGAGAATGAACCAAAGCCGGAAGAATAATGGTGACTGAAATGTGCACTGAGTATGATATGTTGAGAATAAAAATTAAAATTGTCCTTTAAGAGAGAATATTAAATCTATATTAAAGTCTGAATTCAAAGGATTTAAGCTTCATTTCGCTAGTGAAGTTTTAAATTTCAAAGTACTGTATAAAGTTAGGCTTCAAAACTTAAGCTAATTTCTCTAAGCTCAGCTTTTTTGTTGTGCCTGAAGCTATCGACCACGAACTTAACGGCGCAATTTCACTAATTTCAAGTGTGTGCATTGTGTTCCTATCGAATTATCCAGCTGATTGCAAAAGTACATTGGAATCGGTTAAAAAGGAATGAATTTCTGATGAGAAGCACCTAACTGTTCGAGGAAAATGAAATCAACTAATAGTTAGGAGTAAGATTAGAGCAGGAGCGGCTAAATTGGGTGAAATAAACTTGCCCTACCTCAAAAATGTTTAGATATATAAAGTTAGTAAAAAGTCCCATACTGTTTCTTGAATAGCTCTACAGCAACAATATCACAGCAATAAAAACGAAACATGAGCAGTGCTAGCAATATCCTGCATTTCTTTGTAGCATCTGACAATCGAATACCTAGCTAAGCTTTTTAAAGGTAACTGCGCCCGATTCGAGAATTCCATTGAAGAGGGAGATTACTCTGGGATATCTTACCCATTCTCTCTCCTTTTTAACCTATCCACAGCAGGAGTTAATAAAACACACGAGGAAATTTTGTCTCTCGATATTTCTTTGGAACAAATAAATCACGATGAGGATTTTTTGGGAGATTTTGCGACAGGAGATTTTGTTGGGGTCCTGTGGCCAGGGTGGAGATTTTTGGTTCCACCAGGTTTTGACGGATGGGGAGACCGAGGTGAACTTGGAGAGATGTGTGGAGATCGCGGGGCATTTTTAGTAATGGCTAGTGTGGTTGGTGGATGAGCTGGAGACTGCGGGGGTGAAGCTGTAACTTCTGATGTGGATGGACTAACGGCCCTCTTCTTGGGGCTTCCTTTGGGACTACCCGAGACAGAGCTAGAGGGACTCTTCTTTGCCTTAGGAATCACCGGCAGCGGTGTATGAGCAGCGAGGAAGGTCTTTATATCAACGTACATCTTGTACAAATCCTGCTGATGAAACAAATGCAGAATAGGGTTCATGCCACAAAGAAAATACCACCTTCATTTTAGTTAAAAGTACTTTTTAAAATTCGAATTACACGCAGATTTAACCCAAAATTCTAGACTACTAGTGGATGAAACTGTTTTTAACCAGGTTCATTATACAAACTTTATCTTAATTACTTACTAGGAATTCGTGTAGACCCTGACATCTATATTCATTACTTAAAAAAATAAACTTACCTTCTTATCCACAAGATCCTCAACTTTGGTCCCCAACTTTCCTCTTAAAATCATATGATGAAACACTTTTCCATCCCAAAAGGCCCATGGAACGCACTGTAAAATTGTAAAATTAAATATAAATATACCATTTATTCCTTTAAATGGCACTTTCTGGCACTCAAAAAATTATGACTAATTTATGTATTTTTTCATAACGAGACTTTTATTTAATCTTATATTCTGAAATCTCACATTTTTCCTGTTCAGGGGAAAGTCGCAGGCCGCGAGGAGAAGATACAAGTTGACGAGTCCTTTGATGAAGATGGTTGACAGGTGCACGGCGCGGGAATCAATGCGGGGAAGGTTAATTGCGCGGATCTGGTTCAGGTCTTTCCTCATAGGACTCAGGAATCCTGCCAACATTGCATTGATCTCCCAGTCTTTGAATATGGGTCTTGGTTGACTACACTGAAGTGTGTTTACAGTATCAATGAAAGGCAAGATTTCTGCCAAACACTCGTTTAAAAGTCACGAGATATTAAACAGAAGTTCAATACAACACTTTATAAACTGCCCATAAAAATTTCTTACTTGCAAGTAAAAGAGAAGACAAACGGGAAAGACAAGATGTTCAGGAAAAGATCGGATTCTAGAGTCATGAAGGGCGGGATGAATACAATCGCAGAACGCCTTCCACTTCATCTCTTCGCTTCCCTCCCACAACTCCTCGAGGGAAGGAGTCCCTTCTAAAGGGGAAACGAAATTAACTCGCAGTAGAAAGTATAGTTACATCTCAAGGTTTATTTAAAGTTATCTAAATAAAGCAAAAGGCTTTCATTTCGTCTGATACGGGTGACATTATTTGCGTTTTATTCTGACCAATTTACACAAAGGAAAAATGAGGAGTGGAGCATGCAATGCTTTACTAAACAAAAGTCGGTCTAAACGAGTTTCGAGAGTAAAAATTCTAGATAATATGACACCCAAAAAGACGGAACAAAAACTACAACAGAAGTATGCTCAAAAGACTGTCCAGAAACATCTTTGAATTTTATAATTTACTAAACTTCTATAACAGTTATTTTTGTAAAGTTAGGTTAAGCAAAATTAGATCAGATCATTTTATGTTTTGGTCTTTGTACGTGCGGGTCCAAACACGTTCAAATTTCTCAACGTCTCGAGAATTTGGCTCTTTCAGTCGGAAGATTTGTTTTCAAAAAGAGACCACCACCAAATTATACTATTCAAGAATAGACGGAGATTAAATTTAAGAGCATTTGAGTTTACCAGGAAGATCCTCGGGTTCCACAAGGTCTGGCGTATTCAGTGTGCTTCCATTGTACATGCACCATTCCGGAACATGAGTCAATTCCACCACTGAAAGAGTTAAGATTGCCGAGTGAGTTTCCCATCCGAGTCCTCTTCACGAACGCTTAAATTAATGAACTAAAAAACTAATTCTAAATATTATTTTCTAAATTTTGACAACAGAATAAGGAGGAATTCGTAAAACTGACATCATTTAATCAATATCCCACACTGACAACTGATTATTTTAACTACGCCTACCAAAACAAACTTTCTCACTGACCTCAATAGCTTTCTTAAAAAAACTAAAATAAATAAATGAGTAAAGAACGTTTATCCGCCTTTAATAATGGGTGATGAAACGCAGTGCAAACTGCATAAATACAAAAAAAAATTCTGACGATTGAATCGAGTGGTCCAAAACTGATCCTTAACTCGTCTTCGAAGGACCATGAAATTGTGCGCATTCTCAAAATAAAAATTCACAAGGATATTCTCAGTAGAATTATGAAATTAAGACAAAAAGTGATTTAAAAACAAAGATTAATTCCAAGAGTCAAGGCTTTTACTTACAATCAATGATGTGGAAAGTTTCTCAGGTAACGTAACAAACCTACTGAGTATCTTCCTTAACTATTATAAAATGCTTTCACGAGTTTGTGTTCATGCAGAGAAAATTTCTGTCAAATGGTGGTACCACAAAATATGCTAAACCTCGCAGCAATCACGTTTGTTTACATGAACATTTAGGAATCGAAATAGCTACGTGAAAAATTTGTTTACGATATGAAAAACCTTTTTATCGAAAAAAATATACAGTTATGTTTAAGAAGAAAATTCGGGTCTCTTTCTGAATCTCTTGTGTGGAATGTTTGAATGTAAAAAGAAAAAAAATATGAAAAGCTTATACGCGAGCAACTCACTTAAATCATACATTTAAAATTCAAACAAAAATAGTCACTTCCACACCTACGGTGACCTACCAGGAACCACAATCAGACTTATTATCTGAAAGTATAAAGGTTTAATTGCAAATCACTCGAGGAGACTCAATATGGGGTGCTATTTTTTTTTCTGACAAAATAAGTATTACAATTATGCCCGTCCCCTTTTGGATGTAATAAATATTAAAAACAAAATGTTCAAAGAAAAACTGGCTTTAGTATATATAGATAGGGTTGACAAAAGTAAATAGCCACTCAGTTTTCCCAGTTTTTTTATTTGATAATAGAAGTCAATAAATAAGAAGATTTACTGAATCAATATATTTAGAATCGTGTTGCTTTCCCCTTTACATTATGTAAAGGTGACACACGTTCAGGGATTTCACTAATAAGCTTCGCCATTTACTCTCAAGGGCAATCATTGTGGTGTTTATTTACTTTTGTCAATCCCCCGTATATATAGAAGACCCAATTACAGTAGCGCCCGCAACTGGGAGGCACTTGGGGGGGGCACTTGGAGGTGTGCCTCTCCCGTCGTCCACATGTATATAAATATTGCTATTATATGTCGTCATATCTAAGGATATGTACACCGTTGAATGTATATAGAGCCTCGTTTGAATCTAAAATTTACTCATTTTTGCAATTATAAGTGCAAATAAAGTAAGCGACTTTTGGTTACTGCTTAAAGCATTAACATCAGATGGAATTTCATGAATGTTTCTTTTAACAGGAGAAAAAGCAACCACTTCCAGTTTTGTTAGATCAGTTTTCAATTTATTTCCAATTGAACCCTTGAAGTATTTGGGCCTGTTGTTTTTCTATCTATTGCCTCGTAGACGTGCCTGAATGGTAGGTCGTTCATATGAACAAGGCATACGAGCCACTGAACAGACCTATTCAGATAGATTTCAACAAGCTTTATTACTCCACCGATTCTTCCAGTGTTCACAGCAGTGCCATCATATAGTAAAGCCTTTAGAGTGTCTGAACTTTCAGAGTCCACTATTACAGTAATCAGCACTTTTGCTACACAACGAGCATTTCCATGATCAGGTGTTACATGATCTATATAGATATTTCCACGCTCTTCAACAATGACGTAATGCTCTTCTTTGATCTTGCCTCCCCTGGTTAATGTGTCATCTCTTCTCCCATCAAAGCCAATGCATTCTATTTCGATTTCTCCGATTTAACTCTGGTACTCAATTTTTTACCTGCTCGTGCTCTCTCCCTCTCCAGCTTCTTTCTATCAGTCATGTTGCCCTAATCCAGGATTCCCATATCTTTTAAAGCAGCATTAACAATTGCTGCTGCTATGCAACTCACTCTGTAACGATCTGCGGTCACTGCCAACTCTTCAGAAGTATATCTGTTCTACTCATTCTCTATTAACTCTATATCAGGCACCGGCTGCATCCTGTGATGTCGAAGGGACAACTCTGATAGCTTCAGTCAATTCTGCTTGTGATCTCATTCAGCGTTCGTGTTCTTTTTGAGCTCTAGCAATAGACCTTTTCCTCATCAAAGCAGCTTTTCTATCAATCGGCCCCAGTTGGTTTAATCTTTGCTTATGTCCTACAAAACAATGCCACTCAGCAATTGTTATTTTATCCTTGCACCGGCAGACATTTCTATCAATCCTTTTATCGTAGCAATCACAGGTACCATACATCAAACAATAGCATCATCCTCGAAAACTTTTTGTTCAAATCTCTCATCTCTTCGGTATATAGGAACCTTGTTCAACTTCGAGGCTGCTTCTATCACTCTAACAACTTTCTGTAAGATTCCACGAGTACTTATTGTAGGGAAAGAGCACCTTCTCCATATGGTCTCAACGCCTATTGCGACTATGTTACAACATTCATTAAAATTAATCGATTTATTTGATTCAGCCTCTTCTCGTCGTCGCACAAAGTTGTAGTGCCTCACAACATCTGCTTTTTTTTGTTGGTGTCATAGCAGCTGGAAACTCGGAAGGATATCCAAAGGCTGCATTTGACGACTATTTTCTTGTCATGATTAATTTGACTTAACCAATAATTTAACTTAAAAACCAATAGTTTGAATCAATAACCAATAATAATTTCACTTAATCAATAATCTGAAACAAAAATAAAATATAATTTTTTGCAAAAAGTACTCAAAAAAAATTAGGGTTGCCAGACATTTTTGCACGTTTGTGAAATTTGGCCACAAAGTGGCCAATGTGGCAACCCTGCATAAAACAAAAAAGTATCCATAAATAATGATGATACCCATTTGATTTAAATAAGGGCAAATAAGGCCTTCTAACTTATTTTTAGCATATCTTAAATTGATGTTCAGAATAGGTTCAAAGCTTATTGTGAAATCTCAACTAGAAGAGTGAGGAAAAAGGGGGGACTATGTGCGAGGGGAACAGGGGATCGCACATACCTCAACTTTTGATATGTAATTTGTTAACCCAAATGAAAACCCTTACATAGTGTCGTTTTTAAAAAAAGGAAAAAAAACTTTTTTTGACCAGCCCTAAATTTATATTTTTCTTTTCTTTCAAGGCATGACCGCTCCCCTAATATATATATATATATATATTATATATATATATTTTTTTTGGTATTGGGGCGTTTACCGCCACTTCCCGCTATATGGTAGCGGATATCATGGCGAGGCGGAATACGAGAAACGGAGACGGAGAAAAGGCACTAGAAAAGGGAGAACAGCGGACTACAGGTGAGAAGTCACCTAAAGCTCAGATAGGATGCGAGATTGGGAGAGGAAGAGGAAAAGACGGTCAAGCGAGAAGAGAGGGCTCTCAGCGAGCATAAGGCGTAAACGTTCGGGGAGGGGGAAATCAGAAAGGAACGGGAAGGCGCGACGACGTACTGACGACAGGGTGGGGCATTCCACAAGGATGTGAGAGACGGTGAGGGGCGACTGGCAGGAGGCGCAACGAGGAGCCACCTGCCGGAACATAAGATAGCTGTGCGTGAGGCGCGTATGGCCGATGCGAAGCCGCGCAAGGACGACCTCTTTGTGTCTGGAGCGGTGGAAAGAAGACACCCAATATGACAGACGGGGGCGGATGGACCAGAGTTTATTTCCGGTGGCATCGTCCCAGGACTGTTGCCACATGCGGTCGTAAAAGGAACGAAAGACCTGCACATAGTCTGAGAAGGGGAGCGGGCGGGGGAGGGGAGGCAGCGAGGCGGCGGACCGGGCTATGCGGTCCGCCGCCTCATTATCGGAAACACCAACATGGGCGGGAACCCAGCAGAAGGTGACCCGGATCCGGTGAACGGTGTGCAGGACATGGTACTCCTGTTGAATAAGGCGTACGAGGGGGTCCGGGGAATCATAGCGCTCGAGCGCCTGAAGGGCGCTCAGCGAGTCCGAAAAAATGGTACAGGAGGACCGCGAACAACCCGATACCAGACGGAGGGCTTCCAGAAGGGCAAAGAGCTCCGCGGAAAAGATGGAGGCCTGAACCGGCAGGGGGATACCCCGGGAGGTAGGTGACAATGACGGAGAGAAGACGGCGGCCGCGACACCTGCAGGGGAGCGCGAGCCGTCGGTGTAGACGGGAACGTCGTCCGAATGGACGGGAAGATGGGCCAGAAAAGAAGACCGGAGGACGGCAGGAAGAGACTCCTTACGCAGGCCACGGAGCGCCTGGCAACGGCAGATAGGGGTGGTCCGCCAGGGGGGGCGACAGATCGAAGGAGAACGGCAGAATAGAGGGTGGGGGGATCCCCAGGGACGAGAAAATCTCGGCTAGAGAGGCAGCGAAATGCCACGTGTCAGGCCGGGGTAGCGCCTGGGAGATCGCGGAGAAGAGTAGGGACATCGGAAGGCGGCAGATGCGAAGGTAACACTTCGCCATGAGAAGGCCCCGGCGAAGGGACATGGGGGGGTGTCCACAGTCCACCTGAAGACTAGCGACAGGGGACGAGCGGAAGGCACCCGACGCCAGGCGAAGGCCACGGTGGAGAAGAGGATCCAGCATACGGAGTGCCGGAGAGGAGGCGGAGCTGTAGACCACACAGCCGTAGTCGACACGGGATTGCACCAGGGAGGTGTACAGGCGCAGCAGAGTACGCCTGTCCGCCCCCCAGGTCGTGTGGGACAGATGACCCAAAAGGGAGAGGGTGCGGCGAGATGTTTGCCGCAACCGCCTAAGGTGTGGAACCCAACCGAAAAATCCGTCGAGGGCCATACCCAGGAATCTAACGGATGGGACGAGGGGAAGAGGAGTGCCGGCAAGGGTAAGGGCGAAGGTATGCGACAGACGGAGGCGCCGAGGACGGAAAAGCATACTGGAAGACTTAGAGGGTGAGAAAGCATAGCCAACCGAGGACGCCCAGCGAACCACCGCGTTGATGGCTAGCTGGAGCCGACGTTCAGCCAAAGACGGGAGGCGGCCAGAGCAATAGATAGCCAGGTCATCGGCATAGAGGGAGCTACGAACGGATGTAGGCAGGACCGTAGCGACTGTGTTCATCACGAGTGAGAAACACAAGACGCTAAGGACACTACCCTGAGGGACACCCTCCTCCAACGGAAAGCGGTCAGAGAGGGCAGAACCGATGCGGACGCGGAAAGAACGGGCGGACAAGAAGTTATAAATAAAGGAAGGGAGAAAGCCTACGAAACCCAGGGAGCGTAAGCAGTCGAAGACCGCGCTCCGCCGGGTAGTATCGTAGGCCTTCTGGAGGTCGAAAAAGACGGCGAGTACAAATTGACGCCGGGAGAAAGCCTCCTGCACGTCATGGCTAAGGAGAAGGAGGGGGTCGGTGGTAGACCGGAAGCGCCGGAAACCAGCCTGGGTAGCAGGGTACTGGTCACTCGCCTCCAAGGTAAAGGACAGCCGCGAGGCGACCATCGCCTCCATCACCTTGCAGGCACAGCATGTTAGGGAAATGGGGCGATAGTTCGACGGGAGTGAGGGGTCTTTATCGGGCTTCGGGATGGGGACGACGATGGACTCACGCCATCGGTCCGGAAATGAACCCTCCAACCAAATCCGGTTATAGAGGTCCAGTAGAAAGCTGAGAGCAGAGGGGTGGAGATGCCGTAAAAAGTCATAGGGGATATTATCGGGGCCGGGGGCGGAGGGCCTCCCGAAGCTCTGTCATGTGGAAGAGGTGATTATAGGGGTCATCCCTATGAGGTGGAAATTCCGGTGGGTCGCGGCGGGAGTCAGGGTTGGCATTAGTGGGCCCAGCCCGAAAAAACCCACCCGGGTTTTTTTCAAAAAAAAAACCCACTTGAAAAACCCCATTATTTTACCCACTTGTGGGTTTTTTCATGAAACTTAAGAAGTGCATATGCAATTATTTTTAAAAATTTTCATATAGCTGCCTATAATGATTTTACATGCAAAGTAAGCAAACATGAGTCAACAAACAGACCTACAGGTATAACTCTTTGGGTGAGGTAGCAGGTTATAGAGTGTAGACATCAGCCAATCAGGGTGTTATACATCCTGATTCTTCAGTCAACTGCATCTTCAAGGAATTTTCTACTTCTTCATGGATTGTATTTAAAAGTGGACCAGACAAATTTTGACAGGAAAGTGGAGTGTAGCCTGGTCTTAGAGTCTCTATCATTTCAATAAAATACTTAGACTCTGCACATAGAAATGGAATATTATTTGCATAAAAGAATTTGGCTATTTTGTTATCAATGACATTTTTCTGCAAAGTAGTTGTTGTCATGCCAAAATCGCTTACTTTCTTTGAATTTTTCTTTTTTTCATCTGTAATTGTGTCAGTGGTGGTGAGGATGAGTCTGGATCATCTGAGAGGTCTATGTCATGGCAGTATGAAGATGATGTACTGGCAGTATTGTCAGTCTTGTTTCTTGATTCCATGTGTTTCAAACATTTCATTAAATGCATTTTTATTCGCTCTATTTTATTACTTATTTCATTATTGCAATGTTGCATCTAACTTTACTAGTCCCATCAATAATATTGACTTCACTCCATTCATGCCCTGATTTTCTTCCTGATCCAAAGGTCTTTGGCATTATTTAATGCAGTTATAACTTCAAACAGACTAATTCTGTAGGCTAGCAGTAAAGATAAATATGCTGTTGCCAGTTTGTTTTATTTAACTGTGAAATAAAAGAAAAAATATTCAGTAATATGAATTAAATAGATATAACTAGCTGAATTAAGTTCCCTTTGGGAGCTGTAATTCATCTACTTCCAGCAGAAGACACAGGGGCCTGTCTTCCATAGGAAGTATAGCCTAACAAAAATAGGATAATTTACCACACCAAATTTAGTTCAAATTGGTCCATGTTTTCCAAATTTTGTTGTGAAGCTCAATCTGAGAAAATAATAACTTTTTATGCTTAATTGCCTGGAAGGCAACCTTTTTGCTAAAAACAAGACAAATGTTATATTAATAGTGTACGGTACAGTACAGTATTATTATAAAAATAAGAATAGGTAGGTCTAATATGAACTACCATATGGACATATGAAAAAACCCAATTTTACCCGGTTTTTTTCGGGTTTTAGGTGAAAAAACCCGAAAAAAAACACCTGGGGTGGGCTTTTTCAAAAAAGTGGGTTTTCTGCCAACCCTGGCGGGAGTGGGGGGAATCGGAACTGGAGATGGCTGCAAAGTGCGCCGCGAGTGCGTTCGCGACGGCCTCCGGATCGGACACGAACTCGTCGTCCCCGACCCGAAGCACCGGGGGTCGAGGGGGGACACGGGTCCCCTCAAAGCTACGCACCTTGCGCCAAACAGTCGAGGGGGCAGTCGAGGAGGAGATCCCGGACACGTAACTCCGCCAGGAGGTACGCCGGGCCAGTTTCAGGACCCGACGGGCCACTGCCTTCAGGCGCTGAAATTCTATCTTGTGCTCCAGCTGGCGGGTCCGGTAGAAGCGGCGGCCGGCACGGCGCCGCTCCTGAACGGCATGGGAGCACTCTGGGGTCCACCATGGGACGCTTCGCGGCCTGGGGGAGCCAGAGGTACGGGGGATGCAACTGGCGGCAGCCGAGAGGATCTTACTCTCGAGGAAGGCGAGGGCCTCATTGACGGAGGGAAAGGCAGGAATTGATGGCGAGATCGCCGTGCCCCTCGCGTATGAGGCCCAGTCTGCTCGGGCGAACAGCCAGCGCGGGCGGACAGAGGTGGGGGGGGAGGAGACGGGTCGGGGTAAGACACACTGGGAAATGGTCACTGCCGGAAGAATCCGGCAGGACCTCCCAGGTGAACTCCGTCACGATTTCGAGGGAAACCAGGGAAAGGTCGATACAGGTGAAACTGTCATGGGCCGAGTGAAGGCAGGTTGGGGAGCCATCGTTCAGAAAGGTGAACTCGAGCTCGTCCATAAGGGAGAGAAGGGTCCCGGAGAGAAAGGTGGAGCAAACGTCCCCCCAGGCCGGGTCCCGACTGTTGAAGTCCCCGAGAATCAGAAAAGGGCGGGGAAGCTGGAGAATTAGGTCACGGAGAGAATCGGGTGGAGGGCGTACGTTAGGGGAGAGGTAAAGAGAGCAGACCGTGAGCTGGCGCCCCAAGAAAGGCGCACGGCCACAGCTTGCAGGACTGTACGGAGCGGGAGGGGGCGGAAAGGGACGGAGCGGTGCACGAAGACCGCGGCGCCCCCCCCCCCCCATCGAGAGGCGGGGAAGGGAGCCCGCAGTAACCGGACACTCGAGGGAGGGAACGGGATCCCAGAATCGTCTCCTGAAGGCAGAAACACGCCGGACACCTGGAGGCCAGGAGAGAGGAGAGACTCTCGAGGCCTACCAGGAGCCCGCGGATGTTCCACTGCAGGAGCGAGGTATAGGGAGGGGTAGGAAGGTCAGCGTAAAGGATGGTTATGGGGTGGGTGGGCCGATCGGGCGGCCCGAGATTAAAGAGGGAATCGGAAAGCCCCGGAGTTCAGCGAGGGACGCCGAACGAGGGCGAAGGCGAGGGTCACCCCGACGAGGGGGCGATGTGGAACCAGACGCCGGCAAGTCCTCCAGAAGAGGAGTCTCCCGGACGTCCGGGGGAGAGCGATGCAGAGAAGGGGATGTGAGAGGTATCCAGAATGCCCCTCCCTTCACCGGAGGTGCGGGGGAGGCAGGACTACGAGGGGGAGTGGAAAATAATACCTCACCCAGAGGCATTGGCAGGTCGAGGAGAGAGATGGGGCGGGTCAAACGCGGGGGCGTGCACGTCCCACCCACGCCGACCAGGCGGGCGAGTTCCCCCTCCAGTGGGTCCATCGGGCCGGAGAGGGGTGTATCTCAGCCCCCACCACGAGGGCCGTCGGGGACCCCAGGGGGGAGCGTGCATAACGGTTGCGCAGTGGGGACGGTGAGGACACCGGGGCGGTAGGGCGAAGGGGGCGTTTGTGTTTGGGAGAGGAAGGTGATGCGAGGCTTATGGCTTCGAACCTTTCGGGGTCACCACTGGCGCGGCGCTTGCGGCCCCTACCCTCCTCGTCGTGCGGCCCGCATGGGTGACGGCGGGTCACGATCCGGAATGGGGGTGGCCGAAGGCGCCGGTGGAGAGGGCGTAGAAGGGGCAGGGGGGGTTGCCGACGAAGCATCGGCGTTCGCGGAGGGAGCACGTGGGGACGCGCTGGTAGTACGGGGAGCCGCGGTAGGAGTCCGCTGGGCGGCAGAGGATGGACTGGGAGTAGCGGACACGGTGGGTGGAGGCGCGTTGGGAACCGCCGGTGAGGACGGGGTCCGGGAACGGAGAGCCTCGGCGTACGAGGCACCACGCCGGGCCTCGCAGCCACGCAACCGCTCCCGCGCCTCCCGAGCGCTGAGAAACTCTGATGAACAGAGGGCCCGAACCTCCCTTTCAAAGAGGAAGGACGGGCAAGAGCGGGATGAAGCAGGGTGTGGTCCATGGCAGTTGGTGCAGGAAGGCGGAGCAGTACAGGGCAAGGGGTGGGGAGGGCCGCCGCAGCGGACACACAACGGGGCCGGCTGACGGCAGGAGCTGCTCACGTGGCCAAACCTATTACACTGAAAACAGCGCGTAGGATCTGGCACGTATGGTCGTACTGAGAATTCGCACGCTCGTCTCTCACCAAAGCCCCAGAATACCGAAACGGGGGGCACCAGTGAGTCGAAAGTGAGGAGCAGGCGAGGAGAAGGGGCGGTTGGGGACCGCGATCTGTCGGGAAAGCGGTACACCCTCACAACACCCTGGGAGGCGAGGTCAATCTGGAGGTCTTCCACCGGGATGGGTAGAAGACGAGCAGCGTAAATTGTGCCCTGGCACTGATTGAGGCGGGGGTGGGGAGTCACCGTGATCCCGCAGCCCAGGACATCGGGGATAGCGAGCAGAGAGGAGGTTTCGGCAGAGGAACGCGACCTTATCAAAATGGAGCCATCCCTCTGAGGCCGAAGGTCAAAACGCGCCGTCCCCGTCTTCCCATGGATCGCTCGAAAGAGGCGTTCGTGGTTAGTGGGGAGGGGCTTGGAGGAGGAGGGGCGGAGGACGAGGAACTTGTCCATCGTCCTAAGGCCGAGTGAAGCCGTCTGGCCAAACACCACCGGAACTTCGAGGGGGCGAGAAGACGAGAAAGGCGGACGGCGACGTCGGGTCCCACGTCCCCCAGGGGCCGAGGGGGCCGGGGGCGATGAGGCCCGACCGGAGTGGGAGGCGACCGGGGCCGCGGGCCTCCCACCTGAGGGCGAAAAAGCAGGTGGGTCCCTATCGGGACGTGGAATATGGGGGGATCCAGGGGTCGGGGGGTCCACTGCAGGTCCATCCGCTACTGGCGGGGGTCGGGCAGCGGCGCCACGAGCCTGGGGAAGAGAGGGAGAGGAGGTGTCGGCAAGAAGAGCAGACGGGGTGGGCGAGGGCTGCCGACTGCCCTTACCAGACCCACGGTCCAAAGAGGTAGTCAGAGGGAGGTCAGATGCACAAGCCGGGTCGTCAACGAGGTCCATTAGATTTGTAAGTGTTTCCATAGAAAATTTTTATTGTTGTTTCGCGCCCGGGGCCGCGGGGAACCGATTACCCGGGGCCCAAGGGGACCAAGCGCACGCCGGCGGGGGGTGGGTGCCTCGTCCCATGTAGGTACCCCCGTTTCAAAAGGGGCCCTTGCAGCGTCGAAGTTCTCCCCCGCCGGCAGCAAAGACCAAGGCCCCCCAGGGTCCCAGGCCTGGGCACCCTACCAGCCAACTTAGTCCGGCCCCGGCCATGGGGGCGAGACCCCCAGCGACCAGCCCCGGCAGCCCACGGGGCGCGCGAAGTGAACAGAGAAAGCAGAAAAAACAGAGGGGGCAAGGAAGAGGGTAAAGAGGGGAAGACAGGAAAGAGGGG